>JAWWEU010000001.1:96692937-96710305 GCA_035583155.1 Acropternis orthonyx | reverse complement strand
CATGGAAAGAATTTCCTGGTTGTTGCTAGAGTGGTGATTTCTGTGAAAAACTGCTAGAAGTTTCTTCCCACGTCTAATGGAGCCAGCGCCCACAGACTCCAAGACAGCCCCACTGCTGGCCAAGGCTGAGCGATGGTGGTAGTATGTTTTCGATAAAATATTTAAGAAGGTGGGGGAAATCTGTGCACTGGTAACTGCACTTGAGAGTAAGATATACAAGAAACAGCCTTGCAGACACCAAGGCCAGTGGAGAAGTCCAGAGGCTGGGTGGGAACGCTCCCCCAATCCCCCCGACCACGAGGCTCCATGGGACCTCACAAAGAGTCGTGCAGAGACCACAAGAAAGTGGCAAGAGAGAGAGAGTGTTTATTACACATAGCTAGGGGTATATGTAGACCTTGGAGGGACCCAAATTCCTCCAATAAAGGGCCAGAAGGGATTTGGAATACCACCAGTAAAAATGAAGGGTTAAGAACCAATAAAAAGGGCTAGTTAAGAACCAATAAGAAAGCTATATAAAGTTTTTACAAGAACAGTGCTTGCATACCTTTGCAAGCAGATAAGAGTCTTCTCAGGGAATTTTGGAAAGAAGAACAGTGACTTTGCAGAAAAAGAAAAAGGAATTCGTCTTGTAGCATGCATTATACAACAGTAAGAGTTCCTGTTTTTAAGGCATTTGGGTTGGCTTTTTCATCTTTTTCACAAGTCATTTTCTGACAATACTTTTTCTATTCTAAATATTGGGGGTCTGCTGCCACATTGAATTACTTGTTCAGAAAGAGCCATATCTGAAGTCTGTTTTAAAAATGATTTGCTGATTTAACATGGAAGACTTTTGGCCAAGAGATAGCATTGTTTAAACATTAAAACATTAAGTACAAAACTGCACTAAACAAAATAAGAATAAAGCAAGATTATATTACTACTTCATAATGTCTTGATATCCAAGAGTTCATTGACTCAAAGAGATGGTGTAGCATACAAAAAATCTCCAAATTATTTTAAATGAAGGGTCATTTGTGAAAGGAGTAGCTATCAATTTATTGAAAGTGTAACTCTGAAGGTTCTTATTCAACCAGTTTAACCTCTTTTGTACATATTTTCTCATCACATAGCAATTTAGATAGGTATTTTTTAAGCTATGTTCACTTAACTGTGTAATAAATGTGTTCACCACACAAAAAATTAAATTGTTTTTACAGAAGAGAATAAGCTGAATATTAACCCTTCAGCATGCAACTTCTAGACCTGTATTAAGCAAGATCCGAAGCACTTACATTATTTATATTTCCTAACCCAAAAAATCTATTGTGCAGAAATGACTGTGTTGTTTTGGAAAAAAAAAATCTAACGAAAACAAAAGAACCCTGAACAGCTATATGACTTTTTCAACAGATGATCCACATATTAATTAAAACAGTGAAAATACCCACTGATAAACATAGTAGTTCTCAGACACCCAAATCAGTAACAAAACTCTTATTGACCTAATGTGGAACTTGTTGAAGAACTCCATAAAAGAAAGAGTTTTAACAGTAGTGTTAATTTTTCTTACCTCCATTTGACTTCAATAATGTACTGGCACACATCCAGGTGCTTGAAGAATATATATACATACATATATATAATTTACAGCTGACTAGGTGAAATGGTAGCACTATATTTAGATTATCAGATAAAATACTATTCATGATAACAGAGTCTGTACTAAAAATCAGTCAAGGCAAGGGCTCCATTTTGTGAAAGCACTGTGTAAATGCAAAATAGGTGATTCTCCTTGGCATGAAAAGCTTAAAGATAATGATGTCTTAAAGACTGAGGAGAAAAACTCCAGACAAATTTAGTAAGAGATAAGGAGAGCAGAAGCTTTAATGAACCTCTAGACTCCAGGAATACATGTACACAGGATTCCCCCCCCCCAAAGTTCCCAGGTTCCAAGATTTTAAAATAATGTCCATCCAGTCCCATTCTGTTATTCCTCCTGGTTCTGCCCTGTCCTGCCCCCAGCATGCCCTATCAGGAATTGAGTCTGGGGGTTTGGGACCCCTCTTTCATTGTCCTCGTCTTCCTCGCAGCATGTTGGGTCCTTGGAGGCCTTCCAAAGTTCCATATTTGGAACATATCCTTCTGTCCATGTCTTTGTCTCCTGGTGCAGGCTTCATGGCGCTTCTCTGCAACTCTGCCTTGAAATGGAAACCAAACAGCTACTGGAGTTTTGAGGGATTGATATAGGATGGGGTTGGTACATGTAAACATTAAGCTACTGAAGTTACTTTACTGGTACATTAAAACTACAACTTCTAAAATCTATAAAATTAAAAATCAAAAAATCGAAAAACCCTGAGGCATCAATAAAAAACTCATTGTACACAATTACAACTGTACTAAAAGGGACAGAAAGAAGTCTGCTTGCAACCTTTAAATAAGCAAAATATATTTGGCATCCAAGCACATGACCATCTCCACATTGATCTTGGCTGGCTGCCAGGCACCTATACTGCTGCTCTCTCACTCCCCCTCCTCAAACGGGAGAAGCTCATGAATCAAGGTAAAGATCATTTACCAATTACTATTACAGGTAAAACAGAATTACCTTGATGAAAACTGGTTTAATTTATTGCCAATTAAAATATATTTGAATAGCAAGGAAGAAAAAGACAAAACATTCAGCTTTTACTCCACCCCTTCATTCCCAACTCCTCTATCTCTCCCTAACCCCAAGCAGCACTGGGAGGGATGGGGAATGGGGACAGTTATGGTCAGTTCAGAATAGCTCCTCTCTGGCGTTACTTCCCCTGTAGCAGCATGGACTCTTCACTGATCCCAGGAAATACCCAGCTGCTTTGCGTTCTGATCCACCACAGGTTGCAGTGTGGATGTCTGCTCTGGCATGGTTCTCTCCAAGGGTTGCAGGGATATACCAGGATCACCGTGGCCTCTCCACCATCTGCAGTGAAGTTTGGCTCCTGTGTCTGTTGTATCTCCTCCCACTCCTTCTCTGTCAGTGGTATCTACAGGGTGTTTTTTATCACTTCCCTGGATCTTTGCAGCATCTTTTGCCACTCCTTTCCCATGTTTTTTCCAGAGATGCCCAGCTGTGCCCTGTGGTGAGTCCATTGGAACTGGCTGAACTCAACTCTATCCAGGTGTCTTAAGACGGGGGCCACCCTTCAGCCCTCCCCACTGTCAGTGCCTGGACACCTACACATCACCCCTGCAGAGAAGCAAGAATAGACTGACTGGACCTCAGCTTCTGTTTCCCTTGTACAATTAACCAATGCCATTGAATTCATGTTCAAGTGCTAGGCTCTACAAACAGTGTAAATTAACAGAAAACCTTTGTATCCTATTGAAAAACATGGAAGAAGAACTAAACACACACATGAGATGCAAAGTTAAGCAGATACTCTTCTATCCCTGTGAAATTTATAGCTCAAGCTCATGTCTTACCAAAAATAACACAGTTAGAAATCACACTGTACATAGAAGTGATGCCAAAATATGCATATAGACAGGTAGGGTATTACTTGAACATGAGCGTGATAAGCCTCGACGGTGGTGGCTCACAATTACAAGTGATTTATTTGCCTTAGAGGAGCATTTCTGTATGGACAAGTTGTGGAACAGGAACAGAGACACAAAATTATCATTGCATGTCTTACCACTATGTAAATAGAAATATGAATATGTATTCTGAACTGGTACTAGTCTGTGTTATTAAAATAAAAAATTATTTTAAATATGCTGTACTATAAGTTATACATTCACCTGACAAAACAAATATTCACTAAGTGGTCTTAATAAAATTTTTCACATATTTCAAAAGTGGATCTGCTCAATTTGTAAAAGAGAGTGTTCTTAATGATGTCTAATTCAATATGCTAAATCTGTCTAATATTTCTTTGTCAAATAACGGTGGACATATTCTCTGCATTTTATCAGTTAATCTCAAAATGGAGACAGGTCAGGGAATTCTTCTAAAAAATCACATTCTTATTCTTAAATAACATGTTATTTACAAATATGTGTATGTATATGTATGCATAACACACTTTTATTTATCTGCTAAAGAGCCTAGTAAACCTCACATAAAATCTCACAGTAAAAAAATAGTAAATTATCTAATTTTTTTAGAATTAACTCAAGCACAAATCAAGGTTTAGCTACTGATACTAATGTCACTTAAAGGACCCCTACTTCAATTTCTGTCTAGCTGTACAGAGCTACAGAGGTACAATTTCTAGTTCTGAATTCCATTTTATCTGTTTTAATATGGGTAGTAATCTATTTGCCATGAAAGCTATCCTAAGTGTTATGCTCTCAGTTAACTTTAAATTTGAACAGCAATCCACTATTTCAAAATTGGGAACTAATGTATTTTCAACGGATCTTGTGTATTTCATTACATACATACAGATTTCTATATAATTGTCCATGTTTTAAAGTATAATTTATACGAAAATTAAATCACACATTATATATATATATATATATATATATATATATAATTTAAGAAAACTGCCATCAAAAACATTTAATTAAAAAAATATTTAGACATTCTAGCAATACCAAGAAGATAAAATGATAAAATAAGACTTATTGGTATTCAATATTCAAATAGGCTGATGTCCTGACAGAGCTGAGCTTTCTATTGCACAGCCTCATGGCAGATTGTTTGCCAAATAATGGAGTTTATTCAGTTTCTTTAAATGCTTAAGACAGGTTTTTGATGTGTATTGGAAAGAACATTTTTTTACTTTCTTTAGCTTGTCCTACTTGTTTACATTACATCCTTGGACCAGAAACTTCTTAATTAGATTTTTTTCCAGATGGCATAAACCTGGGCTTATCTGATATTCCTTGCAGTTCTGTAATAAAATTAAATACTACTATTAATAAATAATTTATTATCTCATATAGTTGCCACACATAAGTGGTCTTTCTTAGGCTATTTGCATAGCATTAAGATGCTTAAGTTGCAACAATCACATTAGAACATTGTATTGTAAAGGTAAGATCATAAGAATTAGGAAATATAGGTATCAAAGTCATATAGACAGTTCTGTATGTATCACAAAATGCTCTAAGTATAATTTTCTTCCACAGAAATCTTTGATTCTTTCATTTCATGTGCTACAAATGATTATTGAATGATGAAGGTAATCAATATTTTGGGATTTATGACCATTCTTTACCCTCCTTTTTAACTGCACATTGTTTAAATCTTGCTCTAAACTTTTAAGTATTGATTTATTCACAATCTTCTTTTCCAACAATATTAATATCAATGACAAACTGCCAGAGAAATACTAACACAAGCATTAAAATTTGAGATGATAAAATGATTGATTCACATCAATTGATTCTATTTGCAAGTTCTTTAAAAACTTTTGGTTTTCCCTTTAAAACTATTATACTGTACTGTGCATGTCATGAAACCCTGTGTGTTCTAATTTTGCCAACAATATTTCAGAAAATATACCAAAACTATCATATTTCAGAAATACTTCAGTATCACAGGACTCGGTATTCTGACAACTTTTCTTGACATTTTACAGGATTGCAGAATGGGTAAAGTTGAAAGGGACCACGGGAGGTCACTTAGTCCAATCTCCCCGCTTAAGCACAGTCATCCTAGAGCATGTTACTCAGGATTATGTACAGTCAGCTTTTGAACATGTCCAAGGAAGGAGACTCCACAACCTCTCTGGGCAACCTGTTTCAATGTGCAGTCACCTGCACAGTGCAGTTCTTCTTCATATTCAGGTGGAACTTCCTGGGTTCCAGTTTCTACCCATTGTCTATCATCCTATTGCTTGGAATCACCAAGAAGAGACTGGCTCCATTATATTGACACTTTCCCTTCAGATACTTGTGTACATTGATAAGATCCCCTCTCAGTGTTCTCTGCTCCTGGCTAAACTGGCCCAGCTCCCTCAGCCTTTCCTCATAAGAGAGATGCTCTAGTCACTCACTTCCTTCAGCCTACTCTCTGAACTGTTGTTACAGCCTGGTACGCTGTAAACCTTCTTCGCTGCCAAGATACACTGCTAGCTCATATTTAGCCTGCTGTTCACCAGGATCCCCAAATCTTTTACAGCAGAGCAGCATCTCAGCCATCTATTTCCAGATGTTCTACTGGGCCCAGTACAGAGTTTTGCAATTGCCATTGCTGAATTCATACAGTCCTTATCATCCCATTCCCCCAGCCTGCCTATATCCCTCTGCAGGGTGGTCTTGGCTTTGAACATTTTTACTGCACATCACAGTGTGGTGCTGCTCATGATTGATAAAAGTACACAGAATCACAGAATATGCTGAGTTGGAAGGGACTCATCAGGATCATCTAGTTCAACTCCTGGCCGTATGCAGGACACCCTAAGAGTCATACCATGTGCTTGGGAGCATTGTCCAAACTGTTCTTGAACTCAGACAGGCTTGATGCTGTGAACACTTCTCTTGGGGAGCCTGTTTCAGCACCCAACCACCCTTGGATGAAAAACTTTTTCCTAATAAAGAACCTAAACCTCCCCTGACACAACTGTCACTGGTCACCACAGAGAAGTGATCAGAGCCTACCCTTTTTGCTTTCACTCATGAGGAAGTTGTAGACTGCTATGAGGTCTCCATCAGTCTCCTCCAGGCTGAACAAACCAAGTGACCTTGTTTTAACTTTTCATCTTAATGAGAATGCAAACAGTAACCTATTCTCTTCAGAAAACTGTGCTACTTTAAGGCTAAAGACCAGAACAAGAAGTTGGTCTCAATCACTGTATTTGGTCTGTCAGAATGAATGTGAACATTTCTGTTGTTACATTAATAAGGTTCTTTTCTCTAGAGTAATCCTTTGGGATGTACCAGTGTAATCTGTGTCTTTTGGAATTCTTTCCATGTCAAAGACCAATTGTTATTTGATGACTCTTTTTTAACATCTGTTTTTCCTATGAGAGTGACCTGATCAGTCCTGTTGGTTCATCACGAAAAAAATTGGAACACAGGAAATAGACAAGCTCCAAGGTCAATCTTTGAATTAATACGGAACAGAAAATGTTTCAGGAAAGGTATAACAACAATTTGTATAGAGACTGCTGATGCTTTGCAATTTGGGGGGGTGGGGGGGTGGGGGTGGGGAAGGAAAAAGAAAAAAAGGAAAAAAAAGAAAAAATAATTTTAAAAAAAGGGGGGAATGGCAACAGCATTTTATCATTGCTGTGGAAATGTGCTGCTTCAGCAGTGACAGACTCTAGTGTGAGGACCTCAGATCGCACCTGCAAGTGTCCCATGCCAAGTGGGGAAGCAGGTCGAAATCAATACAAGCTTGAAAATCTCTCTGATATAAGTTTTAAGAAGCTTTGCCATGGAATATGTTGCATAATTGGCAATATTGTCAAATGGTCTGACTTCAGTCAGAACTGATCTGCATAATAAATCATTATTTTCTGACAGACTAATAACATTCCCTAAGTTAAAGACAGTTTATTTACAGACTTGATTTATAGATGCTTATGTACTAATTTTAAAATTAAAATGAAGTTTTAGAAAAGTCTGTAGGAACAGTGGCCCAATACTATTTCATATGTGGATCTCCCTTGTGACTGACTGCAGAAAAATCAAACTGTGTTTATAAAATGTAATGATGTTTCAAATGCAACTGAGTTCCTATAATCTTAATGAAAAATTGTGGCATCTTGGAGGAGAGTGTCAGATTTGTGCCTTCACAAATAAAAACAGAAAGAAATGCAATTTATGAGTGATTTTTTTCCCAGCAGTATGTAAAGAACAGCTTCTTTTCCTGGCCATGCAAATGCACATAACTCTGGCTAAATTCTCTTTTCTTTGGTGGAGAAGATCTCTGGTGACAGCAGAGAGCAGAAAGGAGAATTAATGTTACCTTTGCTACAAGGGAAGGGTGATGGGTATCAAATGAAGCAAATCCTGTTTCTGCTGTTCTGCTAATGTAAAAAATTGCTTTTATAAAATCCTAGGAGCAGAAGTATTTTAGAAATATTTATATAATTCAGGTTTATTTGTATTAATCTCATTTTTATGTCAGAACAATACAGTTTCAATTTCTGTGTTCTTTAGAAGTACTAAGTTTTAATATGCAAAATGCTCTCTTAGAAGTTACCACATTGCTATAACTCTCGTAAGATACTTAAACTTCAGAAGAAGAAGAAAGATATTTAAACTTCAATAAAAATAACTATTTTTATTGAGTCTTCAGAAGCTATCAATCAAAGTTATAGGTATTTTTCTTTCTTTTTTTGACATTTTTATAAAAATAGCAAACAGATAGTCTGTGCTCCAGAGGTTCTACTGTAGTTGTTGGAAAAATTAGAGGTATTTTGAAATTAAAATGAAACCATAATCATATTTGCCCTTCTTGTGAGTTTGGGGTTTATAGAGAGAGGTAGTAGTACCTGGAAGGAGACAAACTGTCTTGTCTTAGAACATAGATTTCATCTATTGTACCATTGCCTATCTTGCATGAAACAGCTATTTTCAAACTGATTAAAAAAAAAAAAAATCCCCCCCAAATAAAATAAAACAACAAATCTCCATACCCCTCATTATTCATTGTGTTGACATCTGTTACCTAGAAAACTCTGCTGCAGCACAGGAAGCTTGAATTCAAAGAAGCAGTTTAATAATTCAGATCAGACCATTATACTTACTTTCTTTTTCCTTCTACTTTCTCCTATAAATGAATGAAAAAATGTTCAATGGATTTGGACCTTTCATAGCTAGTGAAAGATCTTTCTAATCCCTGCAGATGGAAAGACCTTTGTTTAGTTTTCAGTCACAAATAACTGTCAAAACTAATATGCATGTTATTGTGAAATGTTATAGTTTGAACACTATGCATAATGTATAATTTAAACCCAATAAAAAACTTGGCCCATCACTAGTAAAGATTTCTAGATCGAGGATGAATTGCGCACATTCATATAGTGTTGCTGATTTATAACAGGTAAGTGTCAAAATCACTCCCACTCTAGCTAATTAACCTTTTGTAAATTTCTTGTAAAATGCTTTTCTGAAACTGCAATGGTGACAAATGGCTGACGTTCTTTTCACTCTACTACCTCAAGAAATTGAAGTGAACTTTTGTTTTGCAGAGAAAATCTCCTTTTGCCTCATAGATCCTTGTTACCCTGCACATGTTCTGTTCTCAAGAGAATGTTTTCATACAAATATAACATTTCATACAGAAAAGGAGAAAAAAAAAAAAAAGCCACTTTTTCAGGCTTAAAAGAAGCCTGAGCTTAGTTGTGGAGGGAATTCTTTGCAGTATTATTGCTTCACAAAATATATTGATTTCAGAGCTTCAATCCATTCCAAAGAGAATACTTCACGGGATCTTGTTCAGCTCCTGTGCTCCCCAATGCCACTGGCAGAATGTGTTACATTTGTTTGCAGTACACACTGAGGGAAATAAAGAAAGAAAAAGGAAATAGACAGCTAGTAACATTTCGTGCAACTGCAATTCACTCACTAGCAAAGGAGAAACAGTGAATGGGGAATGGACAACAAGTAAACATAAAATGACTAGTAAATAGAATCAAAACAAGCATAACATACCCCAAATCAAAGCTGAGACTCCTGGGGAAAGCTTGTTCAAAATATCAAAATCATACCTGCTGGAAAAAAAAGTATGTTGATGGATTAAATTAGGCTATAGTAAAGCAGGATTCATGCTAGCAAGATGAGAGTAAAATGTACCATTATTTCAGTTTAAGTTGCTTCATAGTCTTTTTTGTTAATTTCTTTGTTTGAGGAACATCCTCAGTGTCTAAACAGAGAAGCCAACCTCGTAGTTTTCCGCTTTGCCTTTATGCTCAACAGATAGCTACCAGGTATTAATCTGACCCGTTTTAGACATCTACTTCAGGGTATGATGAATGAACTTTTCAAAGTACTTTATTTTCTTCATTTTCCAGAGAAAGATCATAGCATATGCGGCTCATATATAAGTAGGCATATTCAGTGAGATGAATTTCCTACCCCAAGCAACATGCATCCACCTTTTCTATTCTGCTGTTCCTCACTTCCAGGTGAGTGCAAGACTCTGGTAAAAGTGGTCCTAATACAGAGGAATACAAAGACACATTAAAAACTTATTCAGTACAGTCCATCTTACTACCTCACAACTCTGAGAGCAGGTATTTGACATTACCACTACTGAGGTTTTTCTCTTTCTCTCAAATCCTTAGGACCTGGTAAACTTTGAAGTGAAAACTTTGGTCACTCAGTGTCTTCCTAAGGTGATAAAACAGTAAAAATTAAGGAATGTCTAGAATACTGCAGCAAACTTACCACAGAATAAACTTTCCATAGGTGTTGGAGATTTATTCTGATGGACAGATAGTGGGAGGAGGCAGATTTTGTTCTTTTTTTCCTTTTTCTTCTCACTACTAGCATAGTTGAATAAGGACTGTTAGAGACAGATGAACTGAACAGGTCTGTTAGCTCATGGCCTACAATAAATGTTAAATTTCTTTTCTGTTTAAGCTTAATGAAAGTGAATTTTAAATATCAATTTTCAAGTATTCAAAATATCTCATTTTAAACTCACTCAAATCTCCAAATGCTTCATACACTTCATTCAGAAAATGAAACTCAGTCTTCAGAAAATCTTTCTCTATGATATAGTCTGATTATAACAGCACTACTGCTGTCCTAAAAATCTAACTGGAAATTTTACAGTGAAGAGACCTATTTTTCCTATTTGTGTTTTGAAATTGTGTTTCATTGAGCCTGTCTAGAATTCCGAACTCTGTGGTCCTTGTGGACTGCACCAGATCTGAGAAATCTAGAAGGTCTTAGGAAACAAGAGTGAGTGGATATCATGTTTAGAGTGTCTGGAAAAGTTTATAGACATGAGGGAAGAACTGTATGAGCACAAGATGACAACTAGCTCACACATTCAATAAAAAACAACTCATTTAAGCAATGATAATATCAAACTGCTGAAGGAAAAATGGTCAAATATCTATCTTATTAACAAAAACTTGATTAGCACTGGACCTAGAATTCAGTGAAGATAATGAACTTCTTAATTGAAAAAGCATTTGCTTCTGAACAAATATATAAAAATATACTTGAAAATGAGGTCCAAGGTGCATATAAACAGCTTTTGCTTTCTGACCAATATCCTCTTTATAGGCAAAAATATTTATTTGGCAAAAATTAATTTAGTCATTTTCTCAAACTTCAACTAATTCTATTATCATATTGTATATTAAGCATCAACTATTCTTTCAAATCATTTAAACAGTGCAGTTGATCTAAAAGAAGAGATAAAAAGGAAAGAACACATCTCCCTGTGCTGAGCCTGTCTCAACGTGGGACCAGGAGACTGAAGTTCATTCCAGCACTGATTGCTATGAGCATCATGGGTATGCTTTGAAAGAAAAGGAAGAATAGTATTGAATATGAAGCTAATGAACAATCTGTTCTGGTCACAAAACTTCAAAATGCTACCGTTTGAGGTATCAGCTCATTATTTTTTTATGATTTTTGTTCTCTGAAAAGTAACTGATTGTACAAAACAAAAAAAGAAAGGACATAAAAGGAGAGAAAGATAAAATTCAGTATCTAGAAAAAAATAAAATGAAAAAGAGTCGTACTGAGAAGGACTACAAAACATACATTCTTACATCTGTAAGGAGGATGTGTTAAAATGGTACTATTCCATTTCATCTTATATTTTTTCCTATAATTGCACCATAAGAAAAGGATTTTCTGATTCTTCATACATTCTGACAGTGATGAGACTACTGAGACTATAAACATCAAACTGTTTGTGGGCAATAGTGAAGCTCAATAAGTTGTCTGACAGAAAAGCATTTAAACAAATCCATACTTTTTTCTAAATGTATACAATACATATATGTAGAATAATAGAACTCCAAATACTGGTGCCCTTTTGCTTCCAAAACAACAGTATTCTTTCATGCAATAGAAAAATTTACCCATTTTAATTAACAATTTTGTTGACTGTTTTATTCAGATGTATCACTTTATATTATGAGAAGAAAGATAATTTTTGAAAAGTTAACCATCTATGGAAATATTTAATGAAATCTAGTTTTTCTTCATGTCCACAGATTGCTTTGCCTCATATCATATGCAGATATTGTGAAAATAATTTTTCTCCCCAAGATATTATGATATGAATATGAAATAAGGTGCAAATTGTGATGACTGGCAACAAGATGGGATAACTAACTAGGAAACTCTCCTACATGAATTGCTCATAGGCAGTTCTGAACTTCTGTAATTATCTTAAGACTTTGTACTTGTTTAATTTGTTTCAGTAGATGGAATCTGTAGTTAGGAAGTAGGCTGATTATCATCTGTTCAATCTTATAAGAAAATAGAAGAGTTTGAGAGAATTTTGCAGGAAAAGAAAATACATGCCGCATTCCAGTAATTTAATTTTTGTTTTGATCATTGAATAACAAATTAAAAACATTTTCACAAAAGCAAGTGCCACTTTTACATTATCTTTTGTTCTATTTCTTGTTTTGCTTGGCCATTGAAGAGCGAATAAAAAAGTATAATAAATATGCTGTTTGATGAATATTTTATTAACTGACAATATACTGAATTATGAAAATATTATCCTAAACTTTCAGCATGGCATGGCCTAACAAACCTACCAACATGCCATATGAAGCACAGACAAAAAAGAGATAAATAATTTAGAAAACTAATCTGAGTGACCAAATAACTTACGCTGTCATATCAGAGAAATTACAACACTAATACCTAAGTTCTGTTCCCTAAGTTTCCTATGAGTGTCATACTTATTGCATGGAGGATTTTATTGAAATGAATTTTAAATAACCATATTATTCACATTGCTTAATCAAACTCCTGATGTTAGCCCAAATGACTACCCATAAAACCTTTGATCCCAATCACTTATTGTGTGCCCGTATGTGATGGAGATTTTATAGAAAAATGAAATATGAGTATTTCAGGGAGTATTTAAGAAATATATCAGTTTTTTGTTTTTTTCTACCCTTCCAAATTTTGCCAAAGCAATGTTTTGAAACCACGGTCTACAGATGGGACAGGAAAAGAATTACATTTTTAGTAGAAAAGAAATAAAATTATATAAATAAAATGTTCCAGGATGTTCCATGGCATCTTGACATGAGGGTTCAATATTTAAAAAAATTTAAAACCTTATTATTATTAGCAAGGACGATTTAATAGCCTACAGTCACTTGAAACTCTTCTACCCACAATTCTATTTTCAAAGAAATAAAAAAGTCAAAGAAAGAATTTTGCAAATGGGATTGCAAAGTCACTGTAATTGTGTCAAAGATGGATTTACTGTGACTCCAACACCTATCAGTCAGATTGTCCTAAGAACAGAATTTCCCAGGTGTTTGATTGAATTTTTCTCTATCCATACCCTGTGGGCAATGAAACATGGACTTTAAGCTGTCTGCAAATAATAGCTTAAAATACATTTGCGCTAAGCAATTCTATTATGCACTTAAAATTCCATTACATCACTGATACTGCTTTTCTTGGTTTTATCCCAAAGGGAATTTTAAAAACAGAATCAAAGTTTTGAGTTAAGTGAGGATAAGACCAACCATCTTGAAAGTGCAAAGACATCTATCTGCACCAATCTGTATTTTCAAAATAAATTTTGCAACAAAGCCCTAGACTTTAGGATATATAAAGAATAACCTTAATTTTCTGAAATGAATATTAAAAAAAAAAATACTGAAGGTTGTAAGTGCTAAAGAAACAAAAAGTATATTAGGTTGGGGTTTTTGGTATGCGTGTGTTTTGAAAAGTGAAATTATGCTTTATGGTTCTATATTTATCTCAAAATTATCTAGCTCTACAATAGCAGTGATCAGTACACAGCAACTTCTGCAGATCAGACCCTGTCTTGCAAACAGCTGGATAGCAAAAACTGCTCTCTGCATACATGTTTCTTTATTTGTAAACGTGTAACAATGACCCTGTTCAGAAACAGACTGTACTTATTGAGATGTAAATCCAAGAACAGGGGTGATGGACAAGATCAGACCTGGGAGAAATTATTGTTGCTGATTTTGTATAATGTATAAATATGGGTCTGTTCTGTATGATCTGTAGGGGCTGTAATTTATACCACTTTACTTAGTTTCATTGGGTTAAGGCATGAATCCATTATATTGATAATAGATATTGCTAAAAAAAATCCACAAAGTTTATAGATGTTCAAATATATGTAAATCAATTAACAAAAGTGCCTCAGAAGTAAAGTAACATATAAGGAACAATTTTTAAAGTATTGATATTGGGATCTTTTCCCAGTTCATTTAAGATTTAGAAGCTGACACTTCACCTCTTCTTTTAAAATACCTTAAAGCCTGGGTAAACAAGATGTGACCCTTATTAAAATATTAAACCAAACCTAACTCTTAGAGTTCTGGTTCTAGCATATAAAGAGAATCATCACAGAAAATTTATTTTTATTTTTTTGTTTTCATTTTAAAATGCTAAATTAACTTCATGTTTTGGTAACACTATCTGAATTGAACAGAGAAGCAAAAACATCACAAAAATAATAGATGGATGGGTTAACTATTACTCCAAGTTCCTTCCTTTATAGAAAGCCATATCATGTTATCCACGTATTCTCTTAATCCACCAATTTAGGAAAATGTCAGGAGTTTAAATTCTGTAATGCATTTTCAATATCTTTATGGCCTTCCCTATTTATGGAATTGGAGAAGAAGTACAAGAAAACAACTGGGTAACAGTAATATTTAAATTGTCAGGAGAATAGATTAGGCTCATAGTATTTTCTCATTACAGACATTGTCATAAGAATGTAGAATTCAAATTTTAATGCCTTGTGTCTTTTAGCAATCACAATTGTAAAATGTACTTTTGTGACCTTCTCAATGTTTGTTTTCTGATTTATTAGTGCCTTTTATATTCTTTTCCCAGAACTCTCATAATGTGTAATGGGAATTTCAGAATATTCAGACTACATATAGCACAGTTAGTACACATAGTACACATAGCACTACTTAAAAGTTTATATATTAAAAAGAGCAGAACCCGTCTTCTAAGTTGACTACATCAAACAAATAAGTGAATCAAATAAGAAGAAAATAAAATAAGAAATATCACATCAGAAATGACCACTTATTTGCACTTTCTTTTAATAAAAGCTAGCAAATAGAAATTAAGTCCAAGAAGTAAAACAGCCTGATAAAACTTCAGACTGTTTTGTTTTGGGGGGGGGGTTGTGGTTTTTTTTTTGGTTGGTTTTGGTTTTGGTTTTTGTTTGTTTGTTTGTTTTAATTTTTCATCTGTTTTAGAATTTGTCTAAATCTCATTTTAAAATAATGAGAATAAGTGATGGATTCCCACTTTACTCACTTATGCATATAATTTCCTAACTATTGAAATCTACAGATCATTTCAAGAAATAGCAAACACATTTCTCTTTCCATGTCAAACTAGAAGTTTCAAGTAAATTTAAACAAGAAATGTTCATTCAAATGATTAATTTTTAAGACTTATCTCCATCTTGACAATAAATAACAAATGAATACTAAAAGCATCAAGAGTAATTTAGGGGAAAAAATAAATGCTGCATTTTATTCTTTGAGTATTTCAACTTACAATTTTAATATTTTTATATTAAATTAATTTTCACAGCACAACCTCATGCAAGTAAAACGGAAATAAAATGGTTGATCAATACAATTTTGTAACAGAATAATGAAGTGAAAATTATGCAAATTAGTCCAAGTTATTGATGAACCTATCTATGTTGGAGAGGAAAATGGATGAGCTTAAAATAACATAACAGTCTAATAAAATCTCAAAAGCTGGATAGTGAGAGTATTTGCAGTATATTTTCTGTGTGAGGATGACATCATAACTGTCCTTTTAATAGATAATTTTGTTCTGTCTTTCAGTAAAGGCTGTTCTGTTTTTCTGGCAGAAGTAATGTTATAGTAGGTGAAATATTTGTAATACTGGATCACTGGAAAACAAATGTGACTACATGTACTGTATCAAACTTCTATTTTCACATGTTAACCTATTATACCCTCATTGATATGTGATAAGTACTGTGATAAGTTTAGTGGTAACTAAAGATATTAAAAAGTACAGGATTGTTAAATTAATCCCCAAAGCAAGTATTAGAAAGCCATGAAATTAGTAGAAAAGCAAAAGTTGAAAGAAATTTAAGTGTTCTGTGAAAATAAATTAAATGCTTGTACACAGTCTTAATTTTACTAGTTAGCTGCATAGAGGAAAGAAAAAGTGATAGTGAATATTGCGAGAATAACAATGCTTTTATTGTTGCCTAAATTGTAGAATGATAGGCTGGAAGAGACTTTTAGGATCATCTAGTTCCAATCCCTCTGCCATGGGCAGTGACATCTTCCACTAGACCAGGTTGCCCAGTGTCCATCCATTCTGGTCTGGAACACTTCCAGGGATGAAGCATTCACAGCTTTTCTGGGTAACCGGCTCTGGTGCCTCACCATGCTCCTGGTAAAGAATTTCTTCCTAATCTCCAATCTAAACCTGACTTCTTTCCATTCATAGCCATTCCTCCTTGTCCTATCACTACATATCCTAGTAAAGAGTCCCTCTTCACCTTTCTTTTAGCCCCCTTTAGGTGCTGAAAGGGCACAGTAAGTTCTCCCTGAAGCTTTCTCTTCTCCAGGCTAAACAACCTCATCTCTCTCTGCCTGTCTTCAAAGAAGAGGTGCTCCAGCCCTCTGACCATCTTTGTGGCCGTTCTCTGGACTTGTTCCAACACGTCCATGTATTTCTTGTGTGGAGGGCCCCAGAGCTGGATGCAGCACTCCAGGTGGGGTCTTACCAGAGCAGACTAGAGGGTCAAAATCACTTCCATAAACCTGTTGACCACGTTGCTTTTGATGCAGCCAGAATATGGTTGCCTTTTTGGGATGCAAAGTGTGCATTGCCAAGTCACACGGAGCTTCTTGTCAGCCAACACACCCAAGTACTTTCTCATCAGGGCCGCTCTCAATCCTTTCTCTGTGTGATGGGTTTGATAAACCCCAAAAACTCAGATTAAGATTTTAGTTTTAGCTAGGCCCCAGTTCTGTGGGTCTTGTGATTAGGGACAAGTATCAGCTGACTTAAGTGAACAATGAGGTATATTTCATGCCATGTGATGTCAGCTCATCTATAAATCAAAGAGTAGCTCCCAGTGTTCCTGCTCTCTCTCTCTTCTACCTTCGGCCGTGCTGAGAGCACCTTGCTCCTGCAGCTGGGAAAGATTAGGCCTCACCGCTCCTGTGCCGAGATATCCACAGCAGTTTTGCTCTTAGGGAAGTAAAATACTTTTGTT
>JAWWEU010000001.1:96673244-96692306 GCA_035583155.1 Acropternis orthonyx | reverse complement strand
TCACTTCTTTTAACTGAAACTCTGTTGCACTGGGAGGTGGTTGGCATTTTGCCAAGAGTCAAACCAAAACAATAACATTCTGTCCAGCCTGTATTTATGCATTTGTATCATGTGAGTCCCAGCTATAAAAACTGGCCCACAGACCTCAACTGAATTTTGTTACACAGGACGTATGCAACAGAAGAGCTTGAATGAAGTCAAAGGTCATTTTGTGCCTCATATTCATTTATTCCTTAGTTCTGATATTAACTTTAGAATAACACTCAAAATATTTTTTTCTTCCAGTTCTCATGTTATTTGTATGTTTTGGTTTGACTTTTTTTTTTTAATTTTATTTTATCAACAACATTTCAAGTGAAAGGTGTGACTGGAAATAGCTGTTCTGGTCAAAACAGTAAGAGGGTTTAAGAGGGCTTATCTTTCTAGTTTAATGTGAGCTGTACTGTGTTTACTGGTGCCACAACATGAAAGGTATTTTAGATTAGGACCACAGGAGAGGGAATAACGAATTGTGTCAAATTAACACTAGCTGGACAGAACCTGGAAGAAGAGAAAGATCTTATTCAAAATATCTCGAAATAATTCATCCAGAAAATAGCTGAATAGTGGAAATTTTGGCACCTCAGAAGTGACAGACTAAAGAATTTCAGCTTTATTCCTGTGTTTAGTAAGCCAGTAGATGGATTTGGTTCAAATATACAAGGAAAGTTTACCTATAAAAGTGTTTGGAATTTGTGTTACTATCAAAGAAAGTGGTTCAGTAAGATTAAAGATATTGACGGTCAAACTTAAAATGTAAATAACATTTTGCTGTAGTGTCTTGCTAGAATATACTACCAGTCATGAACTAAAACAAATTAGCTCAGGATTTTTAGTAAACCTCTGAACAGTTTTCATTTTTAAAATGCAGTGTCTAATTTATAATTATTAGAAGTATGAAAGACATAAGTTTTGAAATTTCATCAGTTTCTTCCAGTTAGATGATTTGTGTAGATTGCAATTTACAAATAAATGAAGTCTCTAAATTTTAGAGACACCCCATTTCTTTTGCCAGATTTTTAGCTGAAGTGTGTTGTTCTGCAGAATTCTCCTGGAGCCTGAACTGCTTTGTTTTGTAAGTACTAGGTTTCTCAGTATGAAAAATAATACCTTTTCAGCCAGCTTCATTAAGTGCAACGGCACAGTCACCCTACATTGAAAGATAAGTTAATCAGCTGTATCTATTCTCAGAGAGTACCAGTAGGCAGACAGACTCAATCCCTTATTAAAGAATGGCAGTTTGTATTCAGATCACATATTAATGAACTTCCAGCTTCAGCATCTCTCCAATTTTAGTAGAGTGCCTATCTGGAATAATAAATACAGATCTGAAAAAAAAGAACTTTGTACTTGAGTTTTAGTACATGGAAATTTCCCCACGTTTCTTATTTTCCTTTTCAGGCACATAACAAATTGTTTCCTGAGCACATTTACCAGAAAACTTTAGACATTTAATTAAACACTTTCACATCTAGTTTATGTACAATTGTCTGGGCAACTATCTTGACTATCACATTTTGCTCATTGCTCCATTTATCTTTGGTGCAATGAATCATATGCACCTGTAAAAAACAATGGCTTTTTGCCATTTTTTGATTGCTTTGGTCAAGCCTCGACTGACAGCAAAAAGTTTTACTCATTATAACACTAACCTATGTGAATCTTTTACAATGTAGAAATATATTTATCTTGTCATAAGCTTTATGTGTATTCCTCCTATTTAACACTTAGCTGTTGCACAGACAGGAGTGCTGGGTCCGTGTTCTCAAATGGAAATAAGCAGGAACATTCCTCCCTAGTGGAGCACTCATTAACAAAAGAGCCATATAACCACATTAACACCTAATGTAGCATTCCTAGCATTAACTTTTCTTTCAGGATGGAAGACAGGTTGTAAAAAAACCTTTCCCAAGCTACACTGTAGTTCTCCAAAGATTACATAGTCTACGGAGTCCAGAGGCCCATTCAACTAATCTACGTAGTGCCTCCATTTGCATATTTTGCAAGATCTCTAAGCTCTAATCAGAGTGTGATGCTGCTGCATAAACACAGGGAACAAGGCAGAATAATGATAAATGAAATGAGCATTGAGAGATGCAATACAGAATCCACAGAATGCCTCATCTCTTCTGTTGGTGGAGGCCAAACAGGCGATTACATTTAGAAAAGTGGATTCCACTGTACTGACAGCAGTGACAATTTCTCTGCTCACTATAACAAGGTCACCCACCTCACACAGACACAGGTTCATGTTCATGTGTCTGAATGCAGAGCTGAATCTCACCCTGAAATTTCTAACATTTGTCTTGTAAATAGTCTGTTTCTTAGATCTAAAAAATGCTTCTTTGATTCAGACAATTTGCAATGCCTTTGAATTCAGTACCAAATTTGTTTTTCATAGAAAAAACCTCTATTTAAAATATTTTAAGTTTTTCAAGTCCTATTCAGATCCTATAATAAATCTTTGAGGAATGCCTGACTCATATTTCAGTCAGACACTGTAATCATTTCTTGTTCTTGGAGGCTTCATTGAAAACCTGCTGAAAGCAACTGATACAGTCATATGCCTTCAACAGCTTTTGGATCAGGCTCTGACTGCCTCTGAATAAATACTATGAATCACCTCATTTAATATTAAAAAGTCAAAAAAAATCTTTTGCTTTCAAAATGGACTCTCTAGCCTTCATTAGATTATTTAGCAACTTCTTCATGCAGGTTGAAAAATACAAGACTAATGGATTTAATTATTCAGTAATTAAACCAGAATTGGGCAAGGAAATATTTTAGATTCTTAAAATGGTTTAGCATTAACTCAAATAAAACTTCAGCATTATTTAAAAGAATTTGTATTGTTTATTTATTGTTCTTTAATAGTGATTTTTATTTCACAATAACATTCAAAATCCATTTTCTTTTATGTCTAAGCCCTTAGAACATGAACAAAGAAGGCAGCACACAAGATACTATTACGGTTATTATGACAGAAAAGTTATATTCTATATGTGATTTTTGTAAAAAGCAAATGTTTGAATCTTTAGAAGGGAATTAAGTTCATTATTTTGGAGTATCTGAACAGACTGACTATTTCCAACTGGGAAGTAAAATAGTTCCTCTCTCCTTATGCTTTTTTGATTTCTTGCCCCTTGCCCAGGAAAACTAGTGCAAATGGAGTTTAATTAGAGGAGAGAGGCCTGGCAAAGCACAAGGACTGACTGGCTCCAGCTTACACCCCAACAGCCCCTTCTATCCCTGATTCCCACACAGTGCCTCAACCTGAGGAGTGTCTCCTACTCCAGGTGGGTCTGTCCCAGCCTTGAGCCTCCCCAGGGGCTCCCATGGCAGCGGCAGGGACAGATTCCACTGCCCTGTGGGGCTGCTAGGGCTCGCCCACCCCTGTCGGGGTGTGTGGGGATCAGTCTTAAGTCACCACAGCTACCTTTATTGTTCTTGTTATAAGCCAATTAACAGAGGATAATTTAACCAGGTCACCACCTTTTGGAATGATTTCTGTACTTCACTACAAGAAAAGCCTTGTTATATAAAGTGACTTGAATTATTTAGTAAGAAAAGAGAGCCATGTAAGAAATTCTTAACTGCAGTTACTTTTAAGAACCTTGTTATTTGCAGGGAAGAGAGTGGACTAATATGATTTATTATACAACTAGAGACAAACTAGGAAGTGTCTTTCCTAACTCCTGAACAGAAACATCCTGTCTTTTCTAAGTTTTTTTAGCTTTCTCAATATTCTAGTTGTCTTTCTGTTTTCTCCCATTTCTTCTTTTTCCTCTTCTGCTTCTCTGTCTACTTGTGTGATGTTTTGAAAAAAAATTATTCATACTATTTCAATTGCATGTAGAATTTTTTTCCAGTGTCTCCTCCCATCTAAACCAGTAGGTGAAAAGTGTTTATTAATTTTATATTATTTTCTAAAATGAAATTACTTTTTGTCACAAAAGCTGCTCAGTATGCTTATTCTATTCAGAGGAATTTTAACTTTGGGTTCAGTAGCACTGCAGGGAAATGACATCAATTGACTAGGCCCAGATTTGGGGCTAAGGGTAGCTAAATAAGGCACAGGGAACTACTGAAAATGGCAAACACCGTATGATAAATTGACTAAAATTACAGAAAACACCAATAGGAATAGATTGCAAAGGCATTAAGAAGGGGGTATTTAAGTGAGAAATGCTCCAAATTCATGGATAACTGGAGAGAAGCTTCAGGGAACAGAGCCTTGCTAGGCTGGTAACCTTGTCAGCAATAAAATATAAGGCTGGCATTCCCCAGGTATACCAGAAATACCAAATTCAGATGCAATGTAGCAAAACTGGGACCTGTGAGGAAAAAAAGTCTCTGGAGTGCGATATTTATCTGGTAGAAGACAGGTGCAAGGAGAGGAAGGTACTAAGACCGTGAAAGTAGGGTTGAGAAACTGAAAAAAGGTACAGCATACATCAAATAGTGACTACTATTTCTTTTAGTAGCAGTCTACCATTTATGAAAGACAAGTTATGTCAGTTGGTGCTTTAAATGCTTAGACAAGAAAACATTGGAATTTTGATGAGTCAAAGTTCTCACATGAGCACGCAAACAGAATTTTAACAAAATACAACAGGGTAGCATCAGCACTTCATGACAAATCCTTGGAACATTCTCACTAGTTTTCCAGCTCCACTGTTTAAATTCTCCTCTGTGGTGACTTCATAATATTGAGCATTTAAAAAATAACTAAAGTTGTAACAGAACACATTATGGAGATATTTCTTCTTAATAATATATTCTAAAACTTAAATTTAATTTTAAAAAGGGGAAAAAATGTGACAGGCTGTTAATAATAGTGGCATTTCTGCAGTCTATCCTGTAACAAGCCTTTAACCTTGACAAAGATCTATCGAGATTAACCTCTAGAAAAACTGGTATCATATGCAACATCTTTAGCCTCAGGTTAATGGGATAAATAATTGAGGCAAGTACTCTGTGTAATGAGGTGAATTTTAACATTTTAGTATAATAATCAGATCTAACCAATTGTCAAGTCTCTCTACAGGCTTTGTCTGTCCTGGGACTTGCTATTTTTAGCGCAAAATGTACTATGGAATGCAAATTACTGTAGTAAGATGACAGGATAAGGCAGAAGTGGAACATAGCTTATATCGCATATCATTACAGAAAATGAACACCTGAAATCTTCAGCTACCCTTTCCACACCTGTGTCTACCAGAGTGAATTGCAAAAACAGCATCTGTTCCAGCCTACTGTCTAACAATCCCTAATTAACTCACCTATATAATTCAATCTTTATTCTGTTTACTATCTACTAACATGAAGTTTAAGGTAATGCCAATCAAAATATCAACAACAAAAAAAATCAAATCATATTGTAGCTGTTTTTCTAACCAAAAAGGAGTTTTATGCCTTTTTGCTCATGATGGCAGGCCATATGTCCATAATTTTCAGTGTGTAAAAATAAGGAATTTGATTCTTTGAAGAGCTTCTAAAAAAACTGCATTGTTCTAACTCCTCATAGCTACTGATCCCCCAGAGTGGTCTCAGGTGAACAGGTTGCTAAAGCTTTGACTGCGCACAGCAATGAACCATAATTTCTGCCTGTTAAGCAGAGGATATCTATGGCATAGAGTCAAAAAAAAAAAAAAAAAAAAAAAGAAAGAAAAAAAAAAGAAAAATAAAGGGAAAGAATGGAAAACAGTCTCAAAGTCTTGAAATTACTGTGTGATAACAAAGCTTTTGCTTTTCATAAGAAATTATAATAATTGCATACCTAACAGGAAGTAAAAGCTGGTTTTTGCTCTCTCTATTGTTAAGTAATCAAAATGGGTTGTATAGATAGAAATTAAAGCATCCTATGTGTTGTTCTGTTGTAGAAGCATCATAGATCCAGAAAGAGGATGGATATATGTAAGTATGTTATTATTTTTTGGTTAATCTATTCACTTACAAACAAGAATTCCCTAATTATAACTTCTACTCCCTAAACTCTTTGGTTGTTGGTGTTTTATTCTTGCTTGTTTTTTGGGTTTTTTTGCCTTGGTCTTGATTTGGTTTTAATTTGTGTCACATACTGAAGACCACATTAGTATTATCAGTCCTAGGAAAAAAGGCTGTTATACTACACATTATGGCTAACTCAAAACATTAACTAATAGATTGTTTTATTAGCATTTGTTCTTCATTTTTCCTTCTGTCTGTTTCTGTCTTGAAATTCTTTCTCACAAAAATTACTTATAGCCAACTTGAAATTGTCATACTCTACTAAGACAGGGCAGACTCTGAACTGGGGTAGCACTTTCTACATTGGTTAAAAGACTCAGTTCTCCTGAAGGAGACCAGAAGTGCAACTTGTGGGAGGAAGAATATTTGCCCAGGTGGCCAATAAGCCAAATAGCATCCACTCTTGTATCAGAAATAGTGTTTGTTAGTAGGACCAGGGCAGTGATTGTCCCCCTGTACTAGGCACTGATGAGGCTGCACCCCGAATTCTGTGTGCTGTTTTGAGCCCCTCGAAAGAAGAAGGACATTGAAGTGCTGGAGCATGTCCAGAGAAGGGCAAGGAAGCTGGTAAAAGGTCTGGAGCACAAGTCTTATGTGGAGCAGATGAGAGAGCTGCGATTATTTAGACTGGAAAAAACTAACTCAGGTGAGACCTTATTGCTCTGTACAGTTACCTGAAAGGAGGTTAGGGTCAGTCTCTTCTCACTGTAACAAGTGACAGAATGAGATGAAATGGCCTCAAGTTGTCAGGGAAGGTTTAAATTGATTATTAAAAATAATTTCTTCACAGGAAGGGTTTTCAAGCAGTAGAACAAGCTGCCCAGGGCAGTGGTGGAGTCCACCTCTGGAGATATTTCAGAGACATGAAGATGAAGTACTTGGGGATGTGGGTTAGTGCTGAACTTGGCAATGCTGGGTTAATGGTTGAACTCGATGATCTCAGTCTTTTCCAACCTAAATTATTCTATGATTCTATATGAAAGTTCCCAAAGCTGCATTAACTTCTTAATTTCTCAGGGGAAAAGAGGTATGTTTTCTCACAAGATGATTGATCAGCTGTGAATGTAAGAAATCATGGAAAGTATGCCTGCAAAGTACAAGAGATAATACAGAAATATTTAACTTATTTAGCTTCTCCCATATCATCTTGAATAAACTCATCTCTGGGCCTGGAAAGATCATGGTACAGATCCTCCTAGAAGCTATGCTGACACATAACGAGGAAGTGACTGGCTATAGACAACACAGCTTCACAAAGCAAAATCTTGTCTGACCAACCTAGTGGCTTTCTATGATGGGTGATTACATCAGTGGGTAAGGGGAAAGCTACAGATGCCATTTATCTGGACTTCTGTCATGTCTTTGACCTTGTCCCCCACAACATCCTCCTTCTCTCCAACCTGGAGAGTAATGGATTTAAAGGATGTAGTTTTAGGTGGATTAGGTATTGTTTGGAGGGTCACATGCAGAGCGTAGCAGTCAATGGCTCAGAGTTCCAATGGATATCAGTGGCAAGTGGTGTCCCTCAAGGTTCTGTATTGGGACCAATATTATTTAATATCTTCATTAATGACATAGATGAAGGGATCGAGTGCACCCTCAGCAAATTTGCAGATGACACCAAGCTGAGTGGTGCTGTTGCCACACCTGAAGGACAGGATGCCTTTCAGAGAGGACCTGGACAAGCTCAGGACATGGGCATCTGGAAATCTCATATGTTTTAACAAGACCAAGTGGAAGGTGCTGCACTTGGGTTGAGGTAACCCTTGTATCAATACAGGCTGAGGAATGAACAAATTGAGAGCAGCCCGCATGATTCTGTCCCTCAACTCTGGTGAAACTCCACCTCAAATACTACATCTGCATCTGAGGGTCCCAACACAGGAATGGCATTAACCTGTTGGAGTGAGTCGAGGAGGCCACCAAGTTGATCAGAGGGATGGAGCACCTCTTCTATGAGGAAAGGCTGAGAGAATTGGGATTGTTCAGCCTATAAAAAATAAGGTTTCTGGGTGGCTTAATGGCAGCCTTCCAGTACCTGAAGGGAACTTGCAGGAAAGATGAGGCAAGACTATTTAAATGAGCATATAGTGACAGGACAAGGGAGAATGAGTTTAAATTGAAAGAGAGTAGGTTTGGACTAGATATTAGGGAAAAAACTTTTTCCTCTGAAAGTGTTAAGACACTGGAACAGGTTGCCTAGAGAACTGTGGATTCCCCATCTGCAAAGGTGTTCAAGGCCAGGTTGGATGGGACTCTGAGCAATGTGGTCTAGTTGACCCATGGTTGGAGGGATTGGAACTAAATGATCTTCAGAGTCCCTTTCCAGCCCAAACCATTCTATGATTCCATGTGGAACAGTGGAACAGCATAGAAGCCCAGCCCTCCACTCAAGCTCCACTTTGCACACTGCATGCACAGCTAAAGTATGCACAGGGATTTCAGAATATCTAGCAAAGACTTCAGGGGCTTAAAAATGTCTGATTACAGCTGAAGTTTTCATGTCTCTCTCCTCATGTCTTGTTCCTTTATTGCTGAATTGAAACAAACATCCAATGCTCAATATTCTTAAATCCATATTGATTTATAAGGCATCTGAAGACAACTTTCTATCACAAAATACATTCTTTCTTTATGCATAATAATTTTTTAAATTTGATTTTCTAGTTATCATCTTCCTAACTATAGATGTGACTGTAAATTTTTCACAGATTCAGATTGGAGCTATGAGACCCTTACCTCTGATATTCTCTTTTTCTGTATTTGATGGACAAAGAGAACAATTAGACATGTTCTTTATAACTTTCATATCCTTTCCTTTTTTTATGCACCAAAATATGATTCCTTTCGTCTTGCCTGAGAGGTCATGTCTTCTAAATTTCCTGTCATATGAGGAACTCAGATGACCCTGGTGTACTTATGTAAATGCATATGCATACTTATGACTTTTCTTGTCTCTTATTTTCTGCATTAAACTAATACTCTATTTAATGATAAATAAAACAACTTCCCCTGTAAATTTTATATAATTCATATATTTTTTGCATTCTAAGCAAATGTTTATATTACAAATTCTAGATTTTATTTATATATATAATATTTTTTTCCTGCTGCTTGCAGTTTTTCTGCAGCTGTTCACCACTTAACATTGTCCTGCAATTCATTAACATTGTACAGTTAACTCTTACTCAAGTATAATAACTTTCACTTTTTATGACTAAATATCATAATAAGAATTTTAAGATTTGTATTTGATTTACAAGAAATAGCAATTTCTATAATTTGGGGTAATAAATATTTTCAATTATAGAGAAGTTTTAAATTTCCTGAATTTTACCTTTTTCTTGTGAACTATAACAAAATATATTTTTACTTCAATTCTTACATATGGAGAATATTTAACGAATTTTTTTTAAATGGTATTCAAGTATATATGATTCTAGTTCTTCTTGATAAATTTGCCTATTAATGTGTATTCTGAACTTGTCAGTTGGAAGGTTCCATATTTTATACTTACTCTGAGGCAAAAATGTTATCAAAAAACCCCCTACCAAACATAATGATGAAAAAAAGGTTTGTAATAGAGTCTGATTGCCTAAAGGTTTACAATTTAAAATTATATAACTAATTTCCTTTATTTTGCCAACAACATATATAGCATAACACAAATAGTAGAAGTCAATTCATCTTAGAATTCACTGAAATCTATTGCTTGCCATACTGGAGGAGGTACAAAGTAATTTTATATGTGCATTTAGTTGGATTTGGAGGCTAGACAAAGCAACTTTTTCACTGTCTGTGGTTGTTTAAAGTAGCGTTCTTAAAATGTTCTGAAGCTGCTCATTGAAGACTATGTATAAGGTCCAAATCTCTGATATAAGGTATTCTGTTTAGTCTCTGATTCTGAATCTAGACATAAAGAAAACTGAGTCTGATTCTACCTTGTTGACTCCTATTTGCTTATTCATACTGGACATAGGTAGTACTTGAAAATACAATTCAATAATTAGATTTAGCATTCACAAGGATTTATTTTACCCAGCTTTAACAATATAGTAAATTATTCAAGATTAATTATTTATCTATCATCCTGCTACAGTCAATGCAAAAATATACAGACTCTGTGAGGTAGGTAGCCTGTAGTTCAGCAACCTACAAACAGGCATCTGTTTCACCGCAATGTTTTCAAATATCTGGACATTAGTATCTCTAGATACTACTCAAGGTGTCCAGAGATTGTGTCACAGCCAGAGACTCACTCACATCTTGCACTCTGCAGTATATTGGGTGGCTCTAGGTATCTACCTACGGGCTCCTGAGTAAACTCATGCTTTAGGATAGGACAGCATGTTTGCAATGACTAGAGGTGAATAATTCAAAGTCTACTTTTAAGTGGCTAAACTTTGAGGCAATTAACTTTATGATGAGAAACTCCTGGCCTGCTAAATAAAAGTTCAGGAGCAGTACAACAGAACAATTTATAGCATTTTACTACCATTTTATCACATAAAGAAATAACACCTGCCAGTATTTTCATCAGGAATTAACTTTATCTTTGCATCCCCATCTAAAATGGGAAGCAAGGGCAACATCTAATTTAAGTCTTAGTTTCCCTAAGAAGGTAAATTTTAAAGTATATAAATGATTTGCCAAATGTATATCTGTAGTAATGCTAGTAGTAATTTTGCTATCCAAGTCCTATCAAAGAGAAACTGAAATCACGTTGCTAATATTCTCTTATGCTATCACCTATAAATAAATAAATAAATAAATAAATAAATGGATGGATGTAGTGAATCTTTCTGGTTTCTGTTCATAATCCATACTTTGATTTCTATGTTTTTTGTTAGGGTCAGGTGAATTAACAATTCCAATTTTATCTTCTGCTTTATTTCCCACCTGAAAACTCTGAGTGAAAGATCACCAGTTTTACTTGATTTCCTGCTGAATTCTTTCAGCATACTACAGACAAAAAAAAAAAAAAAAAAAATCAGTCCAAATGTACTCTTAAAGACACCATCATGCACTGAATTCAAGTCTCTCAATGCTCAGAAGACTTGCAGTCCAACCTCTTATCTCTTCTTCCTCTCTCACTTGTCACAAGCTGGAACAAAAGCCATAATGCAAAAGGTTAAAAAAGAAATCAAATAGCAAGTGAAGTCATAAATGTGACAGAACCAGCCAAGACTACCTTCTACTACTTTTCTAAAAAGCCTGTGGGGAAAATTGCTGACGGCCTTTGGGATATGACAGTAAAAATAAGGTTGTGGAACCCTCTAAAGGAAGCTAAGAGGAGCAAAGGTTTTACATGGAAACCCTTTGACAACAGGCAATACCCAACCACACTCTCTGCCACACTGCACCTCCCTGGCAGTGAGCCTTTCCCCTGTCCCCAGAAAATGAAGCAAAGTGGTGTAGAATAACCACCAGGTTCTAGCCAGGCCCGCTCCTGGCTACTGCAAAATTAACCCTGTCCTGGCCAGAACCAGGACACCATTTTAGATTAATCAATAGGTATTTGACCATATGGATGAAGAAATATGAGACTTTATATTTTCTGCAATTACTTTATTGCCTTTTTTTCCTTATGCACACATCTTCTTAAGTTGTCAAAGACTTTTTATTCCTCTTTTTCTGAGTGAATAACACCGGTAAGAAACAAACCAAATAAACAAAAACCACACACAAAACAAGCCCCAGTCCAAACCCCAGTGTATAATGTGCATCATTATTAATGGAAAAACCTGTAGTTTGTATACTAAATATATCTTACTGGAATACTCTCAGAAGCTTGATCAATCATTTTTTCCTTCTAAAAGTGTTTTCCCAGTTTGCAAAAAACCTTCTGAGGCTTTTTTTAATCCAGTCATTCTTGAAAAAGGAAATATCAATTGGAAAATACTGCAAATATTGTGAAATGATAAATAAAAATCACCCAAAAAATGATAAAGAGAAAAATGTCATGTATATGGTAACACTTTGTAACTCTATACTTCAAACAACCACTAGCCAAAGGCAGGTCTTTGGTCAGGGTGCAAAGGATTCCATCTCTAAGTTTAGCCAAATTATTGCCAGATATTAGGCAGAATTTTAATTAATTGTGGAAATTATCTACTATATCCTAACCAAATGTCTAAACGCATCAGTTGCAATTTCCATACTATTTCTTCTGTTTTTCTTTTCCTAGAGCTTCACATCAGTAATTGTTCTGCTTTGAAGAATAAGGCAACACAAGCATCTCAGAAAATGTTCATATTTGTAAGATAAAAAACAAATACAGATAAAACTGTCTATTGTTACCAACACGCTATAGAAATCAAGCAGGCTTAGTGTTGAGAAACAGTTTAATAGACTGAAATCAACACTGAGCCAAAATAAATTGATGGTTTTTTTAAAATCTCTTTATTATTCCCTGTTTTTTTTTTCCTGAAGAATAACAATCTTAAGTCTACTTGTGCTGCAAAATATCTTTTGTATATTAATTAATTTAAATGGATGCTTACTACTCTGGAAGTTAATAATTTTAAATTTAATTGGGATATTGTATAAAAGACTTTACAAAAGTAAATTACATTTAGATTAAAAAATGGACAAGAACCAATCTAGTAAATTATAACAAAATCAGGAATATCTGGAACAACTACTGATGTTTTCCTTCTCTTTCCTTGCATCAAGACTGCAGACAGATATAAATACAGTAGTCTGAATGGATCAGAGTAGTTCCATTAGTTCCAGTAGTTCATACCTGATTCATTAAATACTGTTTCTGCTGAGTCTTCCACGTAGGCAGTCAGATATCATGCCTGTGGAAAGGCAACTCTCCATAAAAATATTAACAAAATTTAACTTTTACTTTGTTTGTTTGTTTGTTTGTTTGGGTTTTTTGGTTTTTTTTTTTTTTTTTTTTTTTGTGGGTTGGGGGGGTGGTGGTGATTTTTCCATAATAGAGTGGTTATAATCACAAGGAAAAAGGTAAGCATGCAATTATCATTTCTAATCCTAAAAGTGCAGCCCAATCATCAGAGGAGAACAGGGTTGTTTGGGGATTTTTTACCTTCCCTTCTAATAGACCAAATAGACCTGTACTAAAAAAACAATCAAACAGCAAACTCAGTAAAACCTAAGAGTAATTCCTTGATAATGTGTTACCACTATGAGACAAAACTGGAATGACTGCAAGGTGTTACCTTCTAGATGGTAAAGATAGGAGATTAACCTAAATAACTTCTTAAACAGAAAAAAGAACCCTACTTAATGTTTATTTGTGCTATTCAAGAAGAATAAAACTGCCTCTCTTTTTTGTTTTGTTTTATATTGTCTACTTCTTCTTCTTCTTGTATTCAGAATTGCCTTTTCAAAAACAAGAAAAAATATATCTTTGTTATTATCTTAGAACTCTTCTGTACTTTTGACTTCTGTCATCTTCAGTGAAGTATAGAGCTGTTGGCATATTGTTCTTTGGTGTCAGCTATTAGGCAGAATTACTCCAATATTATTTTATGCAGACAATAAAGCATTGAACAAAGTGCAACTCCAATATACTTTTTATTTTATTGAAAAAAAAATACTTAAATTTCTAAAGTCTTCCACAAAGATCATACATTCAAATAAGGTATTGGATTTACAATTTGATTGTACAGAGACTGCTATAGCAATTAAGAAGGGTTAGGTTTGGGGTTTTTTTTTGCCAACAGTTTTGTCAGAAAGCAAAACCCACAATATCTGCAATAATAATGTTTGGTTTTGTTGTTGAGAAAAAAAAACAACACTGTAAATTTATTTGGCTGCGATTTTTTGTCTGCTATATATGTGTTTATAAATTTCTAACTTGCCTACTGATGCCATCTATAATTTAAATCTTTATCTCAGTCTTATCAAAATGATGCAAATAAATAGGTAAAAATCTTTAATTTTCAAATGCCCTGAGGAAAGGCAGACATAACAGCCTTATAGCAAGTATAATAGATAAAATTCAATGTGAACAAAATTATGTCCCCACTTCCCCTGTTACTTGATGAGTGAGTGGATGTGTTATGTTGGCCAGTTCTAATCATAGAATCGTGAATGGTTTGGGCTGGAAGTGACCTTGAAGATCGTCTAGTTCCTACCCCAGTGACATGGGCAGGAACACCTCCTACTAGACCATGTTTAAGACCTTCTCTTTAATCCTATGTCAGCCTCTTATATCTGAACAAAGAAAAAATGTTGTATTACTATTACATATAAGTTCTTAGAGAAAACTAAGATTACACCTATCATGGAATGGTAACTGATTAGCATGTCTATATTAACACATCAGCAGTGGAAGTGTTAGTGATGCAGCTTTAAAATTTTTGTACTGAATTGTCTCTAAAATAGCTGTGCAGTGGAACACTGATTAATGGTGAGAAGAAAATAAAATTTATGAATTGCTGAAAGACAACTATGGTAAAAGACTGTGAATCTCATATATGTGAACTATAAAATTTTAATTTGCTTTTCCACTTGAGTAAGGAAACAACTGCTTTGGTAACCACAAAGTTACACAGCTGTAGACCATGATAAATAACTCATTAGAAGAATGTCTGACTTCAGTAAGAAGTACAATTGTTATAGATTAAATATAGTGTAAAGAACTACTTTTATGAAGAAGAGGCAAATTCCTTTTGAAATTACAATTGGAGTTTTTATCTATAGAATAAAATGCTGAATCCAAAATCAAATAAAAACTCAGCCTAAGTAAACGAGATCAGTTAATTAATCTAACAATGCTGTAAAAAACACATAGCATAATAAAATGTTAATCTAAAATGGAATAACAGTCCTCAAGGGACAGTGAAAAGAATGAAAATCTTATTAAAGCTGACTTCTAATTAAATTTGCCATTGGCTGGATATGTGAACTTCATTGCTTTTTTTCAGGAACAGTGCCATTAGTAAATGCTTCTGTAATACATGAAGCTAGAACAATTCAACATGCTTGAATTATGCCCTCTTTGCCTTCAGTTATGGTAGTCTGTGATAAAAATCACAACCTACATGTCTGTCAAGAGACAGACTACACCACAAGTCTTTCCTGTCAGAGACCATAACAGAATGGGGACAAATAGCAATCTCTGGCTGTAAAGACTTCATTCATTGGTTCGTGTCCACACTGCTTAGGAAATGTTGTTTTTATAGTAGGTTTCTCTCAAAACAGCCTAAAGTCAGCTGAAGCTAAGAGATCTTCAGTCAAGGGCTGAACCAAGTCCTACATTATTAAGTTGGCACAAAGTGTGTGGCCTTTCAGTAGTAATTAAAAGATCCTAATAACTGGGTTGCAAGAAGAGTAGAAAACTATCATCTGAGTGTTGCACTAATTTTGCATTATTTATCTGTATATTGACAATCAAATGAGTCTTTAGGAGCTATTTATATTAAATACTCATATCCACAGAAATAAGAAGAAGTAGCAAATCAGAAATTATTTTAATAAAAAAAGTCTTCATCATATTTCTAAACAAGTTATGCCATGACCACACTATTTTATCAAAATTACTTTTTCCCTCAACACCAGGCACAAAGATAATGGCAGAACCTAAAATATTCATCTCATCAATTTAATTTTCAGTATATTTTCCTAAACATCTATAAAGGAAATTTTGTTTAAAATATTGCAAACTTCCAGATTTGTTTTTCATTGAAGATACTTCATATTTTTCACATTTGTGAGTATACAATGCTATATTCTCTAAATTGGTCTTAAAGTAATGACACCATGTTCTGTATAACAGAAAATAGTGATGGCGTCTTTGTTGAAATAACAAAACACCCGTGAAAATAAGATAGTAGTAATGATAGTTGGCTTAAAAATTAACAGAACATGAATCTTGTGTTGCATTTCTTATAATAGCAGCTGAAGGTGGATATCATTACTGTGTAATTGTAACACCAAGGATATATATTTTGAAGTACTAGAACAAATAACATTAAAATATATGTGGAACAGATTAAGAAGAATAGGTAACAGAATTAAGCCTTAGGCTTCTGAAGTAAACCCTCTCCCTTAAGAGTAAATTGTTTTGACTATAAATTTCGGATTACCTATGGTTTGTTCAGCTGCTGTCAGAGTTTGTTCCTGTAGCCATGTAGAAAACTAGACTCAAAAAACTAATTTAAACTCGATAATAAAATGTTGTAAAATGGCAGAGAGATTTTACAGTCTAAATTTAAGTACTTGCCTTTATAACTATGTTCATTCCCTGGACACATCATCTCTTTTTCTTTCTTCTTCCTTTTGACCAAATGAGAAACATTAACTGCTAACTTTAGGGTCTGAAAACTGCTTTTAAGTTAGATGCTAAAAGCAGCCGGTAAGTGAACAAATCATACACTGAATTTTGTAAACAAGTGCTTAACATTTGCTTTTATAGACAGGCACCCAATCAGACTCCTTTGCCCTTTCTCACTATGGTGTTGTTATCCATGGTAGGAAGGACTCACAACAACTATGACTTTTCTTAAAGCACAAAGAAATTGTTCAGTTATGCTCTTAGGAAAATATTGTGTGTTACAGTATTCCTTATTCCATCTTTGCACAATCTTTGTTTCTTTAAACAGAAAAAATACATACAATGGTGTATTCCTCAATTGGTAATTTATTCATCTTGGATACTATTATGCAAATGTTCAAAACAATGGACTTCAAGACTCTGGGGCTACAGACATGGTGTGAATCTATGTATTCGCCAATGTCTCCAAATACATTTGTCCCTATTTGACCAATGATTGTGGTGGATGACTGGAAAATGTAGGAAATATTTACAAATTTGTACTTTTTCATCAGATTTTTAATTAACCTTCCCAAAATTCAAGACAGGAAATGGTATTTCAGTGCTACCTTGATTTGGTGTTTTGTTCACTTAGAGGATTTTGTGCACATTAGGATAAAGAGGAAAACAAGTTTGTCATAGGAAGGTCATACTTGTGCATTACCAGTTTTCATATCTTACATAAATACTGAAGCAAATATATATGACAGTTTAAGAGTGGCAGTAAAGAACAGAAGCATTTTCAAATGAAGTTGAGATTTCAAAAAAATACCACAATTCGCTCTAGTAAGTGTAGTAAAAAATGGTAATTGAAGGATCGGACATCTGAAATTGGAGGAATCCAAGCAGCTCCATTGTCAGCTTTAGCAGCAAAGAGCTTATCCATTTGCCAATAAGAACAGACATCTTAGTCAATATTAAATCTTGTGAATTGATCTGACTTGTTAAATGAAAAAGTACCTTAAACGTGAGAAGTGACTTGAATAAGGTCAATGACAGTTCTCATTACCTGCTAGAAGAAAGATGGTTAATATTGTGTGTCTGAGACTATGACTTATTTTTTTTTTCTGGTCATTCCTGGATCTCGTTATTGTGTCATTCGTGTTCTATTGTAGTGTTGATGAAATAATGATGTCCAAATATATTATTTATTGTCAATGTAACATAAGGAAATTATCTTTTTATATTATGTAAATTGATGAGAAATATTAAGAAAAGGGGAAAAAAAAAAGTTTACAGAAAACCAGCATTATTACAGACCTTAAATTATTGTTTCATAATCAAATTGCTTTGTTTTTGTATCTCAGAGCAAATTAAGAGTGGCTGAAATATTGGAAGCATTGAATAAATGAACAAGGATTTATAATCATAATATTTATTATTAATGTTATTGTTATTGTCATTATTATTAAAGTAGGAAAAAAGAAAACCCTTCTGACTTTAAAGTAGTTTGTATTTTGGTTTTGCTTTTGGGGTTTGTTTGAGACTTTTACTTTTTGATTTCTATTGTTTACATGTTATCTCCTGGAAATGCATTCCTTAGAATAAGTCTTTACAAATGATTTCCAAGTAATCAACTGGAAATAAGTTTCTAACACCACAGTCACAGTGATGTCTGATTCTACAAGGTTAAATTTGTAATAAAAATTTTATATTGGAATTAAAAGCAGTGTTAGAACACTAGCAGTAGCATTAAATCATTTTGAGGACATTGTTTTGAATGCATAGGCCAAGAATATTTGAAATTTACATGTTCTGTACAGATTAATATCCAGACTCTGCTCTTTGCCAGAGACAGAAGAATATATTTATCCACATCAAATCCTTCTTGGCAAAACTGAAATGTGATTACTAGTTCACATATAGAATTTTCTTGAATGCTTCTATGGTTTAACAGGTGGAGAAGATGGGGAAAAAAAAGCAAAAAGAAATAAGATGGAAATATGAAAATAAACAGAAGTATTAACCAACAATTAAATCCTTTCATCCTTTTAATATATGAACCAGAAGTGAATTTGATATTAAAATCCTGGGATGCAACCAATAACAATAAAACTTTTAAATGTTTTCCACAAGGAAGAACTCCAGTTAAAACTGGTTCATAGAGTCCTTCATTTAACTGTCCAAAGTCAGTGCCTCTAGAATGCGAGACAGTATGGTAGTTCACCTTTGTGGTGTTTATATAACCTTGGGGGGAGGGCAGTTTGGTTGCTTGCTTGCTTTTTAATGATGCCAATGTCACACCTCTGGTCAAGGCAGCTGAGGAAATGGTTTGTACTTAAATTAACAGGAAGGACCTGTGAATTTGTGAAGCACATGTGCACCAGTTGATTTGAAGGAACTGAAAGACACTGTGGGGAGGAGATTCTCTTTTACTTTTTCCCTTTAAATTGGGTTGTAAGAAAAAGATTGTAGCATCTAACAGAAAATTATCTTCAGAAATACAATAAAAACTTTGGCAATTATGTCACCCATATTTAAAAGAAAAAGACTTTTTCTGATAAGTTGTCAGAAGTTCTAAAGGAGGAAAGCTGTACAAACATGGAGATAGAAGAAAAATCACAATGATTTATTTGCATATTTCTTATGGATTTAAAATCTTGGAATTTTTCTTTCATCTACCAACCCTGCACCTCAGAGAGATCACCCCTCTCTCTCTTTTTCAACCGTGGAACCAGGAAAAAGACTGCATGCCCCACAGAAAAGAGTTCCACCTGGCCCCCTCA
>JAWWEU010000001.1:96658626-96671209 GCA_035583155.1 Acropternis orthonyx | reverse complement strand
CATGGAGACACACCATTCATAACGCTGCTGCTTCCTTTGAGAGCACATGCAGGATCAGTGTTGAAGAAAAAAGACAATGCAGAAAGAACCGTGCCTCACCAAATACTGCCTGTGGAGACTTTCCACTGTGCCATTTGCAACCGGACTCGCATTGGCCTTTTTCGCCATCAGTGCGCTTGCAGCAAGCATGGGTAGAGCCCTTCCCAAATCTTCGTTCGAGAAGCCTAGCCATGATGATGATGATGTTTGTAAATTTGATGTTGAAGTTCTGATTTTTTTCCTTTACTAGTGGAAAATCATTAGTACTTTAACTATATCAGAGAGGCTACTCAAGGAGTAATAATTCTCAGAGAACATAGTGTTCTAATACTTTGCATAATTACTTTTCTTTAATTGTACATTAGCAATTCAAACACAGACATAAACATTCTGTCAAATCTACCCAGGTAATGAGGTTCTATTTTAAAATTTATAATCAGTTTAAATCCTATTTAGGCAGTTCATTTCAGCAACTTAAACCAAGTTTGATTAATTAATTGTCCCAAACACAGAGCAATGAAGGCATCATGAATTAGCATTCAATTCTGAATTAAACTAAGTGATTTGATCCACTGTGCCAGCTAACTCTTTTAAAGATACTAATGGGCTTGCCTAGGCGTTTTAGTTTGAATACTTTCAGGCAAGCTTACAAGGAAATAAAAATATCCAAGACTTTTCTCCTGATGATGACAGGCAAATGCTGAAGATTATGTGCATCTTCAGATGTACTAGAGAACACATTCTCATTTTCTTAAACAGTTTGAAAAATCTGCAAAACAAAGCAAAAACAAAAATTTGAATGGATTCTATTGTTTATTAAAACTCCTGAAACATACATAGAATCTATAGACTCAAACCAGATAATTTAAATAAAATGTGGCCTTGTTTGTTCGTTTGTTTGTTTGTTGGTTTGGTTTCTTGGTTGGTTTTTTGTGTGTTTATTTGTTTAAATATCTTTGCCATGGAAGCCCTAGGAGAAAAAATATATTTAAAACCTTACAAAACTGCACAGATACCCGCTCAGATAATGACAAAGTAGTAGCCTAACATAAAATATCATATTAAAGGAAAAACTGACACAAGTTACTGAAAATACTATTTCTGTACAAAATTACACTGGCTTTCAGTGTATTTCTATGGATTTCTATAATTGTTTATGTGACAGATCGATGCAATTAAGAACTTCTGTACTCTGTACTGGTGAGGCCACACCTTGGATCCCGTGTTCTTTTCTGGCCCCTCACTTCAGCAAAGACATTTAGGTGCTGGGGTGTGCCCAGAGAAGGACAATGATGTTGTTGAAGGGTCTAGAACATAAGTCATATAAAGATTAGCTGAGGGAGCTGGGCTTGTTTAGCCTGGATAAAAGTAGGCTAAGGGAAGACCTCATCACTCTCTACAACTAGCTGAGAGGAGGCTGCAGTGAGGTGTGTGTCAGTCTCTTCTCCCAGACAACTAGTGACAAGAGAGAGGACAGCCTCAGGCTGTTCCAGGGTAGGTTCAGGCTGGATATCAGAAAGAATTTTGTCATGGAAATGGTTGTTAAGCATTGGAATGGGCTATCACCATTCCTGGAGGTCTTCAAGAAATGTCTGGACATAACACCTAGTGCCATGGCCCAGCTGACAAGTTGGTGATTGGTCAAAAGCTGGACTTAATGACCTTGGAGGTCTTTTCCAACCTAAACAATTCTGTGATTTTTGGTAAGACGCTAGGTACCTAGGTTTAAGTAGGTAAATCAGTCAAGTTCTGAATGCTGACGTTTCATGATACTTCTATAATTTCAAGAATGTTACATGATTCTTGCAAACTTTCCCACTAAGTTATAATTCATATGCTTCTCAATGAGGAGAAAAGGTGAGATCAGATAGGGCCTTTAATCCAGGAGGAAGAATCTAAATAAAATGAAGTGTTAGGACAGTAAAAAGAGAAGTCCAAATGAGAGGTTATGTTTTATTGTCAGGTATAAGGACTCAGAAAAAATGCAGGACTTTTGCCCAATTCCATTGTAGTCAAGAAGGCTGTCTTTTTGGAAGACAAGCTATTGCTTCTTCTGAATCTAAACTGTATGGCTGATGAATATAGAGGCAATATATCATACATTTAATTAAGAAGCTGAACATGAAGGTGTTGCAATTATGACCTACTGAGTCTCATTAAAGATAATTAGGATCATCAGGACAGGTAATCATGGAGTCTTGGTTCATTCTGGGAGGTGTACTTGAACTTAAAGAAACTACAGAACATCTGTGTGGTACCTGTATTGAGGCCTGTTGTTTGCCAATATAAACACTAAGAGAACCTCTTAGAATCACGTTACCTGATGATTATTAAGCTCACACAAATGTCTGGTTATAGAACCTGTGATATTAAAAACAAGGCAGTGGTTTAAACATGCTGTCAAAGTATATGCTCAACATCCGAAGAAACAACAAAATGTAGTGATGTTATTTAATTCAATCAGAAGCTCAGATACTGGAGTTTTTTAGCAGAAGAGCAAACCAAAGATTTAAATAAGAGCCAGAGTTCCCAAGTTGTTAAATTCCTTAGCTAAAGTCTGCTTCTTCAAGTAATCTTGTTGAAGGCACTGAATGAAATTACAGGGATTGCCTGATTCGATTCAAAAGGTGCACTGTGCTGATCTTCCTGGTAACAGCTAGAAAGCAAATATTTGCAAAGGCAATTGAATTAGTGTTTAAATGCCAAACACTTAATAAAAAGTACTAGAACCATTATTGCTACAAGAAGATACACTGCTGAAGCAATTACGTTGTAACACAGTGCATACTGTAAACATAAAGTAAATAAAATTTAATATATTCCTGTTATTTTCCTCTGGTTGGGAGGATTTCCCATAAATACCTGCAAAGCAACAGCGTTGATCTGCTTGAAATCCATCCTGAAAGACATTCTTAGACCAGAAAACAGAATCTTCACACTGGTTACTGTCCTGAAGCTGAATGCACTGACCCACAGGCAGTTATTGCTTTGTGACTTTCCAATTCTCTGAACTCCCATACATTTATTACCTTGCTCATCATAATGTAGAATTTACAATATCTTTGTTAGAGGAGGATTTTTCTTCAGCTTCTGTACAATGTCAGCTACCATGAGTTTAAGCATTTACCTTCTGGATTGCAGCATTAATCAGCTAACTCCAAGAGGAATGTGAAAGGTGACTGAAAAATAAGCTTATTGTTGACTGACTTAAAATTTGACATTCAGAGGTCTGCTTCTCCAGTATAAATATTTTATCTATCTTAAAATCGGCAAGCAAACAAACAAAAAAAGGTAGAAAATCACTGATCTAGCAAAACAGTGTTTTATTTCATGACTTTGATTCATACTCTGTAAGACTGGGAAGCAACTTGTGAAAAGACCTTGTGCAGAACAGCTTTATACTGTATGCATCAGACTTCTTGTATATGGGATGCTCGACTGCACTAGGTCATAGTTGACATATATTTTCAATCTGGAAGTCCACCTCGTAGGCATCTTAAATATGTCCCTTAATATTGTTGTGATAGGCACTAAACTAATAGTAGGAACAGTCATCGTTAACAGTGCTATATATTAAGGTATCAATACTTGATGGAAATTAATAGTCCATGTTCACATGGAGACTGTGAGGGTAAACAAAATATAAAAACAGTCTAAAATGTCGATATTTCTATGTCCCACCTGGAAGTCTCATGCCAGCTTGAATATAGATGCTGAAATATCAAGCAAACAAGATTTATTTTTTTTTTTAAGTGGCCCTTGCTACCCCTTCAAAGCTGGGAACCTTGGTTGTGTTATACCATTTTAGGAAGACTGACACAGAAATGTACTAGAATGACTTTGTTGTTTTATAACCCCCAGAAAATAGGTAATACTAAATTAAAAAATCATGCCATGTGATTTTGCTTAGTTTCCTTGCAGTAGTGCAACCACCATTTGCAGAAAGTGTTTTACATTTTGTTGCCCTAGTTCAGTTTTTCTGACGAGTTTGCTTCTACAAATAGCTTCATTTGCTGGGTCATATGAGTGTTAGTTCTAGCACCAGCAAGAATTCAAGACCAAGACAGTACAGATTTTGGGCTTGAATTGTGACAGAACTAGAGTCTGACAAAGCAATTAGCTGCTTTGTTATGCAGAATCACTTATGAGTTATAGTTTTTTTATTTATTTATTCTGATATTATCATTTCTTAAGATACAGTGCACACTTACAGATGTAGCAGCCATTTCTTGTGATTTCATTGTATTTAGCAACTTAGTGACCTCTTCTTTAGTCATCTGTGTATGCACAATTACACTTATACATAAATTACTTCTCTTTCTTCATATCAAAGAAAGTAGGAAGCTCCAGTCATTCTTTGGCCTTGACCATTGGAAAAACATACCTGATCAGTTAACTGTGTGAACTATGACCTGCTTTCCACCCTTGAGACACCTGGGACGACTTGAAGAGGGTGTATGCTGAGAGTACAGCACTGGATTCACTGAAGGGTTAGCTTCTGTTACCTTTAGTAAACAGTTGCCAGATCTGCCTAAAACAATCACAAATTATTGCAGCTTTGCTGCACACTTGCTGAATCTGCCATATGGCAGTGCTGTGGAAATGATCCGAACATACTAAGGAGTTCTCTCCTTTTTTAGCTTCTTCCTTAACCTAATAAAACATGTTTATTTGCTATTTTCACTAGTCTTGTTGTTACATAAATATCATAGAAAAACCTAATGTGCTTTATAAATTACGCCTGCTCTAAAGTGAAGGTTTAATTAGCAACTGAAGAAGTACGAAAAATTATATTCCCTTGGGATTTCTGAATCTAATTTCTTATGGGTCTGAGATATCTCCAGCACTAGACCATGTCATAGTTGTTATTAAACTTATTCCAGTACATTTTATTTTAGTTTAGTCTTAAATTCCCTGGCAATCTTCTGCCTCAGTGTCTTAGATTTGTGGTCCTAATATGAAAACACTCAAAAAAGTGAAAAGTTTCCTTTCTTTATTACTTAGCTCTGTTGACCATGACATTATTCCCACTGAGCTTTTATGTATTTATTCTGTTCAGTCAGAGAGTCCCATAGGCTTTTTAAACATGCGAGTGATGTGTCTAGATATTTTGCTACACATTGGAATGCTTTTGGAAGTTGTCTGGAAACTGCAATTTGTAATCAATGAAGGGCTCAACCACCAACACCGCACATCTTTCCCTAGGTTCTTTCTTCCACTTTTATTCAAAGTGATTGCCATTAAATGTTAATTTCCACATCCAGTGAAGTATTTTCATTTTATTAAAATGTACTTGAAATAGGTACAGACTTTAAATAACAATTTTGTCTGAAAGAACAGAATATTCATTCTGATAGTTCAGATATTTTATGCAGTGGCTCACACAGTTTCTTTCACAGATGCTAGAAGTGTGATTGCTTGTGTCAGCTGCTGATGTCAACTGAAAATTCATACAAATAATAAACAATAACAGGATATTTAACTAAAATAAAAACAGATTAGTACTACATATCTATTTTGAAGATGAAAAGGGTAAATTCATAACACCTTCATTTGGTATACTTTGCTGAAAGTCTTGTTTTCCTTGTTAATTAAAAAAAAAAAAAATAAAACAAAACCAAATTCAGTTAATCTCCTTCAGGAAGTAAATATATTTCCAATTACTGTTTTATACCATGTTTATTCAGTAAATATGTTTTGAAAAATATTAAAGTTGTTCATTTAAAACATTTCTGAAAATTAGAAATTAAAATCCATTGCCTGGATTACCTGTCAAAAGGCATTATCTATAAGGTAAAGAGAAAAATAACTGACTTTTTTAGGCATCACAGATCTAGGGGGTTTTTTTTGATTTTGGGGGACTTTTTTTGGTTGATCAGGAATCTTTGAGCTTTCACTGAACTTAAGCCATTTAAATGCAGTACATTTCATATCTTTTTACTTATCTCTTTTATAAGCAACTTGGTCACTTTTTAGAATTTTGCTTATATATGCTCTGTTTTAAACTCTCAGGAACTGAAGCTGTTCAGTTAGAGGTTAAAATAGCAAAGGTGTCACCTTTTGGGATTTTTTTTCCCTAGTGGTGGTTTATTTGCATGGTAAATTTTTGGTAGCAGTGGAGCTACAGGGGAGAGAAGCTGTCAGAAGCTTTCCCCGTGTCCAACATAGCCAATGACAGCCTGTTCCAAGACGGACCTCTCGGTGGCAAAGGCCAAACCTATCAGTGACAGTGAGAGCACCTCTGGGCTAACCTAGTTAAGAAGGGAGGAAAAAAATCTAGGCAACTGTAGCTGAAGAGATGCATGAGAACATGTGAGACAGCACTGCAGACACTGAGGTTGGTGATGAAGGAGCCGGCACCAGAGCAGAGATTTCCCTGCATACTAAAGGGAAGACTATGGTGAGGCAGGCTGTCTCCTGCAGGCTGTGGAGGTCCATGGTGGAGCAGATACCCAATAGAGGACCTGAAGCTGGAGCATGTGGATACACAACGGAGGCTGTGACCCCATGGGAAGCCCATGCTGGAACAGAATCCTGGCAAGACCTGTGGTCCCACAGAGAGAGGAGGCCACAAAGGAGAAGGTTTGCTGGCAGGACTTGTGACCTCCGGGGGGACCCATGCTGGAGCACCCTGTTCCAGAAGGACTTCACCCTGTGTCAGGGACTCATGCCAGAGCAGGGGAAGAGAGGATAGAGACACCCTGTAATGAACTGGCCACATCACCATCCCCCCCTGCACCATGGAGGGAGAGGAGGTAGAGAGCCGGGAATGAAGTTAAGCCCAGGAAGAAGGGAGGCTAGGGGAAGGTGGTGATAAGATGTGGGGGGGGGGTTTTGTTCCTCTACTCTGATTTGATTGGTAAAAAATTGAATTACGTTACACGAGTCAAGTCTGTTTTTCCCATGATGGTAACTGGTGAGTGGTCTCTCCTGTCCTTATCTTACCACATGAACTTTTCTTTGTATTTTTTTCTCCATTGCCTAGCTGAGGAGGTTTTGGTGGCCACCTGGTGTCCAGCCAGGGTCAACCCACCACACTTGGTTTTGATACTGAAGGTTCTCATTTTCATATGTTTCTTCATGTCAGGCTTTCAACTGGAGTACTGTAATCTAGAGAAATCTATTGTGGTAATTCTGATCTCAGTGACACAAGAAAACCAGGAAAGGAACACAATTATTGATGCTTTCAGATCTAGCAGAGAATTCTTCATTTGAAGGGAGTCATAAGACAGCATTATGAATTAAATTTCCAGGATAAATTTGATAGCACCTCCAAAAATATAATGTTGTTGCTCAGTGTTATTAACTTTTACATAGGTAAACTCAGCCAAAACTCACTGAAGTCAGTAAAATCTTTAACTTGCTGGGCTTTAGGTGAAGCCAAGATGCTGTTTCACCTGCAAAGCATTATTCAAAAGCAAGGAATTATTCATCACAGGCACCTTATCCAGACTCAGAAAGCAATTCATGATGAGAACTAAAAATAGAACCCACTCTTTACTTGTATAGTGATAACAGCAGTGGTAGACACATTACTGACAATATTGAAGGACGGTAGAGTACTGCACAATCAAGAAGTACCAGATGACTGTGTGTGTTGTCCTTGAAGATGTGTTCAGATGAAGGAACAATTTGCAATGTATTTTTATATGTGAGTCTCTCGGATTTTGCCATGTTTGTTTTTGGAATTCTGCTTCATATTAGAAGATAAGTGCATGAAGCCTAATCTGTCTTTACAACAACAAATTAATTTTCTATGTTTTAATCAAGGAAAGGCAATGCAAAATAACCTATGTGTGCAATGTAGCCCTTTATTCATTAATACTCTGTAAAAAACATTTTTTCTTATCACATCAGTTCTTTTTAACAACTTACAGAAGTCTATACTGCAAATTTATTACCTATTACTTCTTTTTCAACCCAAAAAAAAAATCTTTTAGTTGTACATGAAAATGCATCACCTTTTCTCATTCTTCATAACTTTAATTCTCAGATCTTATACTTCCATTCAGCAGGATTCCCCTTGCTGTAGATATAGAATCATGAAGTCTGATAAACCTAAGATTTTGAGAAAATAAAAATCTCAAATTTCAGTACTTCACAAAAGGCTGGACAAATTTTTCATAGACTTTGACAACCTTTCAGCTGTAGACTTCCTTGCTTGTATCAAAACTGCCTTTCTGTCTAGTGGGAGTTTTGATGGATGTATAAGAGTTGAACACAATTTTCCACAGCTTTAAGCGAATAAGTGATGGGTACATCTTACGCCAGTATATTCTGGAAAATGATTACATGAAGAGTTGCTAAGAATTTCTTAGGTTTCAGCTTTCTCAAGCACATAGTCCTCAGTACACTGGATGAGGACCACTGTTAGCTCAGTTGGACAGCAAACCGAGAAATTTTTTTTTTTTTTTTTTTTTTTTTGTATATTTACCCATAGATCAATAAAGGAAGTAGGCAAGAATCCATCCACCCAAGATAAATTGGTATTATGGCCTATACTACACCTTCAGAGCCAAAAGAATTTGATCATATTGTCATTGAAGTTCTGGTTTTATTACCAGCGGCTGCAGGATACATGAAGTTAATTCTGTTCTGCTACAAATAAGCAAAGTTATGAACATTATTCTGCATTTCTGTAGGTAATTCTGTGGTTCTGGTGGTGTCCCTTAGGTCTTGTTCTTATTTTTTGATTAAATTAGTGCAAGTCTTATTTTCCTAAATTATAATAAAAACTATTTTTTTTATTATTAACTCCAGTCAGCCCTCATTTCAAATCCTTTTTATTTTTGAGAAATTTTCAGAAATGTCCTAATTAAGCTTATATGGGCTTTATATATGATCCAGATAATTAACTTGTTCTTTGTTACAAGATCAGTTATTCACCATTTCAACACCTGTAATCCTATTATGGTTTTTGGGACACTTTGTTTGTATGTGTGCACAGAAGACTTGAACTCATGGCATTTGAGAGAGGCATATGCCTAACAAGCAAATATTTCTTGTATTTTATACAAAGTTTATATCATATTTTTATATTGTCATAAATTTAAGTACAGATCAGTACACTCTACTGCACTAAAATTCCTTCTTCTATTCTATTAGAAGACAGACATTTTGACTTTTCACTTTTACCACTCCCTTGCAGCAAAGCAGAAGAAAATTTAGTGGCATTTCAGGGTAAAAAGTGAAGATTGTTTTAACAGAACTAAAGTGGGGACAACAATTTTGCAGAATGAAATTCATAAATTGATGAAATTATCTCTTTTTCCCTGTAGATAGTTCCAGGAGACCTTCATGATTCCCCAGCAGCAGAGCTCTACTTTTTGGGAGGTAGAAGTTCTGATCTGAACAGAAAGACAAGAAGGGCAGTATGTAAGAACAAGCCTTGCATTGGAAAGTATACTAAAGGCTGCCTCACCCTTTGTTTTCAGCAAACCTTTCTCTATCACTATACTTAAACTGAACCAAAGCATTTCCCCAATGCAATGGATTCAAACATTGATTTAGAGAGCTGTTGAGTGAGAGACTCTGAAAGGAAAGAATGCAATTTATGAACAGTTCTTTTACTGAGTAGAGGTTTTTTACAAGCTTAATTTTCTAATTATGGAGTAGGACTACATGCTTAATTTATTAAATCAGTAATTACTATGTATTATTTTTTGTGAAAATTCAATAATTAATAATCACTCTATTCATCTTCTACTGAAGTAGAAACAAAAATTGGTAGTGTGGATTGGGAGTATTGTGGAAGATATGATATCAAGGAGTCAGTGATCTTGAACAGGGAATATCTACTCTCTTTATACTCACATTTAGGGTTTGAGAAGCTAGTATGTAAGTAAGGTAGTCTGTAACTTAGATTTGGGAAAGGTAAATAGTATGTGGATGAAGGGATGGAATGTAGTAATCCTCATTTACCAAACATTGCACACTTCAGAGTCCCACCTAGCAATTAACCTGGATAGGCCCATGTCCATGCTCACATTCCTGGGCTGCAGATTGTGTGCAGTCGGTCACCACAACAGAGCACCTTGGGCAGCTCCCACTCACTACCTCCATGTCACCTGTGTGGCCTTGCCTTAGTCTAACAGTGCAGCAGCCAGTTCTTGTGAGGACATTCTTTAGAATAGAGTTGTTTCCTTGTGTGAGAGAATTAGTAGGTCAAAAGACCAAAATGGAGAGCTTCTTTCCCTAGTCAGGATCTGCTCTGCACAGTGTGCCAGCAGAAAATCCAAATGGGCTCTGTTCAATGCTACACAAAAACAGGTACCCACAGGGAGAGAAGGTTTACTCACTAGCTATATTCCTTCTCTTATTCTGTCTTATTAAAGCAGCTATTCACCAAGCCATTTCTTGTTGTATCTTTCTTACTGAGAATCATACTGACCACTCTGCCCCAGCTCAGTCTCACCTCACCTCTCATGCCAAAGTATGTCTTTGAAAACCACAGGAAGAAAACAGAAGACATAGCTATGCAGTTTATGCTTTTGAATAATGGGAACATAGAAGAAGTACCTGTAATGGCTACAAAGAAGGAAAGAAGGGCAAATACCATAAATTTCTGCCTCTCAGAGCATAGCTCTTTACAATGTTTGCTAAACTTACCCATTCTCTAGATGTAGCTCCAAAGAAATCTACAGAAAATGTTGAGTCTTGCTCTTCTTCTAGTTCAGATGACAATGGCCACATTTGCAGTTTAGAGTTAAGGAAAGTCAATATTAATGATGGTAAGTATTTCAAAAGATTAAATTTAAATACATTTCTAGAAAAATTAAAGAACCAAATATACTCTACCATTTCTGGCCAAGAGATTTCGGTAGTTAGAAGGAACAAGTTTTATAGTCTCTAAAACTGAATTGTGTACTGCAGGTAAGCATAGTCTTAGCTCTCACTAGAGAAATAATGGTAAATAATTTGACATATGTAGTGATGAGATTACTTTTGTTCTTCTGTTTGTAAACTAAGTCAGATAAATTGTAAAAGACAGCTCATACTGGAGACAGAAGCAGGATTCAAAGAAGCACTTAGAACCCCCAAAAATACTGATGAAATGAATCTGAAGAGTCACAGAATCTCTTTTACACTATAGGATGCTATATAATCTGAGTAAATTGATAGCTTCTTAAGGAAGTATTTCAATGAAAAAAGTGATGTTGATCATTTCATCATATGTTCTACTGGCATACAAAACAATGTAAGTTATTTGATATATTTTGATATACATGTTGAGATTCTGAGTTTATGGAATAACATTAAATGGACAGGTTACAAAATTAAACAACATATAGGCTACAAAACTGTAGAAACAAACATTGAGAAAGGAATAAAGTTGAGATTTTTTGCATGCTTTTTCTTTTTCAAATCTAAATGTTGAATACTTCCTGGTATTAAAAGTTTTGGTTTGCTTTGTGGAATTCTTCTGTTATTGGTTATTTCATTTTCTTATTATTTCCTTGATGGCATTTGAGAAGAAAAATGTCACTGACTTCTCTAAACATAAACACTGCTGTCTGTACGCTTTTCAAATGGATTCTGTCCCTCTGCAGTTACTCATGAAAAGAAGAGAGTATTTGTTCTTCAGAAATTGTGGATCTGCAAAGCTAAATTTTCTTCTTCTGCATTTCCAGGAGCACTCCTCAGGCTGCTGACCTTTTCCTAAAACAAATGTAATTGATGCTTTTTGATCTACACACACATCAAGAATTTTATGTTGATACAGAGGAAGGAAGAGGGAGAGGGTCAAGCGTAAATTCTAAACCAGCTGTCCTCTGATATCAGAGAGCCTTTTCTACACCTAAAGGGAAAAATCTGCTCAGATTTTCAATTCTGAAAATAATTTTTAGCTTTTTTTCAGAATGTATGTGTATTTGAACATGTATTAGAAAAACAATTTGTGTAGTAAAATATAGAGCAATTAAAGAAAATTCTTTACTGTAATTTGCAAAGAAAAGAGGAAAGAGAGCATGGATTCATGTTGTTGTAACTACAGATGCTGGACTTTCCTCTAGCAGTCAAGGCAGGAGGTATTTATGATGCCTCTCTGGTGTTCAACAATATATCTACTTTGTTTATCAATACATAGTTTAGTTTAATAATATATCATGTGCAAAGGAAGAAAAAAAATACAGACCAATGCTTCATCAACTATATGTTGATGAACTTATTAATAGGACTGTTTATTGACCTCTGTGACAGTGTTAGTAAAAGTAAAAACGTTAGCTGACCAGTACTGCTTTGAACTCTAATATTAGATTTCTGTATTGCAGCTTCATGGCATGAGATTTTTTTTCTTCAAAAAGTTTAATTTTTTTTTTTTTAAATATGTATAAAATTGGTATATACAATAGTCTCACACCAGTTATACACTTACCTGTTACATATTGGTCAAAACTGGTGTCATCATCATCATCATCATGGCTAGGCTTCACGAACGAAGATTTGGGAAGGACTCTACCCACGCTTGTTGCAAGCACGCTGATGGCTAAAAAGGCCAATGCGAGATAGGCAAGTCCGGTTGCAAATGGCACAGTGGAAAGTCTCC
>JAWWEU010000001.1:96629657-96646918 GCA_035583155.1 Acropternis orthonyx | reverse complement strand
CGGAGAAAACGTGTGGGCAAGATAAATACAGAGAAATTGCTTATCAATTATTGGGCAAAACAGACATAAATTTTCTTTTGCATATATCCACTTAAGTGAATACAAAGTTTGTATGGGGAAAAAAACAAAACAAAACTGGACATATCTAGAGAGCCAATGAGGTTTAAATTGAGAGTCCTCATCCATTTGTCAGCTCTAGAAGAAACTTATGCCCCTCAAGAAATCTAATGAGAGGCTGAGCAAGTTGGGAATGTTCATTTTAGACAGAGAGGACTCAATGGGAATCCCATCCATGCACGTAAGTATGTAATGGAGTGTAGCAAAGAAGTGGCAGTGAAGCTCTTTTCAGTGGTGCCCAGTGACAGAACAAGAGGCAATATCCTAAACCTGAAATACCGAAGACCCTCTCTGAACAATTTTTACTTACCTCTTGCTATTAGCATACTTTAAAAAGCTCTACTCTTTGTCTGACACAACACTGACCACTTTCAACTCTAAATGCTTTGGCCTTTCAGGTCTTCTCCCTGTATATATGAGCCACAGCGCTATAGTCTTCCTGTGAAGTCTGACTTCACTTCCAGAGATCATACATTTTCATTTTCCTCTTGAACTCTATGAGGAGTTCCCTGTTGAGCTAAGCTGGTATTCTGGCCAATTACTTGACTTATGACAGTGAAATTGTCTGCACCTGTGCTTTTAGGAGGCATTTCCTAAACTCTCAGAAACAAACTCCCAGGGTACTCTAACAGCTACCTGAAAAAAATTGCTCTCCTGAAGTCCAGAATAGCAACTCTGTGGTCCTTTTTACTCTTTAGAGCAAAAAATTTTAAACTTGATCATTTCATGATCATCATTTCCAAGAGAGCCAACCACCATCGCATACCCTACAAGTCCTTCTCTTCTTACAAATAGTAAGTCCTAGAATGCATATTTTCTAGTTGGCTCACTCAATACTTAATATTGATTGATAAGCGGTTAACTGCTATAAACTTCAAGAATTTCTAAGACCTGCTTTTCAGAGAAGCATGATATTCCCATTTGATGTCTGGAAAGCTGAAGTCTTCCACAAGAACAAGGGTCACTGATCAAGAGATTTCTCCTAATTGCCTACAGAGTAATTTGTCAGTGCTTGCAATCTGGGCAATCCATGACACCCACTAAAATTCTTCTTTGCTTCCTCTTCCCCTTATTCCCACCCAGAAGCTCTCAAACACATCATCACTAACTATAAGGTCTGTGGAATCAAACCTCTCCACTAAGTATAATGTGATAACTCCACCTCAGCTGCCCTGCCTATCCCTCCTGAGCAGACTATAGCCCCCCATGCCATCACTCCAGTCATGGGAGTCATTCCACCAAGTTTCACTAATACCAATGATATCATAGCTCTGGAAGCTGACCAATACTTCCAGTTCAGTCTGTTTATGTCTCATACTGAGTGTGTTGTTATACAAGCATTTCAGATACATTCCTGAGCCCTTCATGCTCCCAGAAGCAGTGTCAGGGTTCTCACCAGCATGGACACCCTCCAATGATGCCATGTCAACCCCTGACTTATCTACTGCAATCCTGTTGGTATCCCTTTCCCCTATTGATTTTAGTATAAAGTTCTCATTTAGGTGGGAAAGAACACCTTGAGATCATCTAGTTCAACTTCACTGCTTAAACAGGGTCATCTAAGGCAGGTTGTCCAAGACTATGTTCAGCTGGGTTTTGAACACCTCCAGAGATGGAAACTCTCAAGCCTCTCTGGGCAACTTCTTGTCTGACCACCCTTAAAGATAGACTGAACTATTGCACAGTGATTAATGGGTTGAAATTTAACAAGTCTAAATGCTGAATTCTGCATCTAGAATGCAGGAACATCAGACACAAGTATAAATGATAGAAGAATGAATAGACCATTAAACAAGGCCAACCACCTGAAACACAGGCATGCATTTTGATCTACTCATACAGGAAGTTGTAGGAATATCCAGTGGAAGAGTGACCTGTTGTCCTGGTTCCAGCTAAGACAGGGTTAACTTTTGCAGCACCCAGGAGGGGAAGGGCCAGGACCATGGGGTTATTGGATAGCACATCATGCCAGGTGCAGGAGGATGAAGGGGGGCCATGTTCTTTCTGTTTTCTGAAGTGTGTGGTTGAGTAGCACACACAGTGTTGTGATCAATCACATGTGAGTCATTTGCAGGTATTGTATTTTCTTAGTAGTGTTGTTCTTATTGTGAAGTTTCTTATTTCATTGTTGTTTCTAGCAAATTATTTTTATCTCAACCTGTGATTCTCACCTTTGTGTGCATCCAGTTCTCATTATTTGATTCTCCTCTCCATCCCACTGCTAGGGAAGTGGAGCGGGGAGAAGGGAGTGAACAGCATGTCACTTGGGGTGTTTCAGTGGGAACACTAAATTGGAGAATACCATTCCTAAACCACAACACCTGTCCTCATTCAGATGCTCATATCCTGGCTAGAGTCTTCTGTCTGGTGCTAAACGTAGTGCCAACACAAACTATTTTTAGTATAGTCTTGTTTAGAGAGAAAATTATCCTTTTCTTGCAGTTAAAACCAGTTGCAGACAGGTTTAAGTTTGAAGAAACAGCAAGGTGTATGCAATGACATTATTTATCATTAAAACTTAATTTGTTTGTGATCCTCAAATTTGCAAGTTTTGTAACCAACTCAGACAGTGTATATATTTTTTTTCTTACTGATATACAAGGGTGTAATAAAAAAACAAAAGATTAATTCTCTGTGTAGGTGTGAATAGAAATTGTGGGACACTGGATCAGTTTTGGAGTCAATATACAGATAAGCAAGGTAAAGAAAGAGTAAGAATGAGATTGTGAAAGCCTGGGCTTGAATCCACTTGTACCATTTGTACAGAAAGTATTGCTTAAAATCTGTTGAAAGTCTTACTGAAACCTCTTCATGATCATAAATACAACTGAGAAAGAGAGAACGTTTGAATGTTTTGAATCTTGGCGAAGACCAGGATCATGTAAGAAGGCATGCAGTGTTTATAAGTCTCATCAGGAAAAAAAAAAAAAAATCCCCAAATTGAAACCAAGCTATATAGTCCTACATTCCGTTTTGATATGCAATTTTCCTCTTTAACACCAGTCTCTAAGATGTCTTATCTTATTGGGTGAATTTTCATTTGAAATGTCTATTGAAATGATGAAAAAATAAAAGAGTGACACAAAATTTAATGCATAATTGCATTTCTTATGTATTTTTTATCTTAACCAGAGGACAGATTCAACATAAGCACACAGTGCAAACAGAGGTATTTAAACAAGTCTGTATCATGAAGATGTATGGGGTTTCTCAGCTATCTCCCTTAGTAAATCCTACTGGAATTCAACAGATAGTAGATATTTATTTTGAAGAAACTAACTACTGAAGGAAAAAAATATCAATAGAGATTTCTGGGCACCAAAAAAAACAGGCAACTGTCATACTGTTTGATTTTAAATTAAAGCTTTCATCTTTAAAGGGTTTGTGAACTGTAGAAAACACATATGTATTACAGGGAATCAATTTATAGAATAAGAAATGTCTGAAGCCTCTTCAAAATTTTTACACACTTTCTATCAGCTTTACTCCTTCTGTGTTAGGGTAGTTAACAATGGTCAGAAAGCTCTGTGGAACACTGTCATAAATGAAAATGTTATCTCTCAGAACCATCAGAAAATACATGGAACCAAATACATTTGATTTGGGAAATCTATATTTGTCATCTGAAATTGTATGTATGTCAGTATTATAAATTTTGTACTGACATCCTTGAATTTTGTGGTTTTGAAACTTTGATTTCAGGTTGATAAATTCTCTTGCAACACAGGAGAAGACTATGAAGTAAGAAGGTAACAGACCGAACTATTGCATCTTCCATAAACCGACAACTTTTTCTGAAAGGCTCTCAAATAAGGATTTTAAATAGTTGAAGTTATTATTTGCTTGTTACTGGGAAATGTAATGGGAAAATCATCTCTGGTCAGCAAAGCAGGAAAATTAGGTTAGAGAAAGAATATACGCTCAGAGAAGCAGTGAATTTTAATGTAGAACAAGTATATTTTCTTAAGTGTAGAAGAAAGATATTTAGGCGCACTCTGAGACTCAGCTTGCTTTTTTGTTTTTTTTTTGTTTGTTTGTTTGTTTGTTTGTTTGTTTGTTTTTGGTTTTGTTTTTGTTTTTTTTTTTTCTATCCAGCCTTAACCTACACAATAGTGCAAAGAAAACAGTAAGCAGGATGGCATGACCATTCTAATCTCATAGTTACCTCAGCCTGATGGAAGAAAAAAATAAGTCTAGATAATTAAGATTAGAAATAAAAAAATGTTGGAAGAATTATTTTTGTACTCACATAAATAGAAAAATTCTTGTTGATTCAAACAGGACAAGAAATTTAGCTTTGTTAGTTACATACCATAAGGAAAAAAGCATAGCTGCACAACTGCCGGGCGTTTTTTTAGTTCCTGAAAATTTGAAAGCTACAGAAACAGTAGCTGTCTGAGCAAGTAATACTGAAATATCATGTTAAGATGAGAATATTATTTTTTTAAAAATGTGTGTACATATCGGTGTTAAGATAGTCTATAAGGGCTAATTTTAGGTTAGTATCTCCCAAACTTTCATAGAACCACAGAATATATGTTCTGAGAGGTTACACGGTAGTTGCAGTTTTATTAAGTGACCAGGAACTTTATATTTTCTTTGTCAGATTGATTATTGTTTTTAAAGAAGTCATGGAAAATAGAATATGCTCTTTGTAGGAAATTACATTACAATTAAGTATAGTTTTGAAATAATGAAAATCCTTCTGCTGCAAATAGACTGACGTAACAAAGTGAACTTTCACACCAACATTCCTTTAATAATACAATAGGAAACGGGGTTTTTTTGTGTAAGTATTTTCAGAAGACAAAAACTCAGGCATAAAGGTGCTATTGATTTAATAATTTTTTTTTTTTTTTATGAATAAGTGAAATTTCCCCACAGAAGGTGAGGTCATCCAAACAACAATTTCAAAACTTGTGATCCAGGTGCCCAATTACAGGCTCAAATGTTAAATCATTAATCTCATGGCAAAAGTACAATCACAGTGACAATTTTGTGATCAAGGCATGTGCTGGTATAAATTAGATTCAATAACTCCACACAGAAAATAAATCTCCAAATAATCAGTTCTCTTTTTCTATGAAAATATGTAAGTAAATGAAGAACTGGAATTCTTGAGTAATAACTGGTATGGAAAATAAAGATTAAAATGAAAGTGCAATACAATTTTATCTATAAATACAGAAACAGATTTTTTTTTTAATACATAGATCTTGCAAAGGTAAAATACAGTTTTAGATAACAGTTGAATTTTCATTTCACAAAAATAGATTTTCTTAAACAATATATTGTGGCAAAAAATAATACTTAGTTTTTGGTTGATTTTTCTGTTTTCTTCTCAATTTTTCATATACAGATTCTCTTTTGAAGTGGCTTAAGACCAGTTTCAGAAGTTTACATTAGCAATGAGACCATATTTTGCACAAAAGAAAATCTGAAGTGGCTTCTACTATGAGAGATTTTGAAAATGCAATGTCTTTGTCTTGGTGAAAGCTATAATGCTATAATCCTCCTCTTAAGCCTGAAGCCTTCTCCCTTTCACAGTTCTGACATGGAAAGACAGCAAGCAGAGCCTCTAAATCATGAGAATTAGGAAAAAAAAAAAACAAACAGAAAAGCAGTGATACCTTTCTTACTACCAAGAGCAATACCAACAGCTCATAGATAAAAGTTGAATGGTAGAGGTTCTCAAGATTTCAATAAGCATGGAAAGTATTTTGGGGATACCTACTCTATTCGGGAATTATGGAGGTGTGGTTTATGTTTTTCATCTTGTTTCTGATATTTGTTTCATATCGTCATCTTAAGTTTCAGATGTAGTGATAGATACAACTCTGTATGAAATAACAGACTTTAGAATAAGAGCTGAAGCATAAGAATAGCATTTCTTCATCAGATTGCAGTCTGGCACTCAGTGCAGGTATGTGAAAAAAAAAAATGGTGACAGCAGCAACCATGCACTTAGTTTCCTCCATCTCAGCACCCTCAAGCATTAACATTCTAATAACACAAGCAGTTGTAAAATCCTGGGCCAAACAGAAAGTTATACAATTATTAAATGATTGGCTTTAAGACTGAATTAAAATTATATCATATGTTCATCCTCTGACTCAAGGATCCTCACGGTTCTGGCTAAGAAATACCTTCAGGAAGAAGTTGAACAGTGTTCTCTAAAATACTGCTCCATAGAACCCAGGCAGACAGTGGAGATATGGCTTCAAATCTTTTTATTAAGCACTGAGAACTGTTGCCTGTATCCAAGCCAAATCTTATTGCTAAAAGTCTGTGATGATCACTGAGGCTAATTGACAATTGCGAAGAGAACTGTTTATCATACCAACTATGAAATTATTTGGGTTACGTGGGAAGGGGCTTCCCAGAAGGCTGACTTCCTCCACAGAGGAGTATCTTTAAGGCAATTAATCATCTAGCAACAGGAGTAAATATCCACAAGAACTTTTTAAACAAAAGATAAATTGCCTTGCTTTGCTTTTAATGGGCATAAACAGAGAATGACTTAGTCATCCTCACATAAATTTAAATATTGCAGTGGGCCAATGTGCAGTGACAGAGCAAAATGTTAAAAACTTAGAATCTGAAAATGAGAACTCATTTTTATTCACAATATGTCAACACTTTCTTTGGTTTGACTGTATATAGATTTAAGATGGATTATAATTGTGTGTTTATTTACTCACTAATTAATAAAATCTCCATATTTCCCCCCCAAAAAAAAAAACCCCAAAACCTTCCACAATATTTTCCTTCTTCATCTCAGTTTTAAAAGAAATAGATAAATTATTCGAAATTTCATGAGATTCCTATTTACTTCCAAAGTAAAATTTGTTCTTCATAAACACAGTTTCATTTATCTTAAGAGTTTAGTTTTTAAACAAATTACATCATAAGTCCAAGAGTATTTTTGCAAGGTTCCTTTAAGCTTTTTGTTCCAGTTTGATCCTATAAATAATACAATTGTTTAAAATATGACATGAGAAACTGCTCCTAAATTTACATTTCCAGTTACTTTCAGCTGAACATTAAGCATACAGTGTAGATTAAAAAGGTAATATTAATTTCACAAGGTCATATTCAATGGCCTTTTTTGTTTTCTTCTTTCTTTGATTTTATTCAGACAATCTCTGGAGTATATTACTATTTTATGCAAATAAGACTACCAATATTTGATTTATAAAGATTAAATTATTACCTTCATTACTGACTATGTACATTGTCAATATGAAGAATATCCAGCTACTCATAAATAGTATCACTTCCTTGCAGAAGTTATTCTAGTAAATATCTTGTAATATTTAAGCTTGTTAATTTAGCACTTTCATAGGTACAAGTCAGGCAGTAAAGTAAGAACTTTGCACATGACCTAGAGCTAGTATCTAGTCCATCTCTCTATCCCAAGAAAACACCCTGTCATTCTTAAAAGATGTTTGCCTGATCTGTTTGAGATATCTTCAGTGATGGAACCTGCACAATGACCACAAAACTTTTTCAATATTTATCTCTTCATATTTTCATTACATACTTCCTATTATATATCTTAACATTATTGTACTATCTCTGATACCTATTGCTTTAATTATCAAAGCTATTGGCATCACTGAGAACATCTTTATATATTTAGAATACCCTGCTGCAGGTGGTGAAGTACATTAATAAGAACTATTTCTTTTACATTCAGGCACTGTATCATGCATGGAGCAAATAGTCTTATTTTCCAAAGTGAAGATGCGTATTTTAAATAGCAATAAAACAAAGTATTGTGAATAAGCAATATGAAAATGAGTTTTCCTAATCTATATATGTTCAGTTTCCCTGATATTAGTGGCAAACACACATGCACATTCAGCAGAAGTATGCATTCTCTGGAACTGGATTTGCTCATCACAAATCGCAATTTGGCCTATTGTCTTCTAAATAAGAAAGTGTGTCCTCTCTACCATTCCCAGTCTTTTAAAAGTCTGACTTCTTGTTGAAAATAGACAGAATTCCTATTTATCAAACAAATATGCTGGCAAAGCAAACCTTTTGTTCAGCCTTTGTTTTAAAAAAATCTAGAGATTTTTAGAAAATAAATAAATATATAAGAAAATCTTTCAACTCCTGGACATTTTAATGCTGAGTATTCAGGTCTTACTGTGTAACTATCTTGCTTGCATAGAGATAGCAGAGTGGGTATTTTGATCGAATAAGATATCTACTTTAGGGAATGCTGATTTACACCCTTAGGTGTCCCTCTGTCTGTTATTTGATAAGGTATTCAAATGGCAATGTCAGATGGAAACATCCATACACTTACAAAATGTGGATGCATGAGAGTATTCCAACATGTAGAAAAGTATGCCAATCACTGGAAGATGCATACAATATTTATGTGTCTACTCTGTGGCAAGACATTTACTAAAAAAAGCTATGTCCTTTGGCATGTAAGAGTGCATGCAGGCATCAAACCATTCCAGTGTAAGAGATGTGGTAAAACATTCTCTCAGAAATGTGCCTTACAGGACTACCTCAACCTGCACAGTGGGGAGAAGCCCCATAAATGTAACTACTGTGACATAGGGTTTGTGCATAAACTCACTTTTGAGGAAACATCTTACACAGCTACATAGTGAAAATAACCTTTTACTATGTCCTTAGCATGTCGGTTCTGTTAGTTATTTGTATGCATGGTTGTCTTATGCCCCTGAGACAATGAGGAATAATGGGAGGAAAACAGTAGGAATGGAAGTAATTGAAGAAATAAAATATATGAGCCTTTATTGAAAATTAAAATAGTGATGGCAACTGGTCTGGTACCTCTGGATCACAGTGAACACTCTTTATGCTACATTCTATCTTAAATCCATGTTTGTGTGCCCTATAATAAGTCTCAAGCCAAGCAGGGACAGGAATTTCTCCTTGTATATTAGTCCTACAACCTTGAACTTTAAAGTAGACTGGAAAAAGCAATTTGAAATACTGTATAAATTACAGAATTTTACTAGAAACTGCATGCTGTGAAACAGATGCTTCTTCAAATGTTACCTGATTGTTCTCTTCAGAGAATAATTTCAAGAATAATTCTATTCATTTACTTCAGCAATGTCTCATCTTCCCATTGTCTGGTTTGTATTACTTATGATTCCTCTCTATAATAAAAAGCTCTGTAAGAGGATATCTGCATCTCTTATTCAGCAAATAACAAATGTAGAGAAAAATAATTGCAGCATCCTGGGAGGTAGCAGTTCTTTAATAGCACTATTTTAACTTCACTAGAGACCAAGTGAATGTCAAAAATTTCACTTTACTGTCAAATTCAGTTTCCTCATCACTTCTTAAGATCCTAGGAAAATGTCAAGTAAATCCAACACAATTAGACATATCCTTGACTGAAAAGCTATTCTCCCTGAAGAAGTTATTAAAAGGACATTTTAGAGGCAGTTTGCTCAGTACCTGTGAAGAATTGATAGCTTGTACTTCCCATGTTCTTACACTAAAGGAAAAAAAAAAGAAAGAAGAAAGAAAAAGAGATAATTTCTCTTGGCAACGAGACCCTGGAGGCTGACAGCTGCAGAATACAACATGATGTCGGTCCAGAAGCACAAGCAGGTTGCTTTCATCTCTAACCCATTTTTGTGTAAATTATTTGCAGCTAGTACACTAACCCATCAATGACAAGTCAAGTCAACTGCTGAAATATGCTCTTAAAATGAGAAAAAAAGAGGGAAAATATTTTTCAATTCAGTCTCCTTTTTAAAAAGATACTAATAGAAAATCTGTATTCTCTTATAATTATTTTGATAGCAATGCACATGTTAGATGTTCCTACAATGGTTTCCCCAAAGAATTTTTTAATTTAGGCTGAGATGTAGGCTGTGACAGTGTTCCTGTCCATGGCAGGGGCCGTGGAACTGATAACGATTAAGATCCCTTCCAACCCATGCCATTCTATGATTCTGTGATTCTATGATATGACTTGACATAGCAGCAAGAAATTGTTTTAACCTGAGATTTAAGTATCCTAATCTTTCCAATTAATGGTTTTCCTCTAAAGGGCAGTGGATTTAAGGTCCACTCTTTCCAGGGAAAATGAAGAAAACACAAATCAAACCAAACTAAACCAAAACAAAAAAACAACTGCACCCCTACTCCCACCCTGCAACTCCTATCTAAAGCATTATGGAGGTATTCTATAGGTCAAAAGAAGCTTGATAACACATCAGATGGACTGCATTACCTTTTTGGGCAAAGAACTGCTAAATATTTTAAATAACAATGAAAATTTTAAAAATCTATAATTGAACACTTCTTCAATTCTGTGTAAGTATACATATGTACAACTTTTTTCTTTTGAATGTGCTTGCTGAACTCAGGAGGACTAAACACATGTTAAGTAAAAGTATTAAAAGATTCTTTGATCTATATTTGATGAATAAGTAGAGTTAAATTCTAAAAATCTTATACTAATAATGTAAGTCACATGGTATTAATAAATGAGAAGACTTTTATGAATACTCCTACAAAAACCACATTACCCACAGAAAAAAAAATTATACATTATTAGATTCAGTAAAGACCATAAGTTGAATTATTAACTTTTAATATATAAATGCACTGGAGAGAATTTTAAATATGTTCTAAAATACCTTATAACTTTTGTACACTTTCTCCATCTTGTCTATTTTCATTTAAACCCAAATTCATTTGATAAAACAACCAACCAACCACACAACAAAATTATGGAGATTCTATTTAGAAAAACTAGTACATCTCAATGTACACCATCACAGAATAAATTGGAAGTGTTAGCACTGTGTTAATGTTGTGCATTTCTATACTATATGCCACATTAAAAGATGCCTAACGTTTCCTTTCCTCTAAACCTATGTCTCAAATTATTTTCACAGTAATCCCTCCCAAAACTGTCTCAGAAGAAGAAAGAGATGAACTTTATTGTATCTCCCAGACCTTCTCTTCCTCAAAACATTTAATCACGTTTGAGAATAGTTCTGCAATCAAGTTATTTGACAGAAGTCAAGTAGCACTGTCAGTTCCTCAACACAGAAAAATTATGGTCAGCATCATATGAGCCATTAAAGCTTTTCTGTGGAGTTTACTTACAGGTTTAACCCTCTCTAAATTAAATGAAAGTATCTGTAGGTAACCAGATGTACACTCACATATTGATTCCCTTATGGCTCAGACCATTAGATAAACTTTTATCAGTAGTCAAAAGTCTTCAAAGGAGCCCATAGTCTCATAAGATCAAGACCTTCTCCACATGTATGATGATCATTCTGTCAGGAAAGATCAAAACAGTTGTATTCTTAATTCACATATTTAAGCCCTGTAAAGCCCCAGCTTCAAGCCACATGATTACCCAGGTAATTTGCCTATATTTAAGACTACAACACTTCACCCACACAAATTTTAGCAGAGCCTTAGTTCTTTAATACCCTGAGTTTGCATAAAGAGAAAAAGCCATAGACTTTTTCACAAGAGACTTCTTTTAATTTAGTGAGAAATAGCCTCAAGAGTGAAAAAAAAGCTTTACAGGAGTAACAAATAACCAAGGAGAAACACTTCACTAACGTACCCAGCAAATATCAACCCCATACAACCTAGTGAAAGTCTAACCCATCAGTTTTCAGTTACCCACAAGAGGAAGAAAAGCAATTAAGAGAAAAAAGAAAGAGAGAAGAAAAAAGAGAGAAGAAATAGTTACCTCCAAGAGTCACATGATGGCAAGTCCCCAGAGAGAAGGCAGAACAAAGTGGAACCCCTGAGCTCCTGTATTTACATGCCCCAGCCACTATGGCCACACCTCCCAGGTAGGACAACCAGTTCACTGACCACTCAGTGCCCTCCTGGCTGGAGTGAGGGCTACAGGAGGCATGGTGTGGGTGGGCTACCAGACGGGCCTTATTTGATTGGCAGGCCAGGCACACCGCTCCCGTGCACTCAGCCATGTGCGCTCTGAGCTGCCATGTTGGCTGCAGAACAAGTGCTTTCCAACCCTGGCAGCCTGGCCCCCTCCCAAAACACACACAAGAGCTGGTTGGTCTAACACAATAATCATGTACTGAGACATGAGTCCAGTCCCTCACAAGCCCCACCAAATATATTTTCTGTGAATAAATTTCACTTAGCGAGGACCATCTAAATTATGTCTCCTTTCTTCACAATGGCTAGACTTCTAATTATCCCCTTTCATCTGTTCTCCCTCTCTCTTTGTCATTCTAATATTTTACATTTAAGAACTCCCTTTCTAGCAGACAGAATCACAGTAATAAACATGTCAGATCAATAGTTCACAACTTAAACAATTTCTCTGCAGTTTAATTGTGTTTATTTCCTATGGCTGTGGACAAGATAGCCCTAACTTTTTTTTTCCTTTTTCCTTTTCCTTTTCCTTTTTTTTTTTTTTTTTTTTTTTAATTAGGAGATGGGGTTTTTTTGGTGCTTGGAACTGAAACTTGTTTTAGACTTGTTTTCCTAAAATAAAAACCCTGTAAAAAAAAAAACAAACAAAAAAAAAAAAAACCCAAAAAAAAAAAACAACTGAAACCTTTTGATTTTTTTTATGTAACAGGAACAATTCTGCTGCTTGAATTGTTTTTGAAGGAATGCTTATTGTCTACTTGTATAAAAAGACACCACATAGGACAAGCTTTCATATCATAGTGATTACAGAGAAGTCTAAGTGACTTTGCAACAGGAATTAGAGCTTTCAGACAAGAGATTGCAGAGCACTCATTTCAGCAACACATATTTTTTTCCTTAAAATTTTGTATATTTTTGTGACATTTTCTTTACAGCATATGTTAATATTTGAATTGGATTATATAGTGTAATGATAAATGTCAAGTTCACAGTCTATGCGTGAATGTGGAACTCTGTATTCTTATGCAGATGCAGAATTCTATGGTATGGATCAACTACTCTTTTTCACTCTGTAGAAAGCATCTAAAAAATAGACAGGCATACAAACAGAAAATAGACTAACATGCTAACAAACATACAAGCACATCCCTCTAAGACTTCTTCATCCTAAAAGAGTGGATTGGCAATATATTATACAGAACAATTGGAATTTCTTTAGATAGAATAAATACTTAGCCTCATTTATGTAGGTCTCCGAGCCAGCCACATAACTATGAATTAAATTGTACATTAAGCTAGTAGAAATCATATCAATTTTGTAATTAAATAATTATTTGAAAAGTCTAAGAAAGTGTAGCCTTGCCACCTACCATATCTGAAAATGGTAAGTGCACCATGAACTGGTGGTATTTGGAAAACTTCTAAAAGTCTTATACATTTTACAGTATTTTTTTCAAATTATGGTCAGGTGGAGAATTTTGCAAAGGAAAAGAAAGTGACATTAGTTCTGATTAACAGAGTGTGTGTTTATTCCCTCGCTTTACCTAAATTAAAACATTGTGATTGCAATTTAATTTTAATGAATTATTGACATTCTGTTAAAGTTGGGAGCTGGGAAATGCTAATTGATTTTAAATGAAGCTGAACAAGGACATTAGTTTATATTTAAATCAAGTTCAAGCCTTCCTTTTTCTTTTTCTTTTTTTTCCCCCTCTCCTTGTCATGGATTTAAACTCAAGACAGGCTTTTTAGTTCTATTGTTCAGCTGAAACACCTAAGTCTATCCATTTAACATAAATTTATTACAGATTCTATATTTAATTTTATAAGTAAAAATCAATTTTTCTCTGTATTTCCCAATTTCTTGTTTGATACTGCAGAATTCTAAACCCAAACCTAATCTTGAATATCAGATCCTAGCCTTGTAAGAACCCAAAGAAGATCATTCTCAGAAAAGAACTGAACACAAAATATTTTCATGGAGATCAAGTCCACATTTTGGATCAACATTATGATCCAGAGCCCTTTAAAACACTGATACCAAAATAGTCTGTTGGAAAATACAGTAATTAATTTCAAGCCAAGGCAACAATATCAAGGAAATAAAAAAGAAGGATAAAAATAAATCTCAAAGTGAGGAAAAGCTTTTCCTGAATATGCATGAAAAACAAGATGGAAAATTTTGCCAGTCTTGTTGGTTTTAGCTGATCTTATAGTGGAGACCACTCTGTAGTAGTAATGACTTGCCTTCCTGCCCAGTGCAACAGAGTCGTGCCATCAAAGGGCCATTCACAGCTATGTTTAAGATTTTAGGCTATTTTCTGAGAATATGCTAGAAGCTAGCATGTTGGCTAGTTTGTCTGACTGCAAATAATCTGGATCAAATGCTGTGAGAATACTATAATGGAGAATATTAAGGTATCCTTTAAATAGCACCTCCATTAGGGTAACACTGTACAATGCCATGTACAGATATTAATCTAGGTCCCCAGGAACGAATAAGGCAGGCACAATTTCCCTCCAAATGCCTAAAAAAATCTGTCTATTTTAATTGATTCAATTTCAAATTTTATATGTTTATTTTTGCACTTAACAGCACTTATTTTAGATACTTTGTGCAACACCTCATATTTGGGCTCAGACCTTCTAGTGGATAGTCTAGATCCATTAATGGTAATAATTTAAAAGTTATAATGAATTGGTATGAAATTATTACTGTAATAGTTCTGTTACTTTTTATATGGATATTGAAGGTTCACGACTAAACTGTATGTGTATTCCTTTAATGATCAAAGACTAGGAAAAGTAATCCTTCATTCATAAAATATGCATTTGGCTTGACTATTTTTCTAATGGTAACTCATTATCTATTTGAGGATATCAGGAGTTTAAAATTCAAATTATAAGAAATTAAAATAAAATGCAAGACCATTAGAGAAAATATGATCTAATTTAAGTGAAATCAAAGCCAGGATTATATGTAGACTAGACTCAAAGTAGTGGAAAAAATACCAGAAACCTTGCTGTTTCTTTAGGTCAGTTTTAGAAGAAACCTCAGATATTCAATGCTCTGAAGGGGATGACTCCAACTTTTAAAAAAATTTCATTTCATTGCAGGTAGGAGGTTTGGGAGAGTGGAGTGGGAGGATGTTGTTTGCTTTTTTAAAAATACAGTTATTTCACTAACTAGCCATAAATATTTAGGTCACAGTCTAAGACTTTTCACCAATTCCTGGTCAGATAACAAAAAGCTGACAAAATCATCCTGATGTGTTGATAGGACCTGTGTTAACCTTACTCGATCCAGTGGTACTTTCCTGCATCTTTCACTCTAATACTTCTACAGCTATTCCATCTACAGTTTTAATATATATATATAAAATATAACATATGTCTATTGGGGACTTGGGCATTCTTACTTATCCAGTTATTAAGGAACTAGACTTCAGTTTATACTTTGAAATAGACAAACTTGTTTGACTATTCTTCTATGTCCTGCTCAACACAGGGAAGAAATTGGAGATTTTTATACGTAAACATATCATTAGGTGTAATTTCATACTTGAAAAAGATTATATGTCTGCATAAAAATAAGCAAATAGCAAATCTTCCCAAAATACCCAGTATGATAAAACCCCCTGTGACCAATTGCAGTCTAACTTATATTTAAATTTAATAAGGTGCATATTGCTGATTATTCTGAAATAAAAACGAACTAAAAATCTACTGTGCATTTAGTTAAAACTCCCTACATTGTGATAAAACCCCCATAGTTTCTGTCTCACTTGGTAGCCATGGAAATTTTATGTATTTTACTGGATGGATCACACTATGTTCTGGTGCTGTGTTTTCTTTTTGGAGAGTGATGTTTCTTTTCTTTTTTGTGTTTGTTATTTGAATTTTTTTTATTATTGTTGTTATATGTTAAGCCTAATAAATACAAATAGGGTACCTCTTAAAAACACTTCTTTTTTACTCATGAAGAAAGCTGTTAACAAGGTCAGAATTAGCAATCTATCAGAGACATTAAATCTTTTTATATATTTCAGAAGAAAGAGATGCTAAAAGGCAAATTTTTTATTATGGCAATGAAGTGGGTTCACAAAGACTGTTTCAGAGTACGGCTGCCACCTTGAGTGTTTCATTAAAAGATAACAAAATATTTAGACAAATCAAAGTAGCTTCATCAAATAAGACTCAAAGACATGTACAACACGTGTTTGCCAGTTCTTTATCTTCTGAGGTGCTTAACCTTCACTCAGACCCAAATACAGTGCAGGAATACTCAAACCAACACATGAGTGCTGTAACAAGTGGGCTCTAAAGAAAAAGGATAAAAGAAGGAACTTAGACATCTGCTGGAAAACAGACACCAACACTAACACAATGATAACATAGCATAACATTTGACCACATTTTCTAGGTCTAAAAGTCAGATATTGCAATATTTACAGTTTCCTTTGGTGATCACATTAGTCTTTGGAGGTGTTATCTACCTTACACTGCTCCTAAATTTGTCAAATGTGGTTTTCCTGTTTCAAAATCTATGTTACAGCCTTCTGGAAAGTCTTCTCATCTACCTGAAACAAAACAAACAAACAAAAAAATTTAAGAAAAATTAAAAAAAATTTAAAAAGTCTACAAACTGTATATCACTGACTACATTGTAGGCAAAAAACATACCTCTTGCTTGCCATGATATGAAAAACATCATTCTCAACATAAAAAGGTGCAGTGATGATGGTGGCAGTGTGCAATGCTGTACAGTGTAAATGTTTTAATTATTGGGATGTTGTTTGGATTTCTTTTTGTAGTGTAAGTGATGGCATCTTCTTGTTGAAGAGATTATGTGTTTATTATCATCGTAGTATACACTTAATTTCACAGAAGGCACCTCATTTCCTGTTGATTGTATTCAATCAGGCTGTTTTCTTTTGTCAGCATAAAAATCAATGGGTTCATTCAATACCGCAAATCAATTTCTTCCATTTAGATTATAGTGTTTTTACGTGCTTCATTGTGTGTAAACAGACTTCTCATCCTCAGAATGTGTTATAATTTATCTAGAAATAGGAAGACAAATGGCCAAGTTTGGGTGGGGTTTTGTCTATTTTTTTTTAAATCTGCTGCATGTTTTTAAAAAAAGATACAATCAAAATTTGAGATAGTAATAAAGGCCTTAATGAACAAACAAACAAACAAACAAAGTGTAAAAGAACTTTCTTGCCTTACCCAATATTTAGGATTCTATGGGATCCAGT
>JAWWEU010000001.1:96615996-96629557 GCA_035583155.1 Acropternis orthonyx | reverse complement strand
TGTGGTACAGGGATTACAAGCTATTTTCAAATGCAAAAGCCTATAAGACTATAAAACTATATAAAAATCTACAGCTATATTAAGGCTTATGGCAACAGTTTAGTGCTTCAAAATTACCTGCTTTACCTTTACACTATAGTTGTTTAAATTGTCTTGGAACAAAATATTTTGAACTGTTGATGTAATGACCACATTCCCATGAAATATTTAAAAAAGATAGAATTAGTATGTTGCTATAGAAGATATGAAAATTTTTCATTTAGCTCAACTTTGGAGTTAAGAAAAAGTCTAAATATACACATAAACATATTTAATAGATGTAAAATATATGATACTATCAGAGACAAGCACCATGATTATGAATTGTGTACAAGAATCATGATTATACTGTAAAGTTGTATTAAAAGACATTTTGCTTCATTTTCCCCTCATTCATTGCAGAACCAAAAAGAATAATAACAGAAATAATGATGAAGCAATGATAATGCAAACAATATAAAGTTAGTTATAGTATTCATGGTGTTACAGGAATAATTTTCATTTCTTTTCAAAAGAGTAAAATAATTTTATATTGGCTATATCACTCCTGTTTTATTTCAGAATAAATTGTACAGATCCGGGACAAAAATCATATGTCCTAAAAACACATGTAAATTATAATGTCCTGAAACAGTGATTTCTACAAATGATGGGGACTTTATCTTGAAGATAAGAACTGGCATTAAACACAGAACAAACTGGATCAAATGGATTTTAATAAATGGGGATGAATTGCTCCAGGAAAGCCTGGACCCAAATCCAATACAGTGCAATCATTCAAAGTGAAACATTTTACATCCTTACATATGCAAGCAGAAGTAGGAGAACAAACCTTGGATTCACTAGTTAAGCAAAGATATAATCTCTCTTACAGACTGTTGCAAAGATTTGGAATTTGCAGATCTGACTTAGGGAGTTCTTTGATTGAAGATAGAAAAAGCTGATAAAAGCAGTGCATATACAGGCAGCTGACAGACGTAGCACTATATGGGCATGGAAAGGAGCTGGAGATGTTGCTGGAGGCAGAACAGGACTGACCAGTAACAGGTGTCACTGTATACGGTCCCCACTGACTGCAGTAGCTACACCTGGCATAGAATAACTGTGCTGGAGGGAAGATGGGACCACCCAGACCTGGAGCTGCAGGCCCACCTCATAGCTCAGAGAGAGCTGGAGCTGGCAGAGGTGCTGTTCCTGAGTGTGGGAACTGGGTCTGTCAGCAAGGTAAGGAACTGTGAGAAGAGCAGATGGCATAGCATGGAGGGATATGTAATTGAAATTTACATCATCTTCTCTGAGCTCATGCAAAGAGAGCTTGAACCTCCAGGATAGAGTTCACTGGACAGCAAATGAAGACTTCTTCGGTGGCAAAGGCAAGACAATCATGTCAGGAGGGAACAGCAGACTGTGTGACTCCCTGCTGTGGGAAGGCCTCCATCTGCTGACCTGACTTGAGGTTTGCTGCTGGTGGGGTACTCAGATCAATGTTAATTTTACAATTTTTCTACCCTTTAAAAAGACATCAATCACTTTTTGTTACATGTGAGTAAGGTTTGGTGTGGGAAACACTGTGGATAATGGAGATTTTGTAATATTATTAAATACGTTTTCCAAACTGAGATGTGACAAGTCCAAACTTCAACTGCAACAGCACTGTGTAGTTTCATACTGTTCTGCTTGCCATTGTGATATCTCAATTTATTCAAATCCAGCAGTCGAAATCCCTGAAACATGGAAAATCCGGGAATCAAATTATTTTGAGGATTTGTTCTGTACATACATTCCATGTGTATCTTAGCATTTGTTCAGCCTCTCCACTTCTGTCTGACATGCATATTGCTGTACCTATAGTTCAATACATGCTTATATATATGTCTTTATTGTATATATAATATAAAACACATCTATGTTGTCATCCTCAAATACCAGGTAAATCTAACAGAAAAGCATTTACAAGCCCCCCGTTTTGTTTGTTCATTTAAATATTTTAAAATACTTAAAATTGTTTTTCTGTACATAGGAGGATATGTTAAGGACCTAATTTTAAAACTAAGACCTACAGTAAGAGTATGTTAGACTAGCCTTGCTTAATATAGTTGTCAAAGGCTCTGCTGTGACTGTAGGTAAATTGCTTTATGGCTTGTAAAGGTGCCTCTAATCCTGAATTTCAGGATCAGTTCTGAGATTTGACAGTGTTGTGCAACCAAAGGGAGCTGGTGCTTCCTCCAAACCCCTCTCTCAGGCCCTCAGGCCCAGATTCTGCCCACCATAGTGAGTGCAGGTGATGGGAAAAAAGGGAAGAAATAGGGGCAGAGTTTTGCAAAACCATAATAATAGATGCAACACTTGATGTATGAATAGCCTACAAACTACATCCAATTGCATTCAAAAGAGCCAGTCAGATTCATGAATAACAGTATTTACTGAATGCAACATATAAGATTCTTATGGATTGCTGGTGATAATGCTTTAATTGCAGAGTAGCTATATACAGCACTGAACAATATGATTACAATCACAAGCTTAATATCCCTGGTCGACCCTCAGCATATCTGAGGATGCAAGGCTTACCAAAAGGCATCCCTTCTGGGGAAGAAAAGGAGGACAAACCCATTGATCTGTCCCCACAATTTTGTGTTGAATTCTTATCCCTCAGTTAGATGCAAAATTGGGGTCCTTTTTATACCTCATTAGTCTTTATTTTGCAAAGTATTGTGGGTGGGACTGTGGTCAAATCTGCTGTTTGTGGGCACATTGTATGGAATATTTCTTGGTAGGAGGTGTGCTTGGTTTATAAAAAACATTTCTGGATATCAGGTAGAAGAAAAAGAGTGTGCAGCCTACGCCTTGCTCAACACCCTCAATGCCCCTCTCCTCCCATGCCATGGCAACACAAACCACCAGACCTCCATCCAGTTTCTTTGCTTGCATCTGCAGACCCTATGGTACATGGAGCTTTGCATTTTCTTCACTATTCTATGCTTGTAACAGAGCTAAAAAGTGAGAGTTTGGTGAGCAGCAGGATCTCTGCCCTCTTCCTGCCAAAGTGGATGGGTGTAAAGTGGATGGGTGTCCAGTGGATGGGTATCCATCAGGTGATGGATTGGAAAGAAAGTCCCTCCCAGCTATAAGGGCTGCTCCACCGTGTCTTGTGGTGTAAGACAGGAGTAAGAGAGAAGGTTGGGTGCAGAACCACAGTGCTGATCTGAGGGCTTGACCCTAAGCCTGCCAGAGTTCAAGTGTTTGGGCAACAGTCTCAGGTACATGGTAGGATTCTTAGGTCTTTCCTGTGCAGGGCCAGGACTTGGACTTCAGTGATCCTTGTGGGACCCTTCCAAATCATGGTATTTTATGATTCTGTGATTATAATAAGACGACTACATAGATGTAAGTAAAAAGATAACCTGAGCAGCAGGGACGTAATGCCTCAGCATTACATGTCTGTCATGTGCCACTTTTCAGCTGCATGTGAGCATGCAAGGCACTCTTCCAAGTGTGTCTGTAATAGAGGGATTGAAATTAAATGTCCAGAGCTGCAGTTGGTGATGGCACGGATCCTCTGGGTAAGGATTAGAGGACAAAAAAATGGAGCAGGTGTCATCATGGGAAGCTGGTACTGGCCACCCCAGGACTCCTGGGAATTAATTTTTTTGAGGAACCAAGGGACATCTCCAAATCAACCACCTTTGTCCTTGTGGGGGAACACTTGCATGATGTTAACTGGGTGCTTTGGGTGACATGATGATTGGTTCTGTTTTGGCCTCAGCAACCATACAACCATTGAATTTCAAATCTCTGATGTCTTGCCTGCACTTGTCCTGCTCCTGGAATGGACCAGGCACAGATGAGCACATTTGGAACATCAGCATCTTTTATTAATGTGTCCATGGCAAAACCACCCTGTGTTGTTCCCTCAGGACACCACACAGGCTCAGGGCCAGCTGCCATCTCCAGGCGACTGCTTGGCACTAGCAGTGGGTTGCTAATTCTCTGACCATCCTGCCATTCAGGGCCATCAAAACAACCTGCACAGAGTCCAGAGCTCCTGCCTGAAAGGAGGGCTGTTTCTTGCAGAGAGCCCACTGCTCACTGAGGGCTTGTGCTTCCAGCGGCAGAGGTGAGGGGCTGGGTAGGCAACAGGGGCTGTGTGGGACAGGGACCTGACTTTCTGTCCCAGTCTCTTCACCTGCTCATTGAAGGCAGGAGAAGTTGCATCCTCTCTGAGGGCTTGAACTGATAGCTAGTGAGGAGAGGTACTTGGTTGCATGGGTCAAATGCTGGGCGCTCAGCCCATGCCTCGCAAAGGAGCAGGCACAGGGACCCTCTCTTCTGTAGGAGTACACAAACTTTGTTCCCTGTTGTCTTCCCCTTGGGACAACTCTAGGACTCTGTGTTCCTCCCACTCTTCCTCCTACTTGTCCAAGACCCTTTCCTCTATCTCTGGCACTGACAGGACTGCCCCCCTCCCTGTCTCAGGCTGCTGCCCGCTGATGGAATGGGGTTCTAGATGGCAGGGCAAGAGGCTGTGTGGGAACAGGGGTTGTGCGGGGTAGGGACCTGTCTCTCTGCCCCTGCTGCTGTCACCTCCTGAAGGCAGAAGCAGGTGCTGTCTTTGCTCCCTTGCAAGTTCCTCTTCCTCAGAAGCTCTGGTCAGGGTAGCATCTGCCAGCTCGATGTCTGTGGAACCTGCTGGGGCAGGAGACTTTTTTGTGCAGGCCACTGACTGCCTCTCTGCTTCTTCCACACACTGCTCAGACATCTGGGCTCCTCCGAGGGACCAGTGTGGGGGTCCTCATCATTCACCATGTCCAAGGCATGTTCCAGATGTTGTAGCTGAGGTCTTCTTCCCCTTGGGTCAACTCTTTGATGTTGTAGCCTTTCTCTCAGAACAGCTCTTTGTCATGTTCATTTTCTCCTCTAGAAAGCCTGTCATTCTCATTATTCCCTTGAGAGAGCTCTTGGTTGCTCTTGTCTTTCCCATGGAACAACTCTTCATCAAGGTCATCTTCCCCTTGGAACAGCTCTTTCTCAAGCTTATTTAAAATACTTTTGTTTTTATAAAAACAAACAAACAAAACCAACCCCAACAAATAATATACCAAATATTACCAACCAAAAACATTTGTACCACTGAAAGGTTCAATTTAAACCTTAATCCTTAATCCAAGTGTGTCTTTCTAGTGCCACAATTCCTCCATCTATATCCTGCTTCTATATCTCACACTTGACCAACCAACACAATGTTATAAGAATAATTTTCAAGCCTCGTTTACATGTTTGAGTTACTTTTGTGGAATTCTTTTTGAAATCATTTCACCTAACTTTAATGATTGTACTATCTACAAAAGCACAGACATTGTTCTCTTGAAGAGACTCATTGTTTGTCACTTTTGAGAAGGAATAGCCTTGAAACAAGTCAGAAGCATGTTTTGTTCTAATCTCTGTTGTGAAAGTGATGTTGAAGTGTTACATACCCTTGACAATAAACAAGAAAGGAAAATTTCTGTCTCTGTCATCAACCCACTCAAGGTATTTGAAAACTTAAGCTAACCACATTGATTTTTAGATCACACCATAATTACAAGAATTTAACAGGTTTTAAGAAAGAATAATAATGACTGTCTTTTTAATTTGTAAGATCTTATCAACACAGTTTTATCAAGCTATGTTCATTGATCCTCTTTGCTTTTTTTACTTCTTCCTCTCCAGCTTCATGCTCCTTTTCATTCTTAATAATTCATGAAACCTTTTGTCGTTTCATATTGATTCATATGGATTCCTGCAGGCTTCAACTTTCAAGGTGCCATTTTTAATATTTTCCAAAGTTCTTCCAATTTGTTTATTTTTTTTCAATACACTTTGCTCATAGGCGCTTTTAATTCACTCATTTTCCTGAAAATGAATATGCTAGTATTTTTGTATTAAATAATATCACTTATTATTATGCTGTATGAAAATAGCTGATGGTAAAGCTTTTTTAAAACTTCAGTTGTTTTTTTTTTTTTCTCTTGTAAAGAAAGGGTCTTAGATGTGCTTTCAGTTATATTTTTAAACAGATGTTATTCAGTGATATCCAAGGCTACAGCATTTTCTTCTTTTAAATAGAAAAGGAGATATTTCTAGTTTTCAAAAAGGAGATATTTCTAGTTTTCAAAAACTCTTAGGTCTAAAGTGTCTTCCTGCTATTTGCCTCTGCCAGGTCTGACAACTGAACACTTTCTTTTATATTAATTTTCTTTCAGTGAAATCCCGGGTACAATATGTAATCTGCTTTTATAATGATATTTCCTTTGTTTTCATTTCCATTGTGGTTTCAAAATTGAAGCAGAAGTTATTGAAACAATGGAAAGATAAAATTATTTTTATTTGGTAATATCAAAGATATAGAAAAGAATGTTACAAATTACTGTTACAAAATGGAACATGTATTTTTTCTTGTTTATACTGATAGGAGACAAAACACAATATTCTGTCACTACAATTCAAATGTTACTGTCCAAACTTCTTTGCACATTTAGTTTGTGAGGAAAGCGCAACCCTTTCCCCCCCAAATCTTGGCTTCTAAAATGCATGACATTTTAGCTGAAACAGATGGGGGGGGCGGGGAGGGAAGTGAAATTTTCAGGTCTCGACTGTTTGTAGTGTTATTTGGAATGGCTTAATCATTCAGTCGGCTCCATTAATTATGAGATCATTCACAATACACTGTTTAACACTTCCTGCCTTCATCAACCAAATTTACATTTAAGTAGGAGTAGAGTCCTGCAGAAATGAAGTTTCTAGATATCCATTTTCAGTGCTAGAGGCAGCTGGAGCTTGGTTAAAAAGAGGCACACCAAATAGCTGGTATGCAGTGTCTTCAATAATTTCCTCCATCCAGCTGGCATTTCACTTTTGACCTAGTGTGATATGCTTTCCCTCACTACAGAGTTGTTCAACCAGAATCTACAGATTCCCTGGTGATGAAAAGTGATTAAGTTTCACGTACCCTTTCCAACAGTGATTTTGCATTGCTTGCTTTCATCTTAGAAGTTTTCTACAGGGACGACAAGTGCTCCTGTAGGTCATTCAAAGTCCAAAAAGTTCTAGATGTGTACAGGCTATAGTCATGTCCCCTACAGCTGCAAGGGTCAGGGCTAGATTGGTTAGGGCAAGTGCTGCTGAGACTGAGCAGTTGCTCAAATATCCTGCTGCCATTGAGTTTTCAGTCATTTAATGCAGTGGGGAATCTTTCTCTATGAGATGGATTCCTATATAATCCTTCACATTAGCTCTGGCATGCAGGTAACCCCTTGTTAGCCCTAAGAAAAGTAACTAGTATGAAAGTGAGGAAAGAAGGAAGGGAAGGAGAAAGAGACAAAGAGGAAGGAAAATAGAAAAACATAAAGACTAAGAGAGCACAAGTTTACTTTCCTAACAGTGCAGTTATCTCTGTTGATTGATGGAGGATTAGAAAATTATATGCAAAATACAGACAAAATGAGATGGGAAGAATGGGAGTGGAGTGGGGGCAAGCAGTAATATAGGATGGTCTTCTCCAGTGACCAGGAAGCACTATGACTTCATTTCAACAGATGAAGAGGTGTTCCAGAGCTTCTCACAAATGCATAGAAAATTAGAAACCTCCAATTTTAAACTTATTTTTAGTTTGTGACTTAATAAAGGCATATTTATAGTATAAATGTTTTTCCTACAATGCTTACACATTGTAAAGACATCATAGAGGGATTTACACTTCAGATAACTGGAGCAGTCTACATCTCATGAAAGGACAAACATGCTTTGTTTTAACTTGCATAAAAATACATAAAGAAGATAAAAAATGTATCTATCTAACGAATTCATTAAAGTTTCTCCACTATTTGAGACTACTCCATATACATATTTCAAAATCTTTTTAAAAGAAATAGGTATTTCTGGACAGTGACTCATCTCTATCCTTACAGGAAGTTAAAAACAATATTGGAAAAATTGTCCCTTTTACATCTATTTTTTCTCTTTGACTAGAAGGAGTATGTTAAGGAGGGTTCACCTTCACCACAATACTTTTTAAAGTGTTCCAACCTCAGACTGTGCTTTTTTTTTTTTTTTTTTTCTTTTTTTTTTTTTTTTTTTTTTTTTTGCCACCTCTGAAAAAACAACTCCAGGTTCTGGTCTTCACAAAGCCATTGTATTGCAAACCAGTAATTCTCCAGTATGTCTTCAGTGCTGGGCAATGCTGCCTGTACAGAATGGAAGTACAATGAGCTGCATATTCACAGAAGATTGCTGCCTGACAAAGATAAGCTGTTAAATGGAATTAATGGGCTTTCACAAGTTATCATCCTCATCATAAGAAATTACCATATCTATTTATTTGATCTCTGATGATCTGTCAGAGATATGAAATGAAGAGGACTTCTATTTATGTCCTGTATTCAACATCTCTGGAAAGAACTTACATTTCTAATTTCATTTTGTTGACTGATGAATTTTATTTCTGTTTCCATACACATATGTACATAAGCTTGATGGGAAACAGTTACTGTTTGGTTTCTTTCCAGACAAGCTGCTCATCTGATATACTGCCTTGTAAATAAACTGGAGATCAGAAAATAAGTATTTAAATCAAGGAATATATGTTGCAATATCAGAACTACTCAAATTAAACAATTGAAGAACTGCCTATTCACCCCTGCTTATATTTGACATTTTTTACAATCATCTCTCATAAGCTAGAAAATGAAATATTTTCCTTGTCAGCTAGTTTTTCCATTGACTCATTAACATATTTTCCTTGGAAAAATACATAAAATATTTAAATATTTAGTTTTCATTCTGCTTGGGTAAAATAGTTGCTCTAAAGGTGTAGAAGGAATTTAAAAAGAAAATGTTTGCTTTCTAAAGATGACCTCTTCTGTCTCCCCACTATGACCACAAAATGGATAACACTTGTTACCAATACAAGCAGTAATTGTCACAAAAAGATAGACACAAAGCATCAGACCCACACTGTTTTAGGAAACAGACTAACTAGTTAAAATAACTACCTGTGGACACTTTTATAGTGTTCTAGTTGGGTAGGATATTAAAGTAACTGTCTATTATACTCTTAACAGCCATAATCTCATACAGTGCTATTCACCAAATGGCTCTCTGCCCCTGTAATAGCACTGGGCAGGGTCCTATGGCTCAGCTCAATTAAAACTACTCTGACAGGGCAAGATCATTTTGGAAGATAGCACTATTGCTCTTTTGTATAAAAGAGCCCTGGGAACACAATGAGCAATCTCTGCACCATAATGGATGAACTGGAGTTAATGATCAGTGATGCAGTACAGATTTACTTAGCTAATGTAAGTTGACTGTGCTGTGACATATCACATACAGCTTTCCAGAAATGGTTATATTTTAATACTATACTGTCTAAGTGTCCATTTTGCTGCTTCAGTCCTGTAGTGTATGTGAAATAATATATGCCAAGATAAAATGTCATCTATAGATTACATGTACAATTTGTTTTGAAATAATAAAAAATCCAGCAGAAGAAGGCATCATTATTCCTCTTGATACCTGGTTAATCTATGAACTGATCCCTTTTTTAATCATTTCCTATATCTGAAAAGAAAAGGGTCCCTATATTTGTATCTATATCATCTATAACAAATATATGCATGTGTATACATAAACTGTTTGTTTGCTCTTTTGTGATTTATATAATAATTTATATGTGTCTTTCTCAAGAAATGAACTAGATATTGATAACATTCATTTTGTTACTTCAAGACCAATATAGTCAACCCACAAACACTGCCAATGGTCTTCTTACATAGGAGTGAATTGAGCTTTGAACATGAATTCCACATAGATAGATATAATTAGATAGTCCTACCTCTTTTTTATTTTTCCTGAGTAAAAATATGGGTCTTAATAAAACTGTTTCAATCAAAATTCGATGGTTTCAGCTGTGACCCTTTAGGAAAAAAGCTTTCAAACAGAATTCTAAAAGAGAAAAAAAGTCTTGTGACAGAACTCTGCTTTCTTTCTTGCAAAATCCACTTTTTTTTTTTTTTTTTTTTGCATGTAGACACAGTTTTACACAGGTTTGACTACCATATTTTTCATCATCATGCACAAAATATTATTGCTGTTTACTGAAAGTGAAATTCTAGAAATTTCTGACAAATGACTACACACATGAAAAGTTGGTTTCTATTTTCTATTTTCCATTTGCAATATATTTGGGACCGTATCTGTGATTTCACTCAGTAATTTGATAAAGGTGACCACATACTTTATGTGACCAGATGAGGGTACTGGTGAATGACCACATCATCAGAAATCAGTAACAATCAGGTTCAGTTACACTTCAGATAAATTATTTGCGACATATGAATTGATCTGACAACTAAATATGTCACCCAGTGTTTCTTAACAGGATTTGAGTAATAACCTAAGTGACTTCTCCAGCTCCTATTAGAGTTTCATAAAACAATACCTCTAATTACTTATTCACTGCACATCAGAAAGGCAATGCTGTTATCCAAAGTCCAAGGAAATCAATACAATCAAATCCATGAGACTGAGCAGACTTCAGATAATGTTATGAATGAGGCATATCTTATGTGGATACAGGTATTCTTAGTATTATACCACAAAAAAAAACCCCAGCACAAGTGTCAAGATGGTCAGGAGGAAGGAAAGGTCTGTCACAACATTGGTCTTTTGTTATTGTCCTTGCAGTAGAAATACAGAGCCACATGCTGAGTGGACGTAAAGACACATTTGTACAAAAAACTCTTATAATTGCACTGTGGTTTGTTTGGAGTGAGGTGACAAAGACAGGACTATCAATGACACCAGAAGTATGGCCTGTGCCATGAAGTGGCCTTTTTTTCCATGCAACAGAGCAGATATTAGACATTCTTTCTGATGTTTTGGCTGAAAATCTGCCAGGTGCATCCCAGCATTTTCACATGTAGTTCCACGAAGAAGGCCTCAAAATCAATATAACTGCCATTCCCAAGTGGAATCCAAGTATCATCTTTCTCTTTCCAAAAAACTAAAATCCAAACTATCTTTCGGTGTGAAAGATATTAGTGTTCAAAGTGACACCAATAAACAGTGGTAACACTGTGATGAGTGTGTTACTAAGTATATTTACATATCTGTTGGTACTTAATGGCAATTCAGAATGTGCTTTATTCTGAGTAAACTAAGTTTGTATGTACATTTTAGATGCTTAATGAGCATTATTTTAAAATATCCTAAAATATTCTCAATCAAAATTCTTGTATTTTCTTAAGCAAATTTAAATATCCACTTGTTCTGCTTATACCAATAAGACATCTGTAGGCTACTTTTAAAACAGAAAGAAAGATAGTTTTCAGTAGTCATATGTAGCCTCCATGAGATGGCAACTAAAGGCATTCCAATGTTCCCTCATTGAGAATGGTTTAACTATGTGGCTAAATCAATGTACACATTAGTATGATAAATTATTGTAACATCTAACATGCAAGTGAGAAATAATGACATATAGTTTTCCTATTTCAGTGCTTTAAATCTGTTTTAATAACCATGTTGATAGAGGACATAAGAAAAAGCAAAAAAAAAAATCTACAAAACAATTCTAAAATAAAATATATAAAGAAACAGCAAGAGTAGGGGAGTTTTAGTCTCTCCTTGAGGAAAATAGTTGTAATGTTAAGTGCAGGAGACTACTTTTAGTGCTTAAACTTTGCTTTAAAAGCAACTGCAAAACCTCCTGTGTATCCACTGACCTAGCATCCAGAATTCAGTGCATCCAGATTGCCTCCTAGAGATTACTCATCGTATCTGTTAAATATTTGTGTACATGATGGGTACATCTAAACTGCCATTGAATACTTAGACATTGTTTAAATTGTTTAATAAATCTAAACTAAAAATATTTTTTTTGTATCTAAGACAGAGATAGATTTAAGTTCAATCAAGGAAGTTACAAGATTATCATGGACCATTAGATCAGAGAATGGTTTGAGTTGTCCAATCTAACCTTTCTCCCTTTCAGTTTAAAACTGTTGACCCTTGTCCTGTCGCAACAGGTCCTGGCAAAAGGTCTCTGTCTTATAAGCCCCCTCTATATACTGAAAGGCTGCAGCAAGATCTCCCCTGAAGCATTCTCTTTTCCAGGCTAAACATTCCCAACTCTCTCATCCTGTCTTCATAGAAAAGATTCTCCAGCCCTCTGGTCATCTTTGTGGCCCTCCTCTGGATTTACCTTAACAGGTTCATGTCTTTCTTGAATTGTGAATTCCAGAGCTCGGCACAGTACTCCAAGTAGGGTCTCATTAGGGCAGAGTAGAGAGAGAGAATTACCTGCCTTGACTTGCTGACCACGCTTCTTTTGATTCAGGACAGGATACAGTTGGCTTTATATTCTGCAAACACACAGTGCTGTCTCATGTCCAATTTTTCATCCACCAGTATCTCCAAGTCCCTCTCCTCAGGGCTACTCTTTATCCATCCATCCATCCATCCCTCAGCCTGTATTGACACCAGAGATTAACTGTTGTGATCCAGGCACAGGACCTTGCATTTGTTCTGTTGAACTTCATGAGGTTCACACAGGCCCACCTCTCAAGCCTGTCAAGTCAGTTATCCCCTAGAAAAGAAGGAATAGGATGAGTTTTGCAAGACATATTAAAGCTTTCTGGACACTTGAAATATTTGGGATTTAGAAAATTGATGAAGTTATCTTTTTTTAAGACCTATCTCGTTCATACTTTTTGTGCAACAAGTGTTCCATAAAGTGTTTCCTGTTGGATTCTGTAGATTTCACAAGCAAGATCAAATGTGAAATGTGGTGATCAGATCCAACTTTTCATAAGATATACAGTATAATACGAAACCTTTAATATCAACAGGAGAACAATGGTAAATCAAATTAATAAGATAAAACTTCCTAATGCAATATTAATTTAAGATGGCTGTGCATATTTATTCTTTAATTGTGTCTCTTTGGATTGGTTTTTTGTGTGTTTTTCTTTTGTTTGTTTGGGGTTTTGTGTGTGTGGAACTTGTGTGTTTCTGTTATAATCATTTAGATTTCTAACTTGTTTATTTTTCATGTTACAACCAAATGCTTTTGAATGAATTTTAATCTTATTCTGGTGTCAATCAAGTGGGATTTAAGATGAACAGACAAAACTGTAGCATTGCTTAACTTGCTGACAAATCTGTAAACTTTGAGAAACCTTAACAAATGTTTTATTTTCCACCATGTTTTCCACTGTATTAAGCATCTAGGAGGGATTCACTGTCTCATGAACAGGACATAGAAAATGATCTTGTATCATAAGGTCAGGAGAGAAAGTGGTTTCTTCCAATGACGATTGTAATGTTGGTGAATTTATGACAAGTGGCATGGTATTTGGATTTGGTTGTGACATTTTACTCCAAATATGCTATATTGACTTGAATTTGTGTGCTGGTTTAAAGGTAAACCAGCAGGAGGAATGAATTTAACTCACAAGCAGATTACAAGTCAGAATTACAGTTT
>JAWWEU010000001.1:96599251-96614537 GCA_035583155.1 Acropternis orthonyx | reverse complement strand
GACCCACAGAATTGGGGCCTAGCTAAAACTAAAACCTTAATCTGAGTTTTTTGGGATTTATCAAACCCATCACAACTGTGGTTTTGCAGTCACAGATGCTCAATAGAGATTTTCTTCAGGCCTCAGAATTCATGTGTTTGTCATTTGAATATTTCAGAACTGAAGGGAAACACTGGCCTTTTTGTCTTCCCAAACAGCTCCCATAAACCATATTGCAACAACCTAATATTCAGCCATGTTGCCATCTATCACCAAGGACAGTGGTCTACTCTGATTTTATGGGGTTGAGAACCTGCTTTGGATTTTTGTTACTATCTTGGTCTGAAAAATACCACAGTCTGGAACAAAATTACCATCAGGTGATTATAAAAAGTGAATTAAAATTATTATTGCATCCTAACACAACTCTAAATTTTATGAAAGGAAGCTCTTAATTATAAAGATAGCCTAAAATTAATCAAGTAGCACGTGCAATATCTTCCAAATATCAGTTAATTTTAATTCTATTATAATTTTGTTTGGGTTTTTTTGGGAGCAAACCAAGTGTGTTTAGAAAAAAATTGTCTAAAAAATCCAATTAGACATTTTATTAGGAATTAACTTCATATCTTTCAAACTAAACTACTCTGAAATTGACTTTATTAAAATTTTAAGCAATAAAAAAATCCAAACAAATTTATTTTAATTTTTCACATTACTTTCTTTGTTAAAAGGTTAGATACTCTGGGTTTTTTTCCAGATTTTCCTTTGTCCATACAAATCCAAAAGGAATTTTCTTTTCTAATACTCTTTAAAGAAAGAACAAGGACTGGCCTTCACCATGCATTGCAAGCAGCAAGGCTCTTAGCCCAGTGTTGCTCTAGTAGTTCAGCATGCTTCTGGCTGTGCCCCCTAGGATAGCAGAACTGGGGATGAACCAGAAAACCTTCACCACACATTAGGAAAATAAAAGCACTTGTATGTCTTTATCAACATCAAATAAGGGCACATTTGCCTTCACAGCCAAGATTTTAATGCCCTGAAGAGAGCGTTGTTCCTAAAAATAAATGTAACTTTATATCAACACAATTCAAGTTACTCAACTTGAACGTTTAGCCCATGGCTTCCAGAGGATAAAAGTCTCATGTGACCACATTGCTCTGTGCTTTGAAAATAAAATTCGAGCATTGTTTTAGATACATGCATTGTTGATCTTTCTCAAAATTAGAATTATTAATTTTCTACTTCAAGACACAAAGTAGAAAATACTTCAAGTTGTAGAATTTTTAAATATCTCTACTGATCTTTGTTTAAAATGTAACTAAATTTCATGCCAGCTATACAAAATTAGACACAATTCTTTACATTTTTCATTAACAGAAAACCCTATAGACTGCTACATCCCTAGCAAAATTGCTGTTAGAGAGATGAGGCACATGAGATCTATGGTTGATATAAATGGGATGCCGAACTGTAAGATGAGAAAGCAGTTGCCTCCTCAAAAGGAGCAGTTACCAGAATATGCCACAGTATGATCTCTTCATCCTCCAGGGAGTTTTATGAGGTACCTTATTCAGCTCAGCCAAATTTCTTCACTTCTATATCAAAGAGTGTCATCTGCATGAAAAACATTGTCTCAAAATTTGGATCATGTATTCACTTTCGGCTATCACATAGATTATACTGAAGGTCTAAATAAAGAGCTTTGACACAACTGCTATATTTTAGGCTACAAAGGTTAGGCAACATGAATCCTCCAAGCTAAGCATTATTAAAATATGAATTGTGCCTAATTCATCATATATATAGGTGAAATAATATGACCAGTGTCTAAGTATATCCTTATTCTTCCCTTGCTCTGGGACAACCCAAAGGCTTACAGTACCAACGCACCTAAATTTGGGACAGACTGCATAATAATTTGACTGTGTAATTTATCATTGTCTCTGAAAACTGGCTAAGTGATCTTTTAAATATATAAAATTAGACACATGTACAAGACAGCTTCCTTAAAATTATTATTTTTATGTTTTGCAATTTAAACTAACGCAGTACAATAGATTGTGTGTGGAACAAAAAACATTTGGGGAAACAAGCATACATTCCTTGAAAAACTAATCCACTTACAACAGTCTGTAAATTTTTTAAATATCACTCTTAAAAAAAAAAAAACAAAAAAACAAAAAAAAAAAAAACAACACCAAAAAAACCAAAAAAGGAAACAAAACCAAAACAACCTCCCCCAAAAAAAATAACCCCCCCAAACAAACAAACAAAAAACCAAACAAACAAAAACAAACAATCAAAAACCACAAAAAACAAGCCCAAGACTCCCCCCAGAAAAACAAAACAAAACAAAAAACCAAAAAGCAAGCCTATTTGTTGGGTTTTGGATTTTTTCTTGCCAATTTTCACATTAAGATTTCTCAATATTTTGTCATTAAGCTTGAAAACAGTAGTGATGTCTGTTAAAAATTGTAGGTAAGTTATTTTTTTAATAGTTTAAAATAATGCATCCAAGTGTTGGAGAACACATAGAGAGCTGGCATTACTGGCAACAGTTACTTTAATAGAGTTTTCTGGGTTTATGGGGTTAAAGGTCTGATCTAAGTCCTGGAAAATTCTACATAGTCTAGAAAGTTATAAAAAGTGAGCATAACATGATGTTGATAAGCAAATGTTATAAATATAAATGTTGGTCTTTTATTGTAATAGCAAAGTTCTATGAATGAACATATATTTAATATATTTTTTCCATATGAGACACACTGTTCTCTTTTTACATGTATTCTTGCTGATACAATCTGAAACCAGAATAGCTGAAGCTGTGATTTCTTCAAGTCTCAAACTTTGTATCATTAAGCTTGCTCAGCACTTTGAGGCAAGCCCTCTAGGGAAAACTCATGAGCTGCAGAGCATGTTATTAATGGTTCTGTGAGCTATGATCTTCCCACTCAGAAATGTGTTGGACCAATTATTCAATGGAGATATCAAGAGGATTCTCTTTCAAAGAATATGGATGACTCTGGACCTGGGGTTTGATGGATTATTAACCTTTGTGTCTTGACAATCAAATTTTGGGCAGTTATTTGTACTATTTTTCTAGTTTAATTTTTAAGGATTTCAATGTATATAAACTTTCCCCTAAATCATTAAACTACACAGCTGCTACTTAATTACATTTCAGAGGGACTATATGTATGGAAGTAGATGTGCTCCTGCTATTCCCCTAAAAGACACTAGGTGGTTTCAAAACATGCATCAAAATGGAATTGCCCCATTTTATTTTAAACATAAAAATAAGAAAAATAAAACCTATGATAAAAAAGGCAGGGATGCAAAACTCAGAATAAAATTTCCTCATTAGTAACTCTTCTTACTTTTTGTCTTAGATTCCATGCAATATGTTTATTATATTCTATTGTTTTGAATTTAAATTTCCTCCATAATCTTTGGAGTTTATTAGTATTTTCAGAATATTTTTCTCTTTCTGTTGCTTCTTACTTTTTATTTTTAGATTTTATGCTCTATACTTACTGATACCTGATTTTTAACTTATGTCCAATTTGATTTTCTACCTCTTACCCACACATTATATATAACTATACACATATTTTAACTCATGACTCCCTGATCAAGACCAGATTGAAGGGACTCTGAACAATCTGACCTAGCAGGGGGCCTGTGTGTGGAATTGGATGATCTTTAAGGTCCTGTGACACCCCACCCATAAGGAGAAGTGAGCATAAAAGATTTGCAGATGCCCATGGTCAAAAAGGACCAACAGAAGTCAGAGGGTCTGCAGAAACTTACAGAGTTTTACTGGGAAATTACACACTTGGCATGGAAATTGCTGTAAGTTAGCCCCTTCAAGTAAAAACACACAGCAGTGACATTGCAGACAGGGAGAGAATGGAGAGGTAGAAAAGCAGAAAGGAAGATCACTAGTCCTGACTCCAACATTGATTCAGCTGATATTGTTCCAGAGTCTCAGAAGCATGTACTTGGGCTTTGTTGGAATACTTCTTTATAGACAAGCTTTCCCCACCCGGGAGATAAGTTTCTTGTTTTCTATGCAAATCAGTTGTCATGCACAATCCAATCTTCTAGGCCTTTCTGGAAAGGTGCCGGAGGGCTTCGGGAGACTTTTGTGGTCTTGATCCCCTGTTACTGGGTCAGCCTTTGGTCAACATTCCATGCCTGCTTCTTGACTTTATTGCTGTGCTTTCACTGAACTGTTTTGTGCTAAACTCTAGAAGGCAGAACCAGGACATTTGTCCCAAAAAATTGCTGCCCTACCTCTGTATGGCCTCCTTCTCCAGCCACATCTGGTTCTTTCTCACAGTGTATTCTTAATAACAGTCCTTGGCTGGTTCTACACCTATCATTGTTTGAGACATACACACTAGCCTCCATATCTTCTAGGCTTCTATAGGTCCCTTCCAATGCAAACCATCCAATGATTCTAAGATTCCATGATGTTATGCTATTATGGAAAAACTATTTTCTTACATGAGTGGACAAAATAACTTTGGTCAAGAAGCAAAATCTTCTCACTCATAGCAATTTTATGAGTATCAGGGTATCTTTCTATAGTTATAATATGCATATGCAGAGAAGTCTGTGCATATTTGACTTTCAAGACTTTCTATAACTCCAGGGAGGTACTTACATACTATTCACTATGCAAAGAATACCAGAATATTTACTGTTGTCTATCTGGTGAAAAGATTGGTGTGGAGCTTAATGACTACAGATTATTAGGAGTTAGATTAATAAATAGATTAGATAGATAAATAGATAGATAGATAGATAGATAGATAGATAGATAGATAGATAGATAGATAGATAGATGATATATCATTAAAATCTGTGTGTGTGTGTGTGTGCATGTGTGTGTATAAGGACAGAAATAAAAAGGAGAAATACTTGTTTCAAGTCAAATTGTTCCATGGTCTTACTTCTGCAAAACAATGGGGGGGAAAAAAAAAAAAAAAAGAAAGAAAGAAAAATAAAACACAAACCCTTGATGAAGAATTGTAACTTACAGCCACATGGCCCCTCTGCAGACAGAGTGAAAAATAAGTACACATCTAAATGTCTGATCTAATGGTGAATTTCCTAACTGCTGCATAACCACACCTATTCCTAGGTCTAGAAAATCTCTGCACTACTACTTAAACAGAAACAGCTCTCTCATACAAAGCACTAAAAAGAGCTGATATTTCAATATAAAATGAAAACCAAGCAACAACAACAACAAAAAAAAAAAAAAATTTGATAATTTGCAACTTACTTCATGATGTGTGGAAGTAAATGTTCCATTAATAAGTAAATAACCTAAGAAATGAAAGCACCTGAAACACCACTTGTAAATTTGATATCATTATTTCAGGCTGTCTGTCAAAGCAACAGCAAAATACTTTCTTTGGAAAAATGCCAAATGTACATATGCCACGTGTACAAGAAAGAGAGACAGAAATAAAAATAAAATTCATTCAAGCATCTATAAATTAAGAGATACATTTATATTTGTGAAGATATAATGCTCTGCCAGTGACACACCTTGTCAATTTATTTCTGTTTGTCATTCAGGATAAAATAAATCTGCTTCTTCTTCCTTCCATCTTTCATCTTTTTTGACAGAGCATTGCAAGCATGTCAGTCAAGGAGGATGGTATATGTGTCTTGTCACTTCATTGATGGTCTAAATAATACAATGTTAGCAAGTACGAAAGATAATTGTCAATATCAGTACTTGGATATGAATAACACAAACTAAATATAGGTCAGGGATACAGATATCTAGGAACAGCACAGAAAAGAATCACTAGTGTTACATTGACAAGCAAGCTTTCTAAGTACTGTAGTCAAGGTAAATTAAAATCTTGTTGATTAATTAAAGTTTCAAATTTAAAATGTTGAATAATTAAATCCACAGGACTTGTTTGTTTACTTTCACCAGATCTCAAGGGAAAAAAATCTCTGAAGTTTCTGCAATATCTTGGTAGAGGTCATCTTAAGCATAAGAATCAGAAGCTCAGTATTGCTACATACTGTAGAAGTATGGTTTTTACTAGATCTACATTACTGAGTGACAAAATGCAAGTTAGATATTAACCCAGTTTTATATGGCTGTTAATATATATCCATATACACATATAATAAATAAAACAAATATTTATGTGATTCTGTCCTTATATTATTACTAGAAGCAGATTCAAGAACTGCACCAATTCAAAAAGTAGCTAGTAACAAAATACTAAGAAATAGCTAGTATAAATAATTTTAATAGCATGCTGTTAAGAAATTATGTTTACATGTAATCTTACATACGATGACTGCTATGTTAGTTTTTATTACTGATGAAAGCCCTATAATTTGAAATTAGTATTTATGCTACAATGGCAATGCAGTCCATGGTTGGGGTTTTGGTGGGGTTTTTTGGTTTCGTTTTCCATTCAGTACCTTTTCAGTTTATAGCAAACTGTCAACATCTGCAGTAAAGTGAGATTAATGTCATCTAGAGAAACTGAAAAATTGCAGAAATGAGAGTATACCTGTAAGAGAAGCATGCACTGTACAAAAATACTGATTCAAGGGACTCTAAATTAATGTAGAGAAAGCCATGCTACATACAAAAATTTCTAATATCTTAGTTTAATCAATTAGGAACTTGGTTTTCTAGCATGTTGTTTGTATTATTGGTTTTGTTCAGAGGTCCACCTTGAAAGAAAGAAATAAAGAATTTTATAAATATGTTTTTTAAAATACCTTTTCACCTGATCTCTTCTTCCTCAGGTAATATCCAGACTGCATTTATTGTATTTGTATTATATTGTGAAATTTAAAAAATATAGTATCTATACAAATTACTTATCATAAGCTTTTGTGTTATTTGAATGAAATCTGAGCTCTTGGCCAGCACTGCAATAAAGTTCATACTTTGTTTCTGTTTCCCATGTATGTAACTTTTTATTTTTTATGTTTATAACCTAGTCACTGCCTTATGGGTATTTATTTTTTCAAAACTCTTTCCATTTCTATTGTTTCTTGACAATCTTTTCATGCTTTCATGCAAACAACTTTTAAAAGGGAAAGACTGTGGCTACCAATGAGCTCCCAAATATATTATTAATACGCAGGACTTAAATTGCAGAAATCAAACAGTTTCATCATTCAACAATATTTGCATTTTCAATTACACCTTTAAACATTATCTATTTCAGATATGGTATGGAAAGTATCTGAGGGTGTCTTTAAGATTAAGAAATTATTCTTTCTCTGGTTTATTAAACAGAATAATCTAAGTAGTTTACGTTCTTGAAAATAACAGTCACAATGGCAACTGTATTAAAAATGTGAAGATTTGGTTCTTTTCCTGAAGACTTGGTTCTCTTCCTGAAGACTTTTTTATATCTGTCATGAAACCATTTTGAATGAATAAATAAAAGCAGAAAAATTGTGTGATCTCAGATTCTCTCATCATGATGTAAATTGCCAGTGATTCATAATGCAGCTGGAGTATTCCTTCCAGGAGAAACTATTCATATCCAAGTAATAGGAAAATATTACAGATATTTTGGAAGTATAAAATGAAAATTATATTGATTTGTTGAGAAAAAAAAATTAATTACAAAAAAACTCCCAGCAACCAAATCACAACACCCTGCCCTTCAGTCAAAAACCAGAAATTAATGTTAACTCATTTGAGAAGTTCTGATGTTCCACAGTGCAGTGCTTCTTGATAGCCTGTTTTGTGATAAAACAGATAGCCTGAGACTTTTTAGATTCAGTACATCTTCCACTTTGATTGCCACTTTGAAACAAATGCAAATTCCCTGTAACTGATGACTAGATCTCAGAATCTGGAGTCAGAATAGCAAAGAATTAATGGATGGTGGAGGTTTCTAGAAGGTTCAAACATCTTATGCACCTGATAAATGTAGATTAATTGCAACATTTTAGTAAGGAAGATGCACAAAATAGGCAGCCATATGAACTTTCAGATATTGTTATAAATCTCAGGTTTGTTCACACGTCTCTCCATTGAAGTGGACTTTAAAATCTTTCAGCCAGGGTCTAATTGTGAAAATCTAATCAGGACATATGGACTAAATTCATCAATACTCACTCTTTGCTTCACAAAATCATCTTTGGATTCAATGAAAATGTAACAGATCTGTCCTGAGAGCTGCAACACACCTCAGTATTGTTCTAATTTACTACGCACTCTCCTGTATAACTTTCAAGTACCATTCTTATTTATATCAGAAGGAATGTAATATTGCTGGAGACTGTGTTTCTTACTAAGATTAAAATATAAATTCTTTATATTCAGTTTCCAGTACAACAATTATCCTCTCAAGGCCAAAAATAAATATTCATTTCAAATTAGTGTTTAAAAGAATTTCTTTAAAAATTCAATTATGAGACCTTTACAAAGTTAAGGATAATTGTGTCCTTCAACAGTAGCATTTAGTGAGAATTTCCTTTATTTAAGCAAATAATGTTCCTAAATATTAATGGGTTGCAATTAATGCATAAGCCCTTCATTTCTACTGCTCCTTCTTCCTCACAGTCTTTTCCAACTCCAGAATTTGGTCCCTCCCTAAGGATATAGTCCTTCATGAACTGCTCCAGCTTGGGTCTTTCTTTGGGTAAGAGTCCGTCAGGAAAAATTAACACAGTGTGGGTCCCTCCATGGGCCGTATTTCCTGCCAGAAAACCTACTCCTGCATGTCCTGCTCTCTACAGGCTGCAGCTTCTGCCAGGACACTGCTCCAGTGTGGGTTCTCTGTGGGTTGCAGTGTTCTTCAGGGAACAACCACTTACTCTGTTATGGTGTCCTGTGGCTGCAGGGTGAAAATGTCCTCTGGCATAGTCCTCCATGGGCTGCAGGGAGACTGCTTCACTATGGCCTTCTCCTTGGGCTGTAGTGAAGTCTGTTCAGGTGCATGCAGGAGGAAGTGCCCTCCTTCATCTCTGATCTTGGTGTCTGCAGGAATGTTTCTCTGACATTTTGTCACTCATCTTTCACAATTGCTGAACACTGTTTTTTATTATTTCTTAAATATCCTATCACAGGGGCACCACCAGCATCACTAATGATTTCAGTTTTGGCCAACAGTGGGGATTGGTTGGGATTGCCTTAGTCTAACACGGAGGCAGCCCCTAATCTCTTCTGACAGAGGCCACATCTGTATAACCCCCTTGTTACATAAACCAAACACAATACTTTTCAGGGTTATAATCAATAGTATTAAAGTTGATAACCAATATCATGAGGATTTTTGCTAAATAGAGGCTTAAACATAGTTTACTTTTACTATTTACCCTTTCTTTCCAGGAGAACATGTCTTTCTCTTAATGAAGTACTAGCAAACAAGCTCTTCTATGACATGCCATAACAGCCACTTAATGTGCAGTTGCTATTACAACTTCAAGTTAATTGCATATAGCAGGAACACAGTATATCCTAACTCTTCTGTAATCCCTCATAAATAGCAGTCTTTGCATTAAACAGGTATTTTCTCATGCCATATAGTGAATTATGACTCCAAAGTCTTGAACAGAATAAATCTTTGTTGGTAGGAAAAAATTGAAAGTTCATATAGAGCAGCAGTTCCACTTGTTATTACCAGATTCATAATCTTCTGACATCTGAAAAGTCATTATGAGTTCAAAAAAAGTACAAATATGTCCAGATCCACCATATCTTTAAAAAAAACCCCAGACATTCACACAATTTAACGTAGAAAAGTGTTCTGCGACTCACAGTACATTTTATTGTATTGAAATGTACCAGTTATGTATCATTTTTCCTCTTAATCAGAACCAAAAATAAATTAACCTGACAGTTTAACAGTAACAGAAAATAGTGGTATCATGCATGGAAAGATCTTTGTTTGAACAAATGCCCAAAGACTGAGAGAAATGCAGTGCTGACAGTCAAAGGCATACACAAACAGATGTTATTTAGCAAACGTAACCAAAAGAGTAAATATCAAGATATTTGATTGTTTTGACAGAGCTATCTCCTAAATGTTCTGAGTTTCAGTTGGTGCCACAAAGCTTTCTTCAAAATTACCATTGTTGAAACAATATTTTTAAATAAAGCTGGGAACTAATGACAATGGGATTCATATGTTAAAAGATTATAGAAAGGCAAAAAATTAAAAAAAAAAAAAAAAGTGTAACAGAGTAGATGAGTCTGTTCATTTTGCAGCCTCTTCTTCTTATTTCATCATCTTTTACATTAATATCTGCATATGTGACATATGGTCTGAACTTAAGACAGCCCTGTCACAGACTTAGCACCAAGTGCTTTGCATTCAGAGTCTCCTGCGGTTAGGCAGAGAGTACTCAATCCCATTTTTTTCCCAACAGACACTGAGATGGTGATTCTTCTGACATGGACAAGCAAGGACCTTCTTGACAGGAGTAGATAGGAGTCAGGAAAATATTTGGTGGAGGTAAAAATCTGGAACTCACACCCTTGTTTTCAAGAGCATGCAGGTGCTTCTTTAAAATGTGTTTCTTCTGACAAAAGAAGGGAATTTTTGATATTTCATGCATGTTAACTGACTTTTTTGTCTGTTCTTGTAACAGTCTATCCAGGAACCATTTCTTTCCTAGGAATAAAAATACAATCTAGTCTTCTGTGAGGGCAAGGCTTTAACATACATTCAAATCATGTAGAAAAACTGAGAAGTGGTAGTGAAAAAAAAGGCACGGGGGAAAGGCAAAAAATATACATGTATGCATATACTATATATAGGGAGAGATATATACACATATACAGTAAGTATACATATCTTCTCATACATGCATTTAAAATCCTAAAATAATTTCTTATCTTGGAAATAGGATCAGGGCTCTGAACAGGTTATTTTTATCTTTTTTTTTTTTTTTTTTTTTTTTGTTTTTTTTTTCCTTTTTAGTTCAATATGCCTTAACAATACTGGAGAGAAACACTGGTTGCAATAAATGCTGAGCATAAAGAAATCGATCTATTCATGAGTGCTTAATATAGCTACAATTGATCTTATCATCTTTATTCTGTAGAAAAATAGACTGCTTCAATGCTTAATGATTGTTACTGAAAAGTTAGCAAGTATATTGGTTTGAGTTCTTTCTGGAAGTCTTGGGAAATTTAATATAAAGAAATGATTCCTTGTGATGACCGTTTTTTTTTTTTCAGTCAGTCAACACCACAAGGTGTCTTGTCAATTATGTTACCTTCAGTTCTTCTGTCACAACTCTAAATAGCAAATGAAACAATGACTTTCTGCACTTGTCACTCCCATTCTCCTTTTTCTTCCTTGTGTATTTTTCTGTCATGTGCTGATTCATGTGACTGGAAGAGTATATACTTCCTCTCTAAAATGATTGTTTCTGATCTAATCTCCTGAGAATAAACTTCATTACTTTAGGTTAGTTGAAAAACACCATCATATCAATAGTTTTATATTAAATAACTTGTGTTCAGGTAATAAATTATTTTTGCTTTTTATACCATAAATATATATTAAATGGAAAATATCCATCTTCTAGAAAAATACGGTATCCATAGTCTTAAAGTATGCCAGGGGAGATTCAGGTTGGACATCAGGAAGAATTTTTCCTCAGAAAGGGTGACTGAGTATTGGAATGGACTGCCCAGGGAGCTGGTGGAGTCACGCTTTGAGGTGTTTATGGAAAGACTGGATGTGCCACTTAGTGCCACAGTCTAGTTGACACATGGTGATGTTAGGTCATTGGTTGGACTTGATGATCTCAAGGGTCTTTCCAAACCTAATTGATTCTGTGATTCTGTGAATGTAAAGGCAAGACATGAGATGTTAAGATGTGTCAATAACAGGTTGTCTATGAAAATTTAATTTAGCATCCTAGAACATAGTGTTATGGTGAATCTTCTAAGTATATAATCACAAAAATATTGTTTGTATTGGAAGTCCATTATCATCCTACTCAGGGTGAATGGTATTCCCTGTGTGAGTTCTTAGATTCAATTCAAAACCATACTTTTCGTTCTTCAAACTACCTTATTTGCAGATCACTGTTTCATTCCAACTTGAAGAATTATTCATTCTCTTAATGAAAACTTTGAATTCATAGACAATTAGCAGAGAATAAATAGTTTTATGCTCAAAATCTTGTTTATGAAAAAACAAAGCATGCCTTCATTATAAACTCAATAATTTCTTGTTAGCAGAATTGACATCTTAACAGCCTAATCTAAGATTTCCTAATGTTATGCTCTCCTTTCCTCTGCCCTGAGCCCTAAATTTGGTGGCTTCATCTAGGTAGCAGTGGTAGGCGAGTGTTAGGGCAAGGTATCTTTTTTCAAGTCCTCTGTCATTTTAACAGATCTGTATTTGTCTGTATTAAATTGTTATGCTAGAATTGTAAAGCCATGAAGGTATCATACAAAGTTAAACAAAAGTAAATCAAAGTAACCATAGAAATAGAAAAATCACTGTTACAGCTAACTTTCAGTCCTGAGACCTTGCAAATTCATTACAAAACTGATATCCTGTTGCTAGAAAAATCAATACCCTATGACAGTGGTATGTGAATATAGTGGGTATAACAAAGCAGGTCACTGTTAATGACTTGTACCCTGGACTTTAAGAGTAAAGAAATCTAGACATCACATGTACTTTTACACCCTCTCTTGATCTTTAACCATAGCCTAACAAACTTTTCAAAACTTCTGGACATGTTCTTAAGACTCATGCTCTTCTATTTTAGCTTCTGGAGACCTCAGACACTTACAATACCAACAACTAGGGTACACCACCAGCACATCGATAGTTCCCCCAGATGGCGAGCCGCTAAAGCAGTTCTGGACAATGATGGATGCAGACGTGAGCCTTTAACATAGTAGCATTGCTACTTTAATGTAGCAAATTGCAAATTTACTTCTCCATATTTGCAGAATACCAGGAAAAACAGTAGGATAGGTGTCTGGCTCACATCACAGCTTAATAAGTAACATTATCTCTGTGTTGCTGCCTCTTCCTGTCTTCAGCTTCATGTCACACTGTTTTCCTTCTGTCCCCACAGATACTCTGCTCACAGTGATGTACACCAGACTAAACAACAGTTAAGAAGACAAAGAAGTTCACTCCGCTGAAAATTTGTGTTGTTTATTGCTAATTTCTTTTTGGTGTGTTAGTTTTCAATTCTCTCTATTCCTTGTTCAAGGAGAACATATGGTTGCATGGGTACTAATACCACTGGAGGATCAGTAGGCAAAATATGCTTTCACTAAACATAGATGATTTACATTAAATTGGGAATATTATACTTTGTTCCCAAAGGCAGTGTGATACTTCACAAGTATAAGTTAATTACCGTCAAATAAAAAGGATAGATTTTCTTGTACTCATGTACATTGCATTGTGTGGCTTCGGGAAAACAAGAGTTGAAAGCCTTTTACTTGGCAATGTACTCAATTGGTATTGATGACTTGACAGAGAGCTGTTAATTTTGTCAACCAAGAAGATACTTCAGTTTTAAATGTTGTCTTAATCCCTACCCTCCTTGTGTCTGCACCTTCATAATGAAATTACTTAACACAACTGCTGCTTGCAAAAAGATCAATCTTGATAACACAAATCTTGTCAAAGAGTAGCAGGAAGACATCATGAAACTTGGGGATTTTTTTCCCTCAACTTCAATCACATAATCCTATAAAGTAATGTTACTTGCTTGATGCAGAGAAGCACAATACCTATTTGTATTCCATTTATATTTTCAAATGCAACCAGCCTGTTCTTCTAGATAGTAAGGACAGAAACTTTTAACAAAATTTTTGATGACATTTTGCTATCACAACCTGCCTTTTACTATCACAACTGAAGTAAGTTATATTAAAAAAAGAGAATTGTGCTAAGGACAGTATAACCATGCAAATCCATTCACAATGAAAATTAGTTAAGCACTTCCCGCTCATCTCAAACTGAATCTTTCTTTCCCTGTTTCTTTCAGTTTTTGCTTCAGTAAGAGGGATGAAAATGACCAAAATGGCTAGAACAGTTCCCTACAAACTGATGTACCTACTCTGTCAGATTTCATAATGAACTGGACCAAGTCCAGAAGAATTTGGTGCATCTGCCTACCAGACCAAACCCTATAGACAATAAAGTACAGTATACATGTGGCTTTATGTCAAAACTGCCAAAAAACACCACAGAGGGTCATCCAACTCGACTTTAATTGTCTGAGGACAGATATGTTATCAAATCGAGTCATCTCGGTTCCCCATGGAGAGCAGTAGGCACTTTAAGGATTTGCTTCATCTAGCCAAATTTAAGCATTTGTTTTAAGGTGAAATGAATCTCATTTGATGAACACTTGCTTCTGTTCACCGACTGTAAAGGGTAACAAGAGTGATGGGATCAGATGTAGATGTCAACACAGAGCGGGTTGAATTCCACCACTGGATGCACAAATCAATCCACCTGCTCCTGCAGGAACCTTTTCACTCCAGGGACCATGGTGATTTAGATACTGGCAGGGTTCAGTCCATCCTGACATTGGGTTATACATGGGACAAAGTAGACAGTATTGCTTTTTGAGGCATAAAAAACAGTAGGGTGCTAAACTGAGCTTGAGAGAGTATGATTTAAGTAGGAACTATCTTCGCAAGTTATAATGAATTAAAAAAGTTATAAAACCAAAATTTTCCACTTTTTTCTCTGTAATAATATTCATACAAAGATATGCATTCTCCCTGAAACTTTTGAACTTTAGAGTTGCTTTTGGGAAAAAAGTTTCCTGTGGGTTCAACCACAGAACAGTATTGTTTTACACTTACCTGATTTCCAGAGGAAAAAAAGTCTTAGATAAATATTATGTCATAAATTGCCAAATTCAAATACACACCAACATATAGTATTCAGTAAATGTAAGATTCTTCTAGTGTTGTAGCTTTTGAGAAGCAGAACTCTTGATAAATTCATTGAGAGTTATTATCAATGTCTATAATATATTCTGTTCACGAACTCATTGTGCATCGCTGGGAACAAGGCAAACTACCGCCTGATCTCCATGATGCAGTCATCATCACTCTGTACAAGAAGAAAGGAGAAAAATTGGACTGCTCAAATTACTGAAGTATTACTTTGCTCTCCATTGCTGGGAAAATCCTTGCAAGAATACTTTTGAACAGACTTGTACCCACTATCGCAGAAGAACTTCTATCTGAAAGCCAATGTGGCTTCAGAGCCAATAGGAGTACCACAGACATGGTATTCGTTCTCAGGCAACTGCAAGAGAAGTGTAGGGAACAGAACAA
>JAWWEU010000001.1:96586934-96599151 GCA_035583155.1 Acropternis orthonyx | reverse complement strand
CCTCAGGAAGTCTTTCACCATCCCCACATCACCATAGGCAAATCAGAGCTAAAGTCAGTCCAGCAGTTCACCTATCTAGGAAGCATCATTTCCTCAGATGGTAAGATTGACAAAGAGATAGACAACAGGCAAGCCTTCCTTCAGATGCTTATAGACATTGAGGAGGTCCCCTCTCAGTCATCTCTTCTTGAGGCTGAATAGGCCCAGCTCCCTCAGTCTTTCTCCATAAGAGAGGTGCTCCTGTCCCTAAATCATCCTTGTTGTCCTCTGCTGGACCTGTTTCAGGAGCTTCAGGTCTCTCTTGTACTGGACACAGTACTCCAGATGCAGCCTCACTAGGTCTGAGTAGAGAGGCAGGCTTTTCCTAACACTAGGAAGAGCCTGCCTCTCTACTCAGACCTAGTCATATCCTGCACCCTAGAATACCATTGGCCTTTTTGGCTGCAAGGGCACAATGTCTTGTGGTCTTTCACAGAAATCTCCAGTATTTCAAAATTACTTGGGGGAAGAAAGGGGAAGTGTGTGTATGTGAAGTGGACACAGTAATCTAGTTGTGGCCTCGTCCTCAGTTAAGGTGAAAAACTTCTTCCCTTGATCTCTTGCCTTTGCTCTTTTTTATGCAGCATACCGTCCACATTCTCCTTAAGGGGACACCAATGACTGGTGTCAAACTTGTCCATCAGGTACATACATTAAATGTGATAAAGTTTACAGTTATGAATTCCTCTACTTCCACAGAAGGAAAAGCAGTCCTAAGGATTTGATTGCACTAAATGTAAAAGGTATTGTAAGTTTAGAGAAGGTTTAAAGAACTTGTCATGGCACAATTACACAAAATGTAAATGCAGATATTTATTGAAATTGACTTGAACCTAAGCAATTTTCCTTTAATATAAAAGTTTGATGAAGATATACAAGAGCAGTGGTTTAATCTTGACGAGCAGTTACATGCCCATGCAGCTGCTCTCTTACTCCCACCTCCTCAACAAGGTAAGTAAATAAATAAGATGTAAAACCTTATGGCATAAAGACATGTAAATCCCATACCAGTTACCACAGGCAAAACAGATTTGACATGTGGAAGGTTAATGTAATTTGTTGCCAATTAAAACACAATTGGATACTACAAAACATAGACCAAAAATTAGAACAATTTCCTTCCATCCTTTCCCAGGCTTAACATCCTTTTATTCCTGACTCCTCTGCCTCTTCCCCCCTAAGAGGGGCACAGGGGGGTTGAAGAACAGAGGCTGAGGTCAGGCCATTAAGCTCCTCTTTGATGCTCCTTTCTCCTCACACTTTTCCCCTGCTCCAACTGCTCTGGAGTGTTATCCCCCATGGACTGCAGAGTGGGTATCTGCTGTGCAGTGGTCCTCTCCACAGGCTGCAGGGGAATCTCTGCTCCAGTGCCTGGAGTACCTCCTTCTTTACTGACCTTGGTGTCTGAAGGGTTTTCTCTCACACTTTTGTTTCTCATTGTTCTTTCTGCCAAGGGGTGCTTTGTCCTTTTGTGAAATACATTTTGAGTACTGTGTCCTGTTGTGAGTCCATTGTGGAGCCAGATAGACCTGCCTGCATCTGACACAGGGCAGCTCTGGGCACCTTCTCACAGAGATCATCAGCTCTGGGCACCTTCTCACAGAGATCATCATATAGCCTTCTGATACCAAAATCTGGGCACACAAATTGAATACAGCAAGTTATATCAATTTTACAGCATTTTTAAAGAAACTAGCAAGATAATATGATTTTCTGTACAAACCGACAAAATAATATTGTCATTTATTACTGTCACTTGTCCCTGGTCTTTGAACTCAGTCTTCTCTGAGTCTCTATCTGAGCTAGGGGAGAAACTGCAGCAAAGTCTGGAATAGTTTTTGGATATTGTCTTCTTGCATTTTATACACCTGTTTTATCCAGCTATCTCTTCTGACAAACTGACTAACAGTGACTGATTCAAAGACAAACTGAATCTTTGCAACACTGGACATACACAAAGATATGCTGGTTGATAGAAATACATAACTGTGATCGTGTAATGTCAGATGTCACATTCATCTCTTTACAGATGACAACATGAAAGCACCCCAAAAATACTATGACATTCTCATTGTTTCTTTGTTTAGAAGACAAAAAATACAGTATTTGTATTCACATACAATTGCAAAGATTACTTCAAAGTAGAGCTTACTATAAAGGCTGACATTTCTGGAATTTCACTGGAGTAGTTACTGTAGTTGTTTAAAAAATTGTGGATAAAATTGCTGACAACATAAATCCTTCTAGAAGTATACTCATAGATATTTCATGTTGTCCAGAAGGCAATTATAAATAAAAAGAATTTGGGAATTTAAGAAGGAGCTTATATTAGGGTTTTATTAACATATTAACAAGGTACATATATTTTGCTTAAGCCAAAATGTAGAGTTTAATTTTTAATTCTATTACCTTTTAAACTTCTAAAGCCTGTGTGATCTGAACCCTCTCTTTCTTGACCTGATGTTTCCAAACATAGACTTACAAAGAAACATGGAAGATCCAACTTCTGTTCACCTCTTTGTGCAATTTATATTGACTAGCATAACACTACTCTATTTCACAGTTCCTTTTAGGTTACTTCTTTCACTAATTCTGATGTAGCTGACCTGGGACAACACAGCTCCTGTATTACTGTTCACAATGTTCATAAGCTCTGAATTCACTGTTCAAGCACTAAAAGTAGCCCCCTGAGAGTTTTAAATGATGTGTTATTAGAAAGCTGAAAGTTAGTAATAATATGCTTATCTATAGCAATGCAAAGCCAATTACTATTTCTCAGAAAAGCTACACAAAAGTTTTTAGATGCCCGTTCTGTCCTACTGCTCCTCAGCCCCCTCATCTTACTGGCTTGATAATTGCTGGCACCTAGAACTCAGCAGATCACTGGCAGAGCAGCAGCAGAGGAAAGGCTGGAAGTGCAGTCCATGCAAATACTGTTTTCTTTGTAGCACACACTAGGAGTATTTGCTTTCATCTTATGGAATGGTTTTCCCAAGTCTTTAATTTCCTTGTTTCCAAACAAATCTGATCTACAAATATATGTAAAGTGGGTGTTCCAGCTCAGCTACCCATCTAAAAGTTAAATGACTGCTCCGATTTAGAAATGTAGTCTCCCTATATAATTACTCTAGAGACAGAGACAACTCCCAGAAGGTAATCCATCCCATCTTGGTTCTGTGTCTGAGATAAGGCCATGAATTTCCTGTGGTAGTAACTATTTCTCTATTGACTAAAAGGGGAGGGAGGAGACGCCTAGCTGAATAGCTTTGTCTAGATGTTCATTTTCGAGGCAGTTAGAGTTAGGTGAGATGCATTTCACCCAGAAGTGCCCATTTCTTTGATGTCAAAAGGCCTCTTATTCCTTTAATCTTGCAGAAATGCAAAAAATGCAGTTTCACACCACACTAATACCTACAAAGGCATTTAGCAACTTGTCAGAAAGCAATTCTCAGCCTCCAAGGCCCTTAAAACATCTCTCTGGTACAAATCCTTTGCCCAGAACCATGTGCTTGGGTCTGTATACCTCTTCAAAGAAATGTAACACAGAAGGAGTTTCATATTGACTCCTTCTGCCCCTTCAGCTCATGACTGAACTGCATTAATAATAAACAAACAAACCAAAAAATCTCTTAAATAAAAATTCTATTGAGCAGGCTAAGTACAGATTTTTAATTAGAAGGTGGAAAAAGGGGACTAGAAACAGAACAGAAAATAGGAACACGATGGGAAACAGAATAAATGTTTGTCAGTGAGAAGCAAATAACTTTTAAATATTATGCAAGTTCTCTCACACCTTTAAAATGAAAGCAAGCATAATTTGTTTTTTATGGAATGGCCTGTCAAAAATTAACCATAGGTAAAAAGAGTGTGAGTACTGTCAAAAAAATACAAGACTGCTTGTACTTAAGTTTATTTCAGGGTTCCCATTTACTCATCAGAGCCCATAGCTCAGTTGTTTGTTTGGGTTTTTTTTTGTTTGTTTCTCAGCCTGTCAGAGTTCAAGGAGTCTCTAGATGACACCTTTCATCATATTTTTTTTTTATTTTTAGGTAGTCTTGCAAGGAGCATGCACTTGGACTTGATGCTTATGTCTCTTACAGCCCAAGATATTCTATGATTGTATTTCTCAGGGATCAAATGAGATCCTTCCACTTTCCTGTTGAATAATAAAAATTGCTTCATAATTAATCTGTACAAGGACTTCTTTCAATAAGACATGCTAGCAATTAGAATCAGGCTCTGGACACATGAGAAAGAAAGACAAATACTAGGAACCTTCCTGGTTTTCTGTGTGTCTCAGAAAATAGACTACTTTTATGATATAATAACAAAGGATTTCTTATAAAGCTTTTAAAGACCCTGTCTGAGACTGCCTTAGAGACAAATTATGAACTTTACGTATTATGAAAACAGCTGGCGAATATGCTTTTAAAAACAATGCTTGCATCCTTAGGGTAGATACAAAAATGTGGAGGTGCTTATGGCGGTAGTCAATATTCTCAAAGTGGAGGAAAAAAAATATTATTAAGTCCTTTGAACAAAATGATATAGAAAAAGAGAGAAATAGTGTTTGTCCCAAAAGTGTCTTAGCATTTTAATGAAGCACAGAAGCCTACAGCATCTGTACATGTATTATTCTGACCGAGGCTCAGAATAAAATCTTTCTTATGTGATTTTCTAGTACAATCAAAAAGTAATAGCATGATATGAAAGGAATAGCAATTTGAAATGTCTACGTCTTACCTTAAATGGTGTGAGGTTATCTTGGCATATGAGGTATACCTTACCTCAGCAGAAATAAATTGTGCCTAAATTGATGTCCACTGAAACCATCAAACCGTCTTGCAGAAAGTGCGTGCAGCAGGTCAAGAAAGGGTCAAGATCCCATTCTTACATCTCATAAATGTGGCACACTCATTGGAAATTAGACAAACTGCAATAATTTTTCTGATGTTGCTTTAATGACTACAGGATGCTGCACAGAAAAAAACCATAAACTATTTCTGAAGTTCCATCTAAAACATGTTGTACATATTGACAGCATTTTTGAGAGTAAAACATGCTTTACATCTGTACATTCTGCTAAAGGCAAAAGAATATGTAGTAGTTAGGAAAATGCAGTACGTGTTCCTAAGGCTTGGGAGACCTCTGTTGGACATTCCTATCTTCTACAGCAAAAGCTAGTGAAGTCCTGACTGCCATAGGGCATCCAAGCTGCTGAATCTTGTTTTCTCCCAGATATCTGAGGAACTCTGATGAAGAAAATCCAGCTGTGCAGCTTGTGATGCAGAAACAAAACTGCATATATGTGGCAAGGCATGGGGCCAAGAGAGTAGAGTTGGGACACCAAGAACCATCTGTATAGAATGAATTCCTTTGATCAAACAAATCCCAATTTTTTTTAAATTTTTTTTTTTTTTTTTTTTTTTTTTTTTTTTTTTTTTGGTCATGTGGTTATGGTTATGTAATGAAAAAATCCCAAGTGGCTGTTCTCCAGTTATTGAGATATAACAAAATTCAATACTCAGAGTGTTTGTGGACACAGAAAAATAAGACACCACCAGCTCAACCATCTGAATTTTCCTCAAATTTCTAACACCAGTTATTCTTTACCTTATGCACAAGGCTCAAGGACCTAGTTGCTCCTTTCCTTGACTAGCTCAGTCCTAGAGTTACAATCTCAATGAACCAATACATTGAATCTTGATGCATTGTACCTAATTAGTTAAAAATCTGAGAGTAATGAAGTCAGAGATGCCCTAAGGTTCTTCCCTGATTTCAGGAGGACTTTTTTTCAGGACATATTTTTACAGCACATGTTTACTGAGCAAGGAAAATCTAATCTTAGTTTCCTATGGAATTCTTAATTCATGTTAAACTTTCTGTAGCATCTTGTAAGAGTACTTTCAGGCACGCTAGTATTCTCCTCAGAAAACACAAGCAGAAGCACAAGTTTTAAAGGCTTTGCATTTTTTTTATTTTATTCCATTGAGAGCTTGAGTGATGAATTGCAAATATAACAGCAAATGAAAACAGGTCAAATCTTCAAAACATTCTCACCCTTATTTATTCACCTAGTGTGACTTGAGAGGACACCTCACTAGATATGAAAAATCTTTGTCACTGAGGATATATGACTCAAGTTTTGTACAAGTTACTCTTTATTCTCTCTTCTGACATGACATAGAGAAGTTGTGTACCTACAAGTATTTTTCAGACATGGAAGGGACCATGGAATAGCTCCAGGACTCTCTGACAGAAAAAGGGCCACCTCTGGAGTCAGATAAGGCTGCTCAAGTCTTGGTCCACTTGAGGAATAAAATCCTCCAAAGGATGGCGATGCCACAGCCTCGCAGGACTACATGCTCCACTGCTGATTGTCCTCTACTAAAGAGGAAATAAAGAGATTTCCCCCCATAATATATTAAATAAGGATAATAATTTCAGAAAACTTTAAAACTTGAAGGATTTTCAAGTAGTTATTTGGTCATTAACTGTTTCAGTTAAACTTACTGGTATTAAGACTGAGAAAATAGCAGAAGTAATACCAGTACACATAAGCTGTTTGAGTTTAGTTACAAAGGAGCAAAACAGAAATCCAAAATAAAGAAAACAAGCAAACAAAAAAAGCAATCTGCCTTCTACAGATATCATCTGTTGCTACAATACCTGACTGTAATTTTGTCCTTCTGTTTTGAAACAAAGGCACAAAGGACATGTTAATATTTCCAGCTTCTGTTGGAAGTTGATATCTGATAGGTGTCCCTGTCCTGTTGCCTTAAAGCCTTTCCCAGAATAATTATTAATGGAAAATAAATGATAAAATGTTTTACCATGAGTTTCAATTTAAACATTGACTTTAATTTTAAAAACTAATGAAGTATTGAAGCTTTTCAGAATATTACTTGAAGATATTTATTCAAACAACATTAGATCCAGTCTCTTTATTTAGAAATATGTCGATGTTTTTAATGAACCTAAACAGTTATTTAACTTATGCAAATATGGATTAATTTCTCAACAATCAAATACTTATTCATATGCAGACTGGATACCACCTTTTGTGTTTATATATAAACATTGAGTTGAGATACTAATTTATCTTGATTAGTATAATTTCCCTTACTTTATTAGTTAGAAACAAACATCAGTTATTTTTTCATTGTCATGCAGTTTGGGACACTGTAGTTATAGCAAAAATGTACTTTAATTATCAGCCTCTGTTTTCAGACTGCTAAATTACATTACATGCATAATATTTAATCAATCTAAATTATTACATTATCCATTTTATTTCTAAATGGCAGAAATAAAATTTTGAAGTTAAATATGAAATGCCTTTATAAAGGTTTCTTTTTACAAGATTTTTTTATTCATAATAAAGTATAATTCATCTCTCAAATGTATATAAATATATATATATTATGCATTATATTTAAGCATGCACACCATGATATAAAGTAACGTGTTTGTTACTAAGTCAGCCAAAATGTCTGTTTATTCTAGTACTTCTCTGACAGTGGCCTCTGATGAATATTTAAAAGAATACAAGTGTCAGAAAACATGCAGTGAAACTTCTCCCATTATATCCTCCTAGTTTTCACAAACCTCTTGTTTAGGGACATTCCCGGAGATAACAGCCCTTGGAGCTTTTCGCCAATGTGTGGTCTAATTCTTTCCCTCAGTTATCTACAAAGCTGGCAGTAGAAATCTAATGCTGTGTTGAATTATACAGTTAATGATGTACAGTGTGAAAAGCTGCTTTGTAGTTTGTTTTAGAACATCTTCCTTGTAATTCAATATGATTCCACTGACCTTTCACTATTATACGACATTTATTTAGATATATATCCATATTCCTTCTCATTCTTCTTTTCAGTATAGTCTCTACTATTGAAGTGGTTTAGTTTCATATTAAGAGTAATTTAAACCATAAGTTCTTCATTAATAATTGGACCATTCCACCACTTTAAATAATTAAAACTTTTAAATTAAAATACACAGATGGCAAGTTCTTTTTTTCAATTTTTTAAGGTTATTTTCATGACTTTTCAGCTGAAATTTCAGCCTGAGACACTTGCTCTTATTTATCTTCCATAAGGAGTAGCACTGCTTTTGAATACTTCCTTAACACCTGAATAATTGTGCAAAGAATTATTTTAGCTTGATGGCTACAGCTTTACCTTCCTAGAAGGCACATTGATTGCTGGCTCAGCAGTGGTTTTTTGTCATGCTTCCTGTTTCTGTTGTGTTTTATTGCTGGTTTAATTGCTTTCAATAAGCTGATTTTATAATTATTTTTGGCTCACTCTTTTTGTGGCTATCCATTATCTTGTCAGAGTTTCCTAATTTCTACCTTGTCAAGAATATCTTCTGATAGATATTACATGTTAAATATAGTCTTTTAACAAAACATCCTTAAGCAGCTTTGTACTACCTGAAAGTATTATGGTGTTTTGAATGTTTCTTTTATCTTTCCTCTAAAAGAAAACAAACAAACAAAAAATAAACAGACAAAACACACACACACAAACAAAACAAAACCAACAAAAAGGTAACCAAACAAAAATGGGTTATTTGAGGTTCTTTTGTATTATATGCACTTTGAAGTTTGTGGCTCTGATTAGATTATCTTCATTATTAGAGAGTACAACAGTCACTTTTGAATCATGCCCCCTGCACTCCTCAGAAATATGTTGTTTTCCTTTTAGTTTTGTTGTTGCTCTAGAAGGTGCTTGACCAAATAATCTACTTCTTCATTATGGTGTTGTTCTAGGGTACCAATGGATTTCTGAAAGGCAATAATTTCTGCCCTCATTATGCTAAATCTGTGATGGCTCTTAGTTGGTCATGGTTACGCCTTATATGAACACCACCATGATGTTCATAATACATACTTTCAAGGTTTTTCTTTTTAATGCTTGATGTAATCCATATTGCAGTCTTAGTACACAGATAGTCGAATATTTCTCAATATTTTATTGAGCTCATGTCGTGGTTTAACCCCAACCCGCAAGTCAGCACCACACAACCCTCTCCGGTGGGATGCATGAGACCGTCAGAAGAGCAAAAGCGAGAAAACCCATGACTTGAGTTTAAGACAGTTTAATAGATAAAGCAAAAGCCACATGCACAAGCAAAGCAAAACAAGGATTTAATTCATCATTTTCCATGAGCAGTCAGGTGTTCAGCCATCTCTAGGAAAGCCAGACTTCATTATGCTTAACAGTGACTTGGGTAAACAAACTTCACCACTCCAAACAACCCTTCTCACCACCTTCCTCCTTCTTCCCTCAGCTTTATATGCTAAACACGACACCATATAGCCTTTGGTCATTTGTGGTCAGCTGTCCTGCCTGTGTCCCTTCCCAATTCCTTGTGCTCTCCTAGCTTGCTTGCCTGTGGGAAGGGGTGAGAGGTGGAAAAAACCTTGATGGTATGTAAATGCTGCTCAGCAATAGCTAAAACATCCCCGTGTTATCAGCTCTGTTTCCAGCACGTACCCAAACCACAGCCCCACACTAGGTACTGTGAACAAAACTAACTCTATTCCAACTGAAACCAGCACAGGTCAGCATTTTATTTGTCATATAATTCCAGTTCACTAGCGTATCTTCTCTGCCTTTTCTGTAAAGCATATACCATGTTATATATGTATTTACTACACTGTCTTTCTGTATATTGCCTTACTTCCACTTGACTTCTGAAATCCCAGCTGTGTCTGTATCTTTGTTAGAAGAAATTTATTCAATCCCCCGGTGTCTCAGATAGTTGTCAATTGTATTAACATGGAAGCATTTTTCCTTCATGTAGTTTTAATGTGCTTAAAGCAGGACTTGAAGCACTGTTTCTGACCAGAATTTTATCTTTTCAGAAGTCTTTTCTTGTACCTTAAGAACCCACAGTGTCTATGTCTTCATCCTCACTACATGATTATTTCAAACTCCGTTGCCCTTCTGCATTTGTTTGCTTCTCTAGTTTTCTTTCCAGACACTTAATAAAAAAATTCCTTAAGTGATTCCATCTCCCTTATTGCAAGACAGATATCTTTTCAGTCTTCTGCTTCTTCAGTGGATACTGCAAATGTTAATCCTCTGCCATTAATTGGCATATTAGACTGTAGTACAACCATATCAATTGTGAAGAGCAGAAATATTTTTCCCGTCTTAATGACCAAAAGCTCACTCCTAGAAAATATTTTATTTACTGTTTGTAAAGTGAGTGTAGCATGACTATTTCAGAGGCAGATATTTGGACTGTATATTTGTACCTAAAATTATTTCAGTGACTCTTCTCATACCCAAAACACAGTTTTTTTAGAGAAAAACACATTTTCTTTTGATTATGCTGGAAATCATATACTGTCTTGTTGATTCAAAAGGTGACCTAAAGTACACACTTCTTCATTTTTCTTAATTTCTCAATATAAGCCAGACATTAGATCAATGAAAGATGAAGTGTTTGCTTTGTTTGGGGTTTTTTTGTTGGTTTATTTTTTTAAATTTTGTTTTGTAATGTGGCAGGAAAAGTGCAAATAATAAAATCTTGGGGTTTTTCTGTGCAAGTCAATGTGCACTTTCCTGACTGTGCTTCTCTCTATATGACTTCCTATGGACAGCACAATTAATCCTGAGTAGACTGCTTGTCTGCAGCATTTAGTTTAGGAGTCATCTTGAAACTACAGACATTACAAAAAACTTTGCAGTTCAGGTCTTGAATATGACTTGAAACAAATGAAATACCATTTATTTCCTCAAGAAATTTATTAAATATTTTAAAGTGTTGTAAAAACAACTAACGATAATTTTAACTCACACAATAATAACAAATGTTAAATTCTAGAAACGTGGTCCTTATTTGTTTTGTTCTCAAAAGAGAACGACAGGATGCTTTCTTCTTTACAATATTCCAATTACTCTGCTGACTTTGTTTTTTTCTATTTCATAATGTTTATCCTATCAGATCCAATTGCTTTTGCTGTGAGGAATAGATGAAGGCATATAACCACAGGATGACTTTCACATAGAATTTCCCTAAAGTTAAAGCTATATAATACTAAATCCTGTAAGTTAACTTCACTATGAGAGATGCTATTGAAAACAAGTGACCGTTCTTACCTTGGTTAATTTCTAGTGACTTTGTATATCACTGTAGCTTTTCTAGGGAAGTATCTCTGAAAAAAGTATTATTGTGCTAGTAACAGAGTTTACTCATAGAAATCATCAGCATTCCCTCAACATTTTCAAGGATTTCTCTTAGAAATGAGGAGTTGAATACCAATGTATTTTTCTACTAGTATGGCAACAATCTTTCCATATCTCCATACTAGCAATATTTAAGTTACCTAACTACTTTGTTACTTAAGATATTCAAAATCTTATTTTCTCATACTTAAACAGCAACAGAATCCTAAGAAACAGATTTATTTTAAAAGGCAGCAATCTAATGAAATGCTCAATTTACATTTTTAATATACTACATTGCACGGTTGATTAACATTGCACCATGACAGTAGAAATGCAATAAGACAAGAAATATATGATGGCATTTTAAAATTCTCCGGCTTTCTTATTGCGGCTAAATTAAAAGAGAGAAAATATACGTATTTAAATAGGCCCTGAACCTGCTAAAACTTGTTAATGTTTCTAACTTTGTGGCATTAGTTCCATTCTCTTGAATAACACTATTGTTTGCAAAACAATGAACAGATGCATAAGTTTTGGCAGGATGAAAGTTTGGAAACTGTCTTCCTTGAGATAGTGAATCCCAATTTTCTCTTTCTGAAAAGATGTGGAAAACGGCTTGTAAATACTAGGAATGCACATCAATTTTTTAATTTTTTTTTTCATAAACTCTCTAAGTTTAGATGGAATGAAGAAAAAAAGAAATTAACAGCCTTTGGGAAATATGCTGAGCAGAAGGCAAAGAGCAAGGTGATTAAGTGAACAGGTACAATAGCCTTACAGGCACAAGAACATAACAACACTTGGATCTTATATTCTTGGTGTAGTACGTGTATGACTATGAGTATATTTTGTTGTAATAACTCCTTCCAGTCTGTGAGCAAAAATTATTAATGATTCTGGAGATAAGTGTTTCTGGTGGTGTTATTGTTTTGGTTTGACTCTTGGCAAAATGCCAACCACTTCCCAATGTGACAGAGTTTCAGTTAAAAGAA
>JAWWEU010000001.1:96571072-96586834 GCA_035583155.1 Acropternis orthonyx | reverse complement strand
CTGATACTTGTCCCTAACCACATGACCCACAGAAGTGGGGCCTAGCTAAAACTAAAACCTTAATCTGAGTTTTTTGGTATTTATCAAACCCATCACAGGTGGGGAGAAGTTCTGTGTGTGTATAGGAGAAATGTGATGGAAAGTGCTATTGAAGGAGTTACCTAACTTGAGAGAAAAGTAGCCTTGACTTCCCTTTATAGCGAAAGGAAGAATGTCCTTATTTTTCATGATTGGCATTCAAGAGGCCAGGCTGATTTCTCCCCTGATACAGAGGCGTCTGTTCAGCATCTAACCGCAACCCGGATAAATGGGCAGAAGAAAGAGGGGGGAAAAGAGATCAACATAGAACTGCTGAAGGACACTGAATGAACACAGCTGCTTCTGAATCTGCAGGAGCTTCTGATTTCAAATCTTTTTTCTCTACTCAAAGTAATAACTTGGTCTGGCATAAGCATTTGGCTGAATGGGAGCCAATGTGTGCATACCATAAAGTGACAATATTGTAACAAAATCACCTTTAACTTGAAGTGGTATTAATTTGCTGGCTATGTGTACGACTTTTTCTTTACTTGCTGATCAGCCCTTAGTGCACAGGACTACTGCTCATGTTTGTACATGGGCTCTCATTCTGAGAGGATTTTAGCCTTTAGAAGCTATTGAAAGTGTAAGCAAAACCAGGTAATTGCTCAGTGATCTGTTTTAGAAAGAGGATCTATGAAGCATGAGGTAATTTGGGCAGAAAGGAGGCCAGTGGCTATCAAAAGCTTTTCTCCTCCTTTGTCCTAGCTACTTTCTATTAAATGTAAGGTTAGAAAATACCTTCACTATGAATTAATAGGTACAGTCTACCTATGAAGAGTCTATTAGCTCTCAGGATATTTCTATTAGATCAATATTACACCTAGGTGTTAGGATGACTCTTAAAAGACCTCCAGCAAATATCTAGTGAAAATCACTGTAAACCAATGTCTACAGTATGTGTCAGGAAACTTATTTATGAACTATTACCCTATGATGCTTGAAAATGTTAACACATGATTTTCTTGTAAATCTTATAGTCTTACATATTTAAATAAAATAACAGCTCCTGGTGATGAGTTATTATTTTGAGAATATCAGGCAAAGGTATGCATATATGAAAACATATAAATACATACACCACATAAGTTACTCTTTAGCTTTCATAACTGCAAGAAAGTGCCTGAAAATATAACCTGTAGTCAACCTGCAGTCTCAAAATCCAAGACATTAGTAAAAGCATTTCCATTTTATTCACCACTGATTTAAGGATAGCTACAACTTGGCAGGCACTAAAATACTATTTGGAGAAATACAATGAAAGGTTTTTCTACCCCAATTTGGAAAACAGGCACCAGAAGTGCAGTAGCAGTGATGTCTCTGTGGCTGCCCTGGGCACCTGTTTCTGCTCTGGTCTGTGTTAGTCCTTTGCACATTTCTCCTGCTGTTGCCCTCAACAGCCCAATTCTTCAGGCCTTTAGCACAGAGACAACTAGAAAGTTGTGACTTAAATTTACCAGATCCTGACACACACACAACACATTTTTACCTGTGTCTAAAGGTGGCCCAAGAGAAATGGACTTCTGAGTTACTACATTTGATAAATATGGTGTGCCTATAGGAAAATAAGAAGTTTAGACAACTGAAGGTAATTTAATTCTTCACTGATATTAAAACCAAAAGCAGACAGCATTACCTATGCCTCAGAAACTGTTTCACATCCTATGTGTGCTTGCACATGATAATGGTGTGCCCTACCTGATGAATAGTTGCAGAGTTTGGAGTCTCATCATGTCAGAAGAACACAAAGAATAAAATGAATAATTTGTACAGTTTATGTTGGCCAAAAGAAGAATAGTATGACTGGTCTCATCTTGATAACCTCTGTCCATGCTTTCAACATTTTCCAGGCTTTCTTTTCATAGGATTTCTTCTCACTTCTTATGCTATTTTAAAAACATTTTGGATACATGGGTAATTTGTTTGTATTTTAGTAGTGAAACTGCTTTTGTGCACCACAAAGACTGAAACATTGACTTACCATTATTAAGGGCCAATTGAACAATTACGTTTTATAATTTGACAGTAAAAAACACAGGTTTCTTCTCTTATAGTAGCAATTAGGGAGACATCTGTCAGTTGTTTCTCAAATACACATATAACCCAGGCTTAAAGATGGGAAGTCTAAATCTGCCAAAAAACAAATAGCATGTCAGATTTGAAACAGGTAATTCTTTCCTCACAATTTTCCACGGAGTTTCAGGGTTGCCCTTTTATAAAAGTAATTTTTAATCGGTGCCTTTATATTTTAAGTGAAGGCTTCTTTATAGACAGGACAAAAATTGTCATGGACAAAACATATTTTCTTTTGTGAATGCCACTTTTGGAAAATGTTTTCATTTACCTACAGAAAATTAAAACAAAATTCAAATTTAATTATAATACAAAGCAGAGTCTTTTGATACACTAAGAGCTCTGTATTTTTTTTCCAAAATTCTTCAAAGATCTTAATCCAACAAAATGTCTCTGAAACTGCATGAGAGTTTCCCTGCAACTTGAGGAATTGACAAAATCAAATGGCTAAAAAGCCCAATTTTTGTGTTTCCTTTATTGTCAGCACATTTGGTCTCCTACTGACAGTCATATTCAAATACTTTAGTTGAAAAAGTAGCATGCAAATGGATATATCTGCAACATTATCAACCAAGAGTTGTCATTGTTGAGAAAACATGCTGATCTTATATATGCTGATCTTATACATGCTGATAATATACCAACAGCCACTTTCTTCAAAATACTAGTTTTGTCCAGTATGAAGAGGAATTCATCTTTTTCAACTGAAATATTGAGTTCAACACAGGAAAAGTCCTCAAGGTACTATTGACAAATGAAGTATTTTGCAGAAAAGTGTTTCTCTAAATTTACATTTAGTTTTTTGGAGGTTTCTTGTTTTGCCTTTTTTTTTTTTTTTTTCTTCCCTCTCAGAAATGTGGATTTCAACACAGTGAAAATCAAACAGCTCTCAGAAATGTCACACAATAATGTGGAGATGGTGATTTGTATATGGAATGAGTGAAGTATACATATACTTCATACATACAACAGCATATAACAGCTGCAGAACCTTAGGAATAACATATTTTCATAAGCCACTACTGAGACTACAGTCTCAACCACAGCAAAGTAATTGCTTGAGGGACAAGGTTCATCACACGTGTGTGTGTATGTGTGTGTGTGTGTGTGTGTGTGCGTGCACGTGTACATGTGCATATGAGTGCAGATGCATGCACACCTATGTGAGTAAATATAGAAGCCTTCAGACAGAAATTACTGTGCAGTTATAAAAAAATCCCATCCCACTCAGTAATTCTAGGTTATGTATGGCTGGACAGCGTGATGATGGTCTTTCTGTCCTACCTGAACTCCACCTTGACAAATACTGATAGACTCTCTGAAAGACTCAGAGATTGTCAGACACAGCCCTTTGCATGCTACTCTACAACACCAAGCATTTAACAACATAGTTCTCTCAGGAACAATAAACACAGAATTTTGCTTATAAAATGCTATTTAGATGCCTAAAAGAAGTAAGACTCTTACAGTATTAGACAGCAAGCTATAACTTCTGAATGTGATTGAAATAGTAATTGGACCAGAATGATTTAATTATTGGTCTTGTGTTTGGAGTTATAGATACACTAATTAAAACTGTATCTTTCTGCTTAGAACACACCTTTCCTCCCTGAACCAGAGGCTACTCTTAATGTCTTGAAGAGCAGCCAAAAAACATCTGTGCAACTATACTTATAAAAAAGGAGGGAAACGTTTTATAGCCCACATGATAAAGGCATCAATAAACCTTTCCAAAAGCTACCTAGAAGAATGACAAGCTTTGAGTTAAAATAGGAACAGACTTAATACAGCAAGTGAAGCATGGATGTTGTTCACAGAAGTGGAAATAAATAATGTTGCTCAAATACAACAACTACCATCTGATTTGCGAATTTCACAAGCTCCACATTCAAAGTAGAGCTACAGCACAGCCCATAAGATCATCTGCAAATTTTCTGTTTTATGTACTTCAAGAGATTTGAATAGCATAGAAGCTAGACCACGGATATGCTGCTTACAAAGTAAATTTGAATTCATGAGAAAGGATAGAAGACTGCCTCTTAACATATGAAAACCAATATTCTAAAACACAATTTCAAAATACTTCCCACCGTAGTTTTTATTCCTTTTTTAAATTCTATTAAAAATAGATAAAAAACTTGAGTGGGCAGCTTGAGTCCCTTCTGAAATATATTGTATATAACAGATATGGAGACCAAAGGAACTAAGTGCTGTTAGATAACATGAGAGGTGAAAGAAGGAAAGAGTGTCTTATCAACACAGAGTACCTTCTGAAGTCTCCTTTTCGAATCCTTCTGAAGTATCTTCAGACAAAGTTTTATTACGTATGCCTGATTTAAAAAAAATGGACTCTCTATTTAAGGAAAAAAAAAAAGAAATTGTAAAACAGAATCTTCTCTAGGGGCATGTAACTATTTTCTTGTCTTTTGTCTGACATTCAAGGTCTGATTTATAAATTGGGGTTTTTTTAATCAGAAATGAAGAGGAAAAGCAAAATATACCCCTGTCCAGTAAGTTAAAATAAGCTACTTCCACACAAACTGGTTTTATTTTTTTGAGACTTATCTCCAATGCAGCCATGGTGCACCAAAATACACCAAATATTTTTAATTATTTTTAATTACTTAAATACAAGGAACACTAAATACCACTATTGAAATGAAGAATTTATTCGGAATCCTGCAGATTAGCAGAGATTCATCAGTGGAAAAAATACCACAAATAAAACAATGCCTCCAAATTATTTTCTAGTCAGGCTAATCCAGACAATCATTGCCTACAGTATTACATTTTAAATAGCTGTAGTAGTAAAGTATGGAGCTTTATTTATTTACTTATTGTAGCAAGTCAGCTGTATCAAAGACATTACAATCTGAGCATAGTTTGCTAGCTAGTATGAGATAAAGCAGATTGATAAATCAATTCTTAGTGAAAAAGTGTGAAAGGCCTGTTCTGAAAACCTTGAAGAGGGATTTTTATTTTTTTCCCTGAAAATCAGGATTATCTAATTTCATATATGTTCAGACGTAATTTAAAAAGAAGTTTTCACAGAAGTGTACTCATATGTAAATGTTTTCAGCTTTCTTCTGAATAGTTTCACAAGGAATGTATAAAATTAAAATGGTCAATATTCATGAAAAGTATCCATATCTTTTAGTTTTGAAAATATTCTACTAATTTTTACTTATAAAAATATGTATATTCTGGTTTTGTACAGGAGGCAAACTGTTTTGCAAATTCACATACAGCATTACTTTGCAAATACTAACTACTGCTGAAAAAAAACCCCCACATATTTATAGTCAATCAGCACTGGAAAAAATAAATATTAACCGTGGCTTTTAGGATTAATTATTTCATTCATACAAAATCTTTTATGCATTACTCAAAAACATGAGAGGGTTTTTTTTTTTTTCATTTTTATTTTAGTCATAATGTGTTGATCACTTTATATTAACACAGCAAAACTCATACAGAAGCAATTATTATGGAAGAGTTAATACAGTTTTCACTGATACACAAACAAGCTTGCATATAGTGCAAACTATCACAGCTATCTGCGTCAAACTATCAGCTACCTCTCTACATATTCTAATCTACCATAAATATATGGTCATTCTTCTTCCACTTTTAATGTGTTTTAAATCACAGCACATTTATCAACCACCTTGCACATAGGCAGCTATTGTGAAGTAGAGACTTGCCTCTGTAGGTATGCAGATTTTCACTTGAGCACAAGGGACAGATGATACCTTGTACATTGTCATTACTTGTCAGAAGTTACCATATCTCTCTTGCCCCATTGCAGAGTAGTTCACATATTTTTTCCATTATTAAAAGAGACCTGACGTACCCAGAGCTGTCTGAAAGGACAGTCAACCTAACACAAATGACATCAAGGCCTGAAACGGTAGAACACCAAACATTTAACTTAAATGAGAGAACAGATTAAACTGGAATAATCTAACCAATATCCTTCTTTTCTTAGAAAAGAGAAACTATTGAAAAACAGACCCCAGCACAGAGCATTCACTTTGCTGAACCAATTAATTAGAAATTTTTATCGGAGAGAGATACAAAATCAAATGTCAGCCAGACATATAGCTAAGCACACTAAGTTGAATGCTCAGGAGCCATACAACATCTCAGATCGATGTTTATACCTTAGGCAACATTAACAGGTCTAATAAAGATATTCAACTCAACCACAGAGATGGAAGCAGCCCCTTTTCACTTCTGCTGTTCCTGATATGCCTAAACACACATTCTTGTCAGTGTTAAACATGTGAAATTGTCTCCTGCAATGCTCTTGGGTGTCTTTGAACAAGAGTCTGAGCATAAATACAGTTATCAGTGCAACTCATCACAACAGTGCACATCCATAATTTCATAAATATGTCAAGCTACAAATCAAACCATACAACAACATCTGTTTTCCATACACAAGAGCTGAGCTAAAGTAAAACTGTTTCCATCTGTTCTTATAAATCTACACCAAATTATAACATTTGAAAAGCTTAATTTGAAAGCCCTTCAGTGAATACCTTTCTGTAACCACATTTGTGACCTGATCTGTACAGTTCTCACCATAAAACACAAAGGTGGAATTATGCTGTCAGTTACCAGTTTTACACAGGAAGAGTCAATTTTAATCTGACAGTCTGACAAAAACATTGTAAAAGGAATGATGTGTATTCAGCTCTTGAGGGAGTCAGAACTGATGGAAAAACAGATACTTTGAAAATTTTCATAAATGACAAGCTCACTCCCAAGTAACATACTGCAGGCTAGTGTCATTCATAGTCACTGGAATCTCTTTTACTGACTTCTCATGACACCACATCAAGGCTCAGAACGTTACCTATAGATTGCCTCATGCCATTTATATAGCTGCACCAGGAACAGGGCATAAATTTCAGCTGCAGCCAAAGAGATTCACATCCTGTTTCCAAAAGTGAAACAACTGCATTAATGCACTCCTGCAACTGTCCTTCATCCATCACTGTGGACTTGCATTCAGACTTAACTTAGTCCTATATACAGGACTTCTTTCATAAGGAATATCACCAACTATATGGGGTTTTATTTAGATACAGTACTCTTTAGTACATTACTTCTTTGGAAAAATGACTATGAAAAATTCAGAACAATTAAGTCACTACGTGCTCACTGTTACCTATATTATTTAAAAAAAAAGAAAAAGATTATGGCAAATTTCAGTTGTTCTAATGGAGATTTAATCAGGGGTCTTACTCTATAAAATAGAAAGAAATGAGGAAATGTGTTTCAAAGTGTACAGCTACCCTCTTTTGACTTTTTCTGTATCTTTGGAAAGTTTTCCTTAAAAGTATTGCTTTATGGGGTTATCTTAATTTCCACTAGGTTAGATCAAAAAATAAAAAAGTGCAAACATTATATGTATGAAAGCTAAGGGCAGATATTGCACAGTCAGTTTCACTGGCTTAAATATAGTAAAGTGATACTTTTGGAATTTTTATATCATTTCAGTCCATGTTGAACCTCGTTGTAGTTTTCCAGCTGAATGGTCTTTGATATTTCATAAGGATCTTGTTACAATTATAGCAAGCAAGTACACAAAGTTTAGTTATATGTTTCTTCCTTTCCCTAATAGGATGATAATTCTCCTTTCCTGTGGATTTCAACCAAAAGAAAAGATTATTTATTTTTATATAAAGAACTGGGAGTGTTGGTGAAGCCTGGTCCCTGCCTGTGTTATTTGGCATCATTTGAGAAGTATTATGACATTTAATTGTAAAACATTAATTTATTTTAAATTTTGTGAAAGCAATAAAATAATTGTTTCTGAAAGTAGGAGGTTTGCTCTCACCTCACATATATTGAATAATGACACCATATAGTCTCATTATCATGTGTAAGAGCAGTAGAAATCCAGGTAGACTTCACACAAAGTCAACCATCTGCCATTGTGCGGTTTTTAGTGAACAGTACATTCCTACTATGTGTTCTATGAATTTATTAAGTCAGTGAGTATCAAAAATAACAATTGCAATGTCTTACCAGTCCAATTCAAATGGCAGCTTAACAACATGTAGAGAAGAAAATATATATTGTAGTGTTAATGTTGGTTTGGAGAGTTAAAATAGTAAAATTCATAAATCATTCATAAAATTAATAGTTCATAAAATCTTTCCTAATAGAGTAGACACAGAGCTTGCTTATCTTTGAAGAGACTTCTGACAATTAAATTGATTCTATGTAAAAAAATTCTGTATCATCAGAAGTCTTATGATTTTTTTTCCCCTTTCAATTTGAAATTTGTTGTGCGCTGATTAACTCCTGCTCTTTAATTTTCATTTTAACTTTCTTGTTAGAAAGGGTTACTTAATGCAGAATCAGTAGTTACTAAAAATTTTCAAAGTTGTAAGGTTTTCCTAGATGTCTTTTTACCTCTTCTTTTTCCTAACATTGCCACCTTCTGTATCTCCATTTTTACATGTGTAAAATGGAATTAATGATGCTTTCATATTGTAAAGCTCCTTAAAAAGTACTGATGTGATTGTTTTGTTTTCTTTTTTTTTTAATGTGCACTTCCTAAAAATGTATCTCATACACCTTATCCTCAGTCTTTGTGTAATTGTTTGGGTCTTAGAAGCACTTCTTTTTCCCACAATTTATTTTTCCTTATGTTTTGTTTCTAAACTTTCAAACAAAAAAACCCACATCAACTAAGAAAGCAAGATATTTCTCTGGTTTACATATAAAATATGTGAGTCTGTACTTTATATTTTTCCCCAGTAAAAAGTGCAAATTTTGCTGCTGTAACAGTTTTTGTCTATGTCAACATAAATTATTAATGAAGGGCAAGTACCAGATTCTGCACCTGGGATGGAATAACCCTGATTGTGTGTATAGACTAGGGAATGAAAGGCTGGAGAGGAGTGATGAAGAAAAAGACCTGGGGGTCCTGGTGGAAGGCAAGTTGAATCTGAGTCAGCAGTGCCCTGGCAGCCAGGAGGGCCAACCATGTCTGGGGGGGGTCATCAGGCAAAGCACCGCCAGCCGGGCAAGGGAGGGAATTGTCCCGCTCTGCTTTGCACTGGGGCAGCCTCACCTTGGGTATTGTGGGCAGTTTTGGGGACCCCAATATAAGAAAGATATTAAGCGCTTAGAGAACATTCAAAGGAGAGCAATGAAGATGGTGAAAGGCCTTGAGGGGAAGCCATATGAGGAGTGACTGAGGGCACTTGGTCTGTTCAGGCTGGAGAGGAGGAGACTGAGGGGAGACCTCATTGCAGTTACAACTTCCTCATGAGGGGATGAGGTGGGGCAGGCACTGATTTCTTCTCTGTGGTGACCAGTGACAGAACTCCAGGGAATGGCCTGATGTTGTGTCAGGAGAGGTTTAGGTTGGATATTAGAAAAAGGTTCTTCACCCAGAGGGTGGTTGGGCACTAGAAGAGGCTCCCCAGGGAAGTGGTCACAGCACCAAGCCTGTCAGAGTTCAATAAGCATTTGGATGATACTCTCGGGCACTTGGTGTGACTCCTGAGGATGGTCCTGTGCAGGTGCTAAGGCTTGGACTCAATAATCCTTGTGGGTCCCTTCCAACTCAGCATGTTCTGTGATTCTGTGTTTTACTCAAATGCAAGAGCACTCCCAGACCTAAATGCTACTAAATGCTACTAAATGGTCTAAAAATGCTACTTACAGGGTGGAGGGGGATTAAAAAAAAACAAACAAACAAAACATAATTATTTTCTTTTTATGAATATTTATGTCAATCTTTATTCCAGTAGATCCTTTTTGTCTCACATTTTGGAAAAAAAGCAAATCTTTGTTGAATGACTCCCACAGGTATTTTTTTATATATATCAAAAAGATTTTGGAAGGAGGGTTAAAGATTTTTCGGAAGTTAATAATTTCTTAAAAGAACTAATCTTTTTAAAGAAAGAAATTTAATGAGAAAAACCTAGGTCTTTCTTGGGAGAAGAGAGAATACTGACTAAGCATGTTGAACATTAAACATGAACAAAAAAATTTCTGGTCACAATTTGTATTGTGTTTCTTACTCAGAAGCATTAAACAGGTTACCATTACTTTTAGGAAGGAAAAAGATGTGAAATGGGCAACCTACTGCAATCATTCTTCAAATTTTGTGTGGAAAGAGACTACAACAAATCAATTTCCATGGAGTATCTATAATGGGACATCCTGTTCCTGCTTTGCTGGTCTGGATGTATTCTCTGTCACAAACACTGGCTTCCTTCTAAACAGTCTATGATTTTTGATGGGTTTTAAACCCAGAAAGATCATTTTATACTCAGGTAAGTGCAGTGTTACAAAAACCTTTAATTTGGAGGAGGATTTATATATAAAATGTTCTTTTATTGCATATACATAGATTCAGAGTATAGAAAAAAAAAGTTTTCTGGCAGGTGGCAAGTAGATTTAAAAAAAAAATCAAATTTAATATAAAGTCCTGTAAGTTCTCAATTGCAGCATATAGTAGCAGTATATAAACGGTATATTAGCCACACGTGAATTTTAGGTAATATTTAAGACAGTGTTTTTCAGCAATAGAATGTTTCATAGCTTTTCTGAAACACTGCTGTTACCTTTCGCTATTTTGTCACCTCTTAAACAGTATAAAACATTTGAGTCATTTCTTACACACTGGTAGAAATATATTTTTTATGGCATTTGATGGAAAACTTTTTAAATCATCCTCTTTTCTTGCATCACAAAACTCCATATGGACTAGCCTGTTTAGTATTGTTTGATATGCTGCAAAGTTCATCACTTATTAAAATAAAACCCCAAATATTCCAAAAAGGAACCAAAATACAACATTTATAAACAGGAAGATGAAAACAGACAACTATTTGAGCTCAGAGTAAATAATATTCACTGTATAAAGCTGCTTGATCCTCACAGCACTTCAGAAAATGAGAATAATTATGATCTAATCTAAAGGTGCTTTTGCTATTATTGTTGTTTTTTACAGCAAACCAAGTGTTAGGTTGGAAACAACTGAACCTGGGCTGTAGTAGGATTGGAGGAGGACAGTAGTATCAGTCTTTTATGAAGAATAAGATCAGACCAAAGCAAAACAATTTTCTAATTATCTGACTAAATACTTAAGAATTTAAAAGATACCACAAAAATGTATGTAAAGAAATGGTACGTCAGTTAATCAATTTCTATCTAACATGGAATATTAAAATGGCACAGAATAATTGCAGACTAATATGGGAATAAACAGAGAAATTATCATCAGGAAGCTAAAGTTCTAAGTTTGAAGCAGCTTCTACTAAGTGTTGAGTACTTAAAAACTAATTATTTTGAAGCGTATATGCAGAATCATATAATAGGAGTGTATGACAAAACAGAATGTTTTTCCTGTTCCTCTGAAAAGACTTTTATTGTATACATTAATGCAAAATATGATTTTTAGAAGTTTTGTAAGGAAATATTTTAATTTTTATCCTGCATTGCCTACAGGGGATTTACTGAAAAGTCCTAGAAAAGAATTCTTCCATGTCTGTTCTCTCTTTAAGAAGCCAGTGAGGTTAATATGTTGAGTTGATAAAGTCTGGTTTACTTCAAGGTGATATGTCTTTGCCAAGAACATATTAACACTCTTTAGCATTTACACCATGCAGAAGCACTGTTGAGTCATGTCTATTAATTCACAAATCTGTTACAATGAAGGTAAAACGCCCAGAATTAATGGAAGCTATTTAATTAGAGATCAAAATAGCATCAAAACAACTTAAGAAAGCACATTTAGCAACAATAAAAAGTTTTTTAAAAAAAGGTGCCCCATAATTAAATGGTGAATACTTTAAAAAAATACAATATTTTTAATCTGCCTAGGGTTAAAAAGTTATGTGAAAGCAATTAGAAAAAAAGTCAATGGGTTAGCTATCGTACCACTAAGCAAAGTTATTTTCTATTACACAGTCCGTAAATCTGATTATAATTTGTGTAAAAGACCAAAGAATAGAAAACAGAGAAAATAATTTATATCAGACAGTTTTTATATGAATTAATCCTCTCTCTGTATACACACATAAATGAGAGACGAAATTGAGAAAAATATATTCCTTTAACAATATATTGATTTTTTATATAAGGTATTTCAAGGAGAGAACAGTTCTCCCCTCATAATAATGTGTTCATTGTTTCTTTGCAGCTTTCCAGGTCTACAGGCACATATCACTGACATTTCTAGGATTAGCAATAAATGTTTTTCATAGCAGAAAGACAGTTCGACTATCAAAAAGCAACATGTGTAGACTGGGAATTGCAACAAAATAGTTCCAAGAGTAAATCCTGAAAATTAGAAACAATAAGACTATGCAACATCATCTTTTTCTACCAAGATGCAGAAGGTACTCAGGCTGGATCTGGACACAGATTCATAATAGTCCTGATATTGGTTGCCTTTTTACTGAATGAGTACTTAAATATTAATAATGTGTCACTAGACATAATTCTACTGTTCTGTTTCATACATCATAAAATAGAAATGTTAACAGGGATAGTCACTAAAGACAAGGTGATACATCTTATGATCAGCTCAGGGAAAATACCTATTACTGGAGACAAGGAAAAAGTAGAGATTACAAATATTAAAGAAATTGATTAAAACTACAGCAGCTCTTTGTAAAATCTGAGGTTCAGTCCTTCTTGGATTGAATAACAAACTCAAAACTAAATTAAAAAATATCTTTAAATAGTCTTATTTTTTTTAACGAGACTATGTAAAATTTGAAAAATTTGAAAGAGTGATATGGTCATATAAAAATAAAATAAAAAAAACCCCAGTGAAATATATGTAATGGTATAGTTTTTAAGTAATGGAAAGTCAGGTTACACTGACAAGATTTGGATCCTGTCTAAACCTGATTTATAATTTATAGCGTACATAGCAGCAGGTCACCTGGCTAATATTTTTTTCTTATTTTTTTAAGTTTTCAGTACTTTTATCTAATTTCATTGACGTATTCTTAACATAGTAATCAGTCATTGACTCCTAGCACAACATGTGAATGAAAATTAAAGTAGTCAGTACAGTAGCTTCCAATTTGCTTTTAAAGACCACACTACTATGTCTGTTACTTAAAGCAAATGCTTATTTTGGTAAGAAATTTGACAATCATGCCTTTCTTCATTGTAGCTGTTTGGGGCTCCATTTACGATTGTGCTGGAAACAGCATTGATAACACAGGGATGCTTTAGCAATTGCTACCCAGCATTTACGTAGTGTCAAGGACGTTTCTGCTTCTTACCCCACTAGCACAGGAAGGCACACAGCCAGGACAGCTTACGCCCGCTGTCCAGAGAACATCCCACACCATATGGCTCAGCATATACACTGGAGGAAGAAGGAGGAAGGAGGTGACATTAGGAGTGATGGTTTCAATCTTCCTAAGTCACCACTATGCATGATTTTTAATTTAACCTCTGAGTTTTATCATTTTTACCCTTCTGATTGTCTGCCTTCTCACAGTGGGGGAGGGTGAGCAAGCCACTTTGTGGGGCTTAATGGTTGACTGTAGTCAAACCACAATATGTGGCTATGACTATCCAGTGAATAGAGTTTCTGAGTCTTTGTATCCGGACTTGACTTCTACCATTTTATTCAACTTTGGTAAGAGGCAAAACTGTAAATGTACTTCTTAAGAGAAAAGACATGGGCAGGTATCCAAGGAAGAAACATAGGCATTGTGACATTCAGTTCTACAATTCATACCATTAATATTCCAGCTTAGGCATAGAATTGTAAAATACTCCTATCGTTTACCTACTGATTATATAAAAAGGAATAAAGCTTCACAGTAATGAACATAATGAAGCTTGTTAAAGTGAAAGAGGAAAATCTCTTTCTGAAATGCTGCTTTCGCCATCACTTAGGTAACCCAGATTTCCCCTGTTGATTCTGGTCTTCACCAAAGAATAGGGTTTCATTATAGTGTAATGGAGCATGTGTACAAATCTCGTTCTTTAAATGTGAAAGACAGTTGGAGACACTTTTCTTTGTTAATCATCTTCTGAGAAGTTATAAGTGAGGATGTGAGTATCAGTTTAAATTTGTCACAGTTATGAACTTGAACTATGATGATTTAAGCCCACAGAAGTAGAACTCGAGAAATTATTTTCTCATGCTCCAGCATCTTCTGTGAGCTTTTCAACTACTGCTGAAGTAAAATTTATTTAAGGATGCACTAGAATAGACTGGGAGCTTTCACACTGTCACTTACAAAGTCTGAGATGGCAGGCTGTAATTAATAGATGAAGGCAAGTAAAAAATGACTTTTGAACATCTCCCTGCTGAATTGATTCACCTTTACAAAGTGATAATATTACCAAGGTTGAAAAGTTCTGGTACAAGACAAAACACACATAAATGTTTCCCAAACCATGAGAAACAAATTATTAACATAGATGAGTCACAGAGATTACTGCAAGAATGGCAGCATAGCTGGTGCCAGGGCTGAGACAGGGGTCAGGGAAAAGGGGGAAGACCTCAGTGATATAAACAAGGTACTGCTGCAGCCTGATTCACTGCAAAGAGCTTATCTTACGTGGAAGATTAATGCAATAAAATTTGGATTTTCATAACCATAAAAACCATGCTATGGTTTTAGTAACCATAGTAACTATATCCAAAAGCACATAAACACTGGAAAATTTCATTCTAGCATTTGTTTGCAAATTAACTGAACTCACATGAACCCGTTTGCAGGCTGAATCTGAACATAATGGGATTCTGGTTGAGATGCAAGTTTCATGAGTGGTGAACTTTGAATGGGAAGCTGCGTAGTGGGAGATACTCAAAAAGATAAAGAGTTATGTTTATGTGTGGATAGACTTTGGGCTACAGAACAGGCAAAATAAATCCAGTTGATTTATTCAATGCCTTTATTGGCCACTGTATTATATGGTTTTCACCTTTGAAAATATCTGCTAGAATCATTCTGGCCCTGAAATATCTAGATATTTCTGAGCAAAAATCATTTTCCTGAGACCTGCACCTCAAATATTCCATTTGCATTTGCAGAGTGGGCCCCATTCATCAGACTGACAGTCTCACAGAAATTCTCTACTTGTCTTTTTGGATTTTTTTTGTTTGTTTGTTTAGGGTTGCTGGGGCTTTTTGTGGGTTTTTAGGGTTTTGTTGGTTGGTGGTTGGGGGTTTTTTGAGTGTTTTTATTAATTTTTTATTCATTAGTAGTAGTACAATGATGAAACAAGCATCATTGTATAATTTAAAAAAAAAAAAAAAAAAAAGTAGAAAGCTCTAGCTGAATTTGTCATATTTCCCATAAATTACTTAGACACATGAGAAGGTGATCTGGTCTTGCAGTTTAATGCATAAGAAAGGGGAGACAAATGTAAGATATACACCTCAAAGGAAGCAACTAGATAAAGCAGACACAGTGTTCTTCTAATCCTATATCAAAAATATCAAAAAATCCTGTATCAAAAATAGCATTGCCAGCAGGACCAGGGAAGTGATCCTTCCCCTGTACTCAGCACTGACGAAGCCTCACCTTGAGTATTGTGTTCAGTTCTGGGCCCCTCAGTTCAGGAAAGATATTGAGGTGCTGGAGCAGGTCCAGA
>JAWWEU010000001.1:96532746-96544950 GCA_035583155.1 Acropternis orthonyx | reverse complement strand
GGTTTGGGAAGGTTTGGGAAGGGAAGGTTTGGGAAGGTTTGGGAAGGTTTGGGAAGGTTTGGGAAGGTTTGGGAAGGGAAGGGAAGGGAAGGGAAGGGAAGGGAAGGGAAGGGAAGGGAAGGGAAGGGAAGGGAAGACGTTTCTTGCAAAAAAAAGCTTAGATCAGTAATAAAGAAATTTGTATACAAAGCAATAGATCACACAAGGATAGATTAAAAAGGCTAGCTCACTCCTTACAAGGAAGTTGAACTTACACCTCAAAAATTTTAAAACTGTTTAAATATGTACATTATTTCTTCATTTCAGCTGTTAAAATAATGTCTAGTGTGATATAATCTCTGCAGCACAGGAAGCCCATAAGGAACAAGCATTTCTGGTAGGAATCCATAGATGAATCAGAAAAAAAGGTAGGAAGGTTAGAACTTCTCAAAGCACAGAATACTACATTAAGGATAGTGTATACACTTACACTTCTCATTACTAAAGCTTTTTGTCTTCACTGTAGCAAGTATATGTCAATGCTATCTACACAACTAATTTAATATTTAGCACATAACAAATGAGATGTTGAAATAAGTAATTTGATTTCAATTTTTTTTTTTTTTTTGTGCATTATGAGTAGAATTTGGAACTGTTTTCCATGCATCCCACCAAGCTCTGCACTGATTAATATTGATAAATGTTAACATATTAATATATAAATATTAATATGTTCTATGTTGATATATGTGAAAATCCAGTGTGAATATTGAATATATATAACTACATTATCTCAAAGATTTTGGATATAGAAGACAAAATTTAGTATCTGATCAACATAATCTTCTTTTTGATGGTGCCACAGGACAAAGAGAGAGAGTGAAACAGAAAAAGAAAATGAGAAGCAGATAGAAAGAAAGGGGGAAAGAAAGGATAGGAAGATGACAAGGCAGAAGGAAGAGAGGGAAGGAGAAAAGGAAAAGGAAGGTTTTTTAGAAGGTCTTCTATGAATGGCATTATATAGAGAACAGTTAAAAAAATGTTTACCAGTGGTGGAAAGTTTTCTGGCACAATTTCAGCATTTCCAGTGAGTAGGCCATCAGGCCACAGATTATTACAGACCTTCAAAGGTTTTTATTACCATTATGTTTCAGAGTTTAGGCAAATTGTACTATTCAGAAGTGCTAAAGTCACAATGCCATTATAATCATCATCAGAAAATTTGCTGATGAAACCTTCATACATTACAACAAACATATATAACAATGTTATATATGTTGCAAGCACATTTTTTAAAAGTCAAAATTTAAAAATAACAGGTATTAATGTCAGCATTTCTGTTAATATTTTGATAACTGTATTGTAGCAATCCTGCACAATCCACATTATGTAACAGTCCAAATTATGGAACAATCCATTTAGGGTAGTTGAATATTAAATGATCCCTGACCTTCAATTTCTTCACTATGTGTTTTACCCTATTCATCGTGTTATCATATCTGGGTATAGACAAGCTTTGTCTAAAGTCCAAATAATATATATATCATACAGAGAAAAGGAATATTATTCTAAGAAATTTAATAAAATTATTAATGAAATGTAATCTATGAAAATACTGCAAATTAGATGAAATTCTTCAGAAGGACTGCTCAAAGTGTTAGACTTCTATTTCTCTGGACCTTAAAATTAATTTTCTTAACCCCTATTGTGCAGTGTACATTTATTAGGGACAAATATCTACGCTCAGGACAAATGCAGAAAAGATTGTTCTAGCAAAAAAAAATTTATTTATAGGGCAAATGTCTACATGCAATACTTTCTTAAAGTACATCTAGTTCACATTTACCTTAATTTAATGAAGAAGTAGATTCCAAGACACTGGGAAGCTTGCAGTTCTCATAAATATGCTTCAAAAATTAACGAGTGAGGAACCCTGAAATTGAATCCAGAAAAAAGCATTTGAAATTACATTTTCAGACTACTCAGCAACAAACTGTTTTTAATTGTTTATATTGACCTTGCTTTTCTAATAAAAAAAAATTCTCTTTTAATGTGTAATGTTTCCCTGAATAGAAAAGATTTAATTAGGCTTCATTTGCACAGTCAGGAATCATGACCAGATTATAATTTGCATCAAAAAATTTTGGAGCATCATTAAGATTACATTTGGTATGGTAGTTATAAGAAATTGTATTGAATAAATATCTGCAGCCTAAGGTCAAACATTATAATGAAAATATAAATCCTTATCTGAAAACATAATTGTGCATTTGTTTTCCCTGCATATTACTGTCCACTGTAGAAAGGCTGCAGAGATAGAAGTACAACCATGTATATATGCTTTGTATACTTAAAATAGTCATCCTATTTACTGGTTAATTAGAAACAGAGTTCACAGACAAGCAATTTTGTTATTATACTTGTTTCTTCATCAACTTTTTAACCTCTGTAAGAACAAGAGAGGGGCAAAATATGTAGCACTACCAAATATTTCTTGAAACATGAATGTTATACCAATAAAAATAACTGATAAGTGACTCAGGAGCTTGGCCTTAAAAAGGGCTTCTCTTTCTCTCAACTTCAAATCTGAATAGCAGAAAGTGCTTTGATGCTACGCAGAATGATACATCAGTGTAGGAATCATGAAAGAGTACTAACAAACATTCTGATGCAGGAAGGCAGTTACAACAAGGTATCTTACCTCCTCACACTCTCATATTTACTTTGAAGTACAAAAAAATAAAATTTTCGTTTTCCCTGGATAAAGTTTCTCTTTGGTGACCCATAGTGTGAATAGAAATAATAGGGATCTCTATTCATACTTTCTGGGTCTGTAGCCAAAACAACCACATTTTTTACTTCTGGCTGATGCTCTCAGCAAGTAGAGAAGAGATTGTAATGAGATTTTGCAGAGTTGGTCTCCAAAATCTTTTGCCCTTCACCTGTCAGAATGAGAGACTACAGGAAAGTAAAATTGCTTGTTTTATGAGACCAGGTTTTCCATTACTATTGCAAGCATTTGAGTTCTACTTGGAAAATACCTGAATATATCTATATATATATATATTCAACTAGCTCTAAGCTTTGACCAGTAAAACACTGCCTATTCAATATGTAGAGGAGTGTGCATTCAGCAGAAGCTTAAAAATAAATGACAAATCTTGGTTGCAGTTGCACCATGATGATTTAATGTAAAGTGTGATAGCTTCAGATATGTTTTTTTCAATAATATGAATTCATTTCCATAGAAAAACATTGTATTTATTCATAGCAGAATGACAGATGCTGCTGTATTGGGTTAACTTGAATGGATATATTTTGTGTGGAAATATGCATTGGATGGGCAAGTACCTCTGACTGGAAAAAGCTGGAGTTGAGAAATAAACGTAATGATGTAAATGAAAGTATATTGATTTGGCAAAAAGTTACTGGCTTCTATAAATATACATTTTGAAAGACAATCTATTTATATATAAAAATATAATTCTATCATTTGGAAAGTACTGTAACTGATTTCAGAAGCAATGGACAATATATCAGATTCAGCAAAACAACCTTTCTTCTGGTGTCTATTGCATATATTTACCTGAAATTGTTACAAAATCAAAAAAACACAAATCCAATTCAAATGTTTCCAGTCTCAAAGGCATTGTATCAACTCAATGTAGATGAACTCTGTCAATCTTTATTAATTTTTGTGAATTTATTTAGGATACTTTAATGTTTAGTTGTTTTTATTTACATTTCTGAGTCTTCATTTTTAGTAATGGATGAGCTGCCCCTCATTGACAGCTCTGATTTCTTATTGATGCCCATTCACAACTATGCTTTTACTTGAATTATCTCCAAAAGCCACATTTTAAAGACTTATTATTCCAAACTTTTCTTCAGAGAAGACCTTAATTATACATTTTTATTTTCCTGAGGAATGGAGTAGTTTTCATGGACTGTCCTTTTTCATGCTTCACTAGAAACTAAATAAATTTCCACTTCCTTGGAAATTAGCAGAATTATTGCTGTCTTCTCTTTCAAACTTGTTTCTGGCATTTTTTTTAATAAGATACAGACTTTTGTTTGCCTGTTGCCTAGTGTGATCTTCATCTTTTCCTATGGAATTAGCTACCAGGAAAATATGATAATCATAACAAAAAATAACCTACTCCTTCCTAAGCCAATGATACTTGTGATTCCATGGGTTTTCTATGAGTTCTAAGTGCAAAAAAGTCATATTGTAATATAGTTTATGTCAAATAAAAATTTCATAAAAATACTTACATTTTTAACATTTTAAGATATTTGATAAATTTTTAATTTATTTTTCAAATGCTGTGTTGTTTTTATCTGTTTCATGTCCCATTGCAAAACCAGTCTTCAAGGTCTGAAGTTTCCTAAATTGATAGCTTTCAACTCCCAAAATATTCTGCTTGATACCTTACCTCCTGATTTCCTGTATGTACTTAGTTGTTAACAGCTTGTTTGATCCCCATATATTCTTTTTTTCCTCTCTGCTGTTTCTTTGCCTTTCTGTAAGCTTCCTATTTAGCTCCTTCACAAACACTGTTAAAGCCAGAGAGGCAGCTCTCTCCCCTCCCTTGCATTGTACTGACTCAGTTCTTGGACTAGAGTCCTGACAAAAATAAATTGGAGCACTCAGTTACACTATGTTTCAGTCCTTTATGGTTAGACATTCCTGCCATTAAGTAAAATTTTCAAATATAACAGAGTGTATTATCAGTATATTGAACTTTGGTAATGTAGTTTATATAATTACCCTATGGAAAAGATGGATTTTATTTACTTACCTAGGGAGTAGCTGAAGCAGTTTATGAACAACCAAAGCACTGCACAATATGCTGAGAAAACTCAATAGTAGACCCAGGAAGTAACATTAGTAGCATGTACTTAGATTATCTTGAAACTAAGACAAGCTCGGGCTAGTCCTACTTCTGGCAGATGGGAGTCATCAATTCACTGACCACAAAATGGTGTCAAGGTTAGAAATGCAAACTGAGCTTGTACAATGCAGGGGAGGGGGGGAAGTAAAAAAGAAAAGAAAAAAGGAAATTAAGATATGAATATTTCCAGAACTTATATAATTTTATATATATATATATATATATATATATGCTGTATTAGGGAAGTTTGAAGACAGTTAAGATGGAAACTGCAGTGTATTCCTGCTGCTGATTTGCTTGGACTGTCCTCAAGCACAGATCTCAAGAATGGACTAGAATGATAATTGCAGAGTGGAAAACTGGTAGAAGTAGAGTGGTCAAAATTCCCTACACTAATCTCCACATTTCAGTTTACATGAATGGAGGGGAACTGAAGCAGTATTTTCATAGCATGATGACTTGGCTGAGATTTTTTTTTTTTTTTTTTACATAAAGAAAAGATAAAGAATAGAAAAGGGAATACAAAATAGCAGCACATGAATTTGCAATAAAATTCACCTGAGAAATACCATCTGCACATTCTGTCTGTTAGAAGCACAAATGGCATGCTGAGCTTGTTTTGATAGCAAGATGAAAAAACAGTGTTTATGAAGACATGGAGGCAAAGAAATTTTTAAAGACCAGGAGCCACTTACTTTTATGTATGTAGCTAAATATAATTGAAATAGAGATGAAAGTTACATAAAAAAAATATTTCAATGATGAAAAAATATTATGACATACATAATTAGATACACAGTGATACACATATTAAACAGCTGGTCAAAATATAGCCTAGCTGTAGATTGTTTGTTCAGTTAGCTGTAAATATTTAAACAAGAAAAAGACTATGATATTTGCAAGAGGGTGAGAGGTGAGGATGGGAAATTATTTTACCTCACCATCTAACAGAGCTGTAGTATAAATAATTTCAAGCTCTTCTGAAAACTTTTAAATAGCTGCAATGTTCTGCTTTAAAGAAAGCAAGAAAATACCTTGGTGATGTTACTCAGTTCAGAAAGAGCCAAGTTCTTCTGATTGCAACAAAGGACTTGAAAATGTAACTGTACAGATGCCTGTTTTTCTTTTCTCCCAAAACGGACTTATATGAAGTAGAGCAGTTCTGATAGGAAGGAATGAAATTTCATCACTTCCTCCTCAAAAAAAGAAATAGGTCTCACTAAAGGAAGAAGGCTAAATTCAGGTATTGCTTCTGACTGAGGTAAGTATTCAGTTCTGGATTTGACCTGAATTTATTTAGCACAAGACTAGTGGTTTTGCTGAAAAAAATTATGAAACTGAGATAATTTCACTGACTAAAATTATGCTTAAACTAGTATGTTCCCACAAGAAAAGTATTGTGGGGAAATTACCATTCTCCACCAGTGCGTATGCAACAAAATAATTTTCAAAAAAATTCTGATGAAGCTAATAAAAATCCCTTAACAATATACTCTGTTTTTTTAACACAAAATCAAACTCGTAGGTGTGCCTTCAATTACTGTCCATCCTACCAGGTCATGTATCTTGTTTTTATTAGAGTTCTATTTCTGTGGGTTCTTGAAAACACAATATCTTAATTTTTTTGTGTATGTTTTTAGGAGGGCTTATGAGGTATAGACTACAGTATTTGGAAAAACTTTATTTCAATAAAATTGGAGAAGTTTTGAAGAAAGAAAACTCAGTTCAAACCCGACTCTTTGAATGGTAATGTGATGCATATATGGATTTAAAACTCCAATCTTTAATTTTCCATCTGAAAAGTTTTGTCTTAGATCACAAAGAAAGTGAAAAAAAAAGCTTAAAGCTGCAAAATAAAATAAAAAAAAAAGAACAAACAAACAAAAAAAAACACCTTCCTTCCTTGTGAAGACATATAGAGTTTGGTTTCAAAAGGGAGATACATAGTCCACGTGAGGAAAAAATGTGGACAATATAAATAAATAGAACAAAAGGAGGGTTTATTAATATTCTAAAAGCTTGTCTTTGACATGTTCTTTCTGCATTACTTAAGACAAGTTGTTAAGAGGCATTTTTTTCCTGGGTGGTATTTGGGTTGTGTTTTGTTTTGTTTGGTGGGATTTTCGTTTGTTTGTTTTGATTTGAGGTTTTGTTTTTGTTTTGTTTGCTTGGTTTTTGTTTTTCTGTTTGTTTTGTCCTTCTTGTTTGTTTTCTGGGGGGTGATGGTGTTACCATGGAATAAAATAAGAATGAGGACATATACTTTACTAAATTAACTTTTTTTAGGTTTACAAAGAGAATCCCCTGTTATTTTTGACGAATATGCCAAACATTTATCTTTTAAAGTAAGAAATGAGGGCCTATATAGGTACATCAGGGTAATAATAGTAAAAATTAATGGATGCAAATAAAATAATAGCAACAAAAGCACAGAGGGAACAGTGGTACAACAGCAACTGAGTATTAAAGTAATAAGTCACAGCTCTCCAATTTCCTGAGCTCTGGAGAGAAACAAGAAGGTTTGCTAGCCTCTAATAATGAACCCTGGAGTCATACCTGATGAAGATTAAAAATTACCCTCCCGGGAGAAATAAATCAGTGACAGATGTGTTGAACATCCTCCCAGTACCCTAAAAGATATGCAAAAGACCAGGTGACACAGCATGTTCTGAGGGTCTGTTTGCATGGAAATTTTTGTCATTGCATAGCTATTCTTTGCACTAATTACTGTTGAGATTGTGTATTGCTAAAAAGTCTTGCTCATTCTGAGTCACAGATGAGCTGTGGCACATTTTCTTCATTGTAAGTAAATATGTGGTCCAGCAACTGCTGAACAATCTGTGGAATGCAAATAAGAAAAGTATATCACTTTGAGGAAACTTTCCATTTGTTACGTGGGAGTTCTGCAACTATAAAGGGTAACTGTCAAGGAGTCAGCAAATCCAAAGCTGATTGAAGTTCACTGTCCTAAATCTATACTTCAGGAAATGAGGGTCTTTGGCAAGAGGAAGTGTAATTAAATACAGAAATGACGGTTTTTTTGATGAAAAGATGTGGATGTTTCCCAGTATTTGTGTATATTTCTAAGTGACACTGCTTTGGTTGCATCAGTTCTTGCTCTTTCCACAGTGCACATTGCCTGTAAGGCACATTTCTACACGCAAGGGACTTATGCTAAGCAGAACTGCAATGTCTTTATACAGTTAAAACAACATCCCATAAGTATACAGTACAGTAAAAAACTTCTCTTAAAGTAGTATCATTTCAATTTTTACATAAAAACTGATGACTGCCGCAACAACAAAAATCAGATTGCAATGTCTGTAGAAAATAACACAGTGGAAGAAAATTAGGCAGGTAATGCAGTGAATTAAAAAAAAAAAAAAAACACAACAAAAACAACACAACAAAAAAAACACCACCCAAAAAAAAACACCCCCCCCCCCAAAAAAAAAAAAAACAAAAAAAAAAAAAAAAAAACCCAAAACCAACAAAAACAAGAAAAGAAAAAGGGAACAAAAGACCACACTAAAAACAAGCATAATCCCTGGGTTTGCTAAAAACAGGGAAAGAGTTCACCATATGCTTTACATTATTTTAATAACCAGGCTTCATTCCATTGTATTTTGGGTGGGATAGGTAATGATCTGGGTTTTTTTTCTTTCCATATTCCATCTTCTGTATGTGCACTACTTCCAATTACAAAACTGAAAACCAAAAGATACACACAAACATATATATATAAATCCTCATAGATGCATAAATGTAAAAACTCAACATTTTCTGTAATCTAATCTCATTCAGGGAACAGACTGAAATGTTCATAGTGCAGTTGCCCTGGAAGCTTGTTTCTGCTGCATACTTTGCCTGGAAGACACCTGCTCAGCAATTATATGGCCAGCAGTACATTAGCAACATTGCCTGCTGGATTGCAGGTGTTTGAATCTATAGGGAGAAGGTCATTACATTACCATTTCTCTCCATCTGGCCCTAAGATAGCTAAGTGTATATGGGCCACTGAGATTGCTCACTTCAGAGGATATCTCTCTGTCCATTTATCATCAAACAGCACATGCCACACTTCCTGAATTTCTAAGATGCCAGCCATTATTAATTTCTAGTTGTGAGGCTTATTAAAAATAGTACTGCTCCAAGTAAATACATTTACTCCGTAATCTGCATGCACACTAATAAAAGTACCTTGAAATTCCTGTGCGTGCACTCCATTTGTTTGCCTGTTTTTACTGTAACTTGTAGGAAAAAATATTCCTTGTAGAAAGGTGTTTGAACCTGGAGTTTTACATTTCCTGCTGATGTCAGACCAGCAGTAGAAAGGCTGGTAGCTTATATTTCAGTGTAGATTGCCATGAAGCATGAGACACTGATGCTGATCTACTAAATGTGAAAGAGTAGTGACTACTTGCTTGTGACACGTATCAATCAGAAGGATGAAACCAGAGGAGATGTGTTTTAATCTTGGTAAACCACATTAGTATAACATTATTTTTATAAATTCATTGAGAGGGAAACAATAACAACGAAGGAAAACTATTTCAGCCATATCTTTCTTACTGGAAATATGCTGGCAGTTTGCCACTGGCCAATGCACTAATGAGTTTTAAAGCTTTTTATTATGCTTACAACTGCCCAAGTACTTCCCACTGTTTCTAAGCAAATCCAGATATGCAGCTAAGCAGATGGCTGTAGCTATTCCTTGTGTGTACAGAATGGATAAAATCTACGAAGAGGAGAAGTTGAATGGCCCAAATTTATGAAAAGTTATGGGATTTAATGAAATATCTTGGCTGAAATCAGATTCATATTTTTGACCCTTTGGATTGAAAGAAATTGGAGCAAGTTGTAAAAATATAGAGGGGTTTATATTGAGAATTGATGTACTTATGGATATTGCTGTATGATGTATTTGGCTACAGCAGAAAGGAATTCAAACCCCATGATCCAGGACATCCTTTGCAGTCCTATCTTTTTACAGAGTCAATAAACAAAGTAGAATCTTTTCACTGGGATGCTGCTCTCAAAGGAAAATATTTGGCCTACAGGTCCTGGTTTTTCTGTTCTTGTGGACTTCAAAGAACCACAGAACTGTTGATGTTCAAAAGGACCTCTGGATGTCACGCTGTCAAACTCAATTGCTCAAGCAGAGCCATGCAGAGCAGACTATCTAGGTCCATTTTCAGGCAGCTTATGAATACTTCTGAGGATGGGGACTCCACAGGTTTTCTAGATAATCTGTCAGCATCACAGTAAAAACATGTTTCCTTATGTTCAAACAGAACCTCCCAGATTTCCTCTATTCATTACATCTTAAGAGTACTGCCAAGAATGCCAGTGACAAAAAATAAGTAACAGAAAGGAAAGAGGGGAACTTTTATGTAGAATACTCATCCCATGTAAAATGACTTGTAAAATGTTTCTTCTTCTTCCTTTCTGTATCTCTATGAAAATGACTTTACAAGCATATGCTTGGACATATTTATTAAAATAAAAATTTAACTATGGAAAAAAAGATCCCATTATTCTCTACAGCTTCCTGAGGAGGAATCTATTCTCCTTGGGATCCAATGATGAGGTGTATGGGAATGGCTCAAAGAAGCATCAGGGGAGTTTCAGATTTGACATTAGGAATCATTTTTTTTTACCTCTAGGGTGGTCAAACCCTGGAACAGGCTTCCTAGAGAGGTGGTCACTGCACCAGGCCTGTCAGGGTTTGAGAGACATTTGGATAATGTCCCTAACAATGTGCTTTAAATTTTGATCAGCCCTGAATTTTTCAGGCAGTTGGACTGAATGATCATTTTAGGCCCCTTCCAACTGAAATATTCTGTTCTGTTCTGTTATATTCTATTCTATACAAAAGCCTTAGCATTTCCTCTTTTATTACTTTTTTTTCCTTCTTCTTATTTACTTTTTTGGGATTTTTAAATTTCTTTTGGGTTGTTTGCTTTGAGTTAGGGGGTTTTGTGTGCTTTTTTTTAGGTTTTGGGTTTTGTTTTTGTTTTTTTTAATCCTCACAAAATCACAGACTAGAATGTGCTGAGTTGGAAGGGACTCACAGGGATCACCAAGTCCAGCTCTTAGCCCTACACAGGACCATCCCAAAGAATCACACCACATATCTGAGAGTATTGTCCAAATGCTTGTTGAACTCTGACAGGCTTGGTGCTGTGACCAATTTCCTGGGGAGCCTGTTCCAGCACTCAACCACCCTCTGAGTGAAGAACCTTTTTCTAATATCCAACGTAAACGTCCCCTGACACAACTTCAGGCCATTCCCTTGTGTCCTGTCACTGGTCACCACAGAGAAGAGATCAGTGCTCCTCCTCTTCCCCTCACAAGGAAGGTGTAACTGCAATGAGGTCTCCACTCAGTTGCCTCTTCTCCTAGCTGAACCTAGTTTGGTTTTTGTTTGGTGTTCAACTGGTTTCTTTTTCTTTTTTTTTTTTTGTTCTGAGTTTTTGGTTTTGTTTCTTTTTGTTGTGGTTGTTTTTTTTATTTTTTTTTCCCTATTTTCTGTTGCTTTAATGCTGGAGTAGTATTAAGTTACTTTGTAGACCAATTCATGTTTTTCAAAATCTGCTGTGCACTGTAAGATCAATGACACAAGATGTAACAGTGTATTATTGTCTCTTAAAGTCTGGGGATGCAAATAAATCATTTAGTTTTTAAAGTAAGGTGTAATAAATCTAGTCATTTTTTGGTTTCAACAGCTTTCTGATAAATTTTTAAGACATCCTTAAGATAATATATTCTTCTAATTATGTCTAGTTTATGTGAAAGATGTGACCTGTTACTTTGGTTTTGATTTTATATTTTCAAACAAAATATTTGTTTTCATTGAAGAAATTCAGAATAATAAAAGACATATTAACATGGTTACAAAAGCTTGTAGAACATAAATGTTTAATTCCAGGAGGAACCACTTTACAAACTACCAGTTTTGAGGAACAGATGAGGAACCCAAAACAAAACAGAAGCTCAGCTCTTTATCTGCTGAGGTGTTTATCTTCTCTCAAAAAAATAAGATTGCCATCTTCAGAACAATCCCTAAAAATGTAATGGAACTAAATAATGAATAGAAATGCTGTCTTCTCATTATGCTGTGAGCAAGTCTTTTCTTGATGTATTTTTTTCCCTACCTATGTGTATGGGTTTTGCATCGACCTATCTGTACTGCTAAACATTGTCTATATCTTGGCAAGGTGCAGGTAAGCATGAAAAGGGGTATGACACATTAAAAAAAAAAAAAAAACCAACAAAAAAAAAAAAAAAAAACAAAAAAAAAAAAAAAAAAAAAAAAAAAAAACAAAAA
>JAWWEU010000001.1:96522077-96532736 GCA_035583155.1 Acropternis orthonyx | reverse complement strand
TAGAAGTAAGAGAATGGTAAATAGAAATAGAAGAGATCTGATGTGATGGAAATTATTGTAAGATTCATTTGACATTTGTGCAGCATGATATAGTACATTCAATACAAAAGCCACTTTGAGAAGTAGAAGAACAGTAACAAATAAATAAAACATGCTTTCCAGAGCAAAGCAACCCAGTGTCAAAAGGCATAGGTTTAGAGTTTATGGGGTTTTAGCTCTATAAAAGATGTGTTAATGAGGGTGATCAAAACTGCTGCTTTTTTTAGTGTGCATTCATCTTTCTTGTCTTGTTCTGCAGTTGAATTTAAGAGACATAAATAAGAGAATCTTTAACTGAGCCATTTGCCTGACTGATAAGGTTCAATTACTGAAAGCTTGAATTAGGCTTTGACAGGGTTTAGCTATCAGTATTTTGACACATGAACTGATTACATTTACAGTGACTAGTTCCTTGCAATATTTTCTATTTTGCAATATGCAAGGGAGTAAAAAGTAAAAAGTGCTTGTTGCATAACAGGAAGCTAAATAATTTAATCATAATATTTTGAATTATTTAAAATTATTAGTTAAACTTCTTTTAATTACAGTATCTTTTTTTGTGTACCTTTCTATAACAATCTAAATTCTGAAGTATCAAAATAATTTGCAAATTAAAGTGTGAGTTCTCAAAAAAAATCAGATATATTAAAGAAGATTTCTGTTTTAAACTAGCAGCTGCATTTAAGACTGTTCATTTTAAAGTGCTCAAATCTTATTTTAAAAAGGTATGTATGAGATATTATAATTTAATGTGTCAATGACTTCTGATTTTTGTTAATTACAAATCCACTATAGCTTTCCTATTTGTAAACACAATGGTTGCAGAAAATCTCAGTAAATATAGAATGTATGGGAATTTTGAATGACTGGAACGAGGTAAAATGAAACATTCCATAAGAAGAACAGAAGACTAGTTTTTCTGAAAAAGATACTTATATTTTAGAGAATTTTAAATGTGTCTATAAAGAGTATCTAAAGTAGAATCAATTGGCATATTTTGCTTGGATTTTGAACCTGTTTCATGCAGGATGCAACTAATAGAGACAAAGGAATGAGAAGCAAAACATTTTCATAGATTCAAAGCACTCATAAAAATAAAAAGTAATAAATAATCAGTTTGGGTAACGTAAAAAAAAAAAAGTAAATTTCTTGTTTTTAAAGGAAACTACTGCTTTGGAGATATTTGTTTAGTTAACTTTCCCAGAGACAGATCATGAATCAATTTCAGCCAATAAAGCCACTCATTCAGAACTTTCAGGTCTAGGCAGAGGAAAATATTCAGTTGTAAAATTTGATAAAACAGTTGTTTTGGGAGTATATTGCATATTTTATGGTTGCCTGGTAAGCTTCTAATGTTCAGCTGAAATGCTACAGGAATGAAAAAATGCCATCTGTGTGTTATGCCTCAATTTTTCTCTTATAACTTTTAGGTTGGATTGTAGTGTGTGAACTCTGTGTAGGCTGAGTTTCTGTATGAAGAGGTATTTCCAATTTTAGTATATTTTTATGAAGTCACAGGTTCTACCTCTTTAGATGGAATAAACAATTCAGGCAGGAGAAAGCTCAGAGCTAAATTTGCACTTCAGTTCCAACTCCAGTCTCTTTGCTTGCCTGAATAACCAGGGCAGGCAGATAGAAGGGCAGGAGGGTGGTGAAGTCAGAGTGGGGAGAGGTGGTGAGACAAAAAACACTGAGGAGGACAGGTTTTGTCTCATCAGAGAAGTCTTCAGAGGATTTAAAGCACAGAAAGAAATATCTTTCGCTCATCTTAAAATTAGAAGGTCTATGCTTACTTTAACAAATAATGCAAATACATGATTGTTCTTAGAGTAAAATATGAGCAGTGATACATCAGTATTTATAATGCCTTCACTTCTAAAATTATAAAAATACATACATTTCTTAACCTCTATATGTAAACCCAAATACCACTTTCTTTTAATACCCTTCAGTTCTATTGAATTCAGTACACAATTCTGTAAATGAAATACAAGATTGGAAAAGTGACCAATTTAAAATTGATAAAGAAATTAAAAGAATCTGTTTGTCTAAGGAATAGTAGAATGCAGCCCCACCAGTGAATCTCTTCTTCAAAGTCCCTAATACTTCAGTCTTTCAACTTCATCTCTAAGCTCTGCCACGAGGCTGAACAGATCATCAGCCTGATGGCACCTCACAGAGCTGTTGTCTGTGCTGCCCTCTGAGACCACCCCCTGCCACTAGACAGATATCCAATCACAGACAAATTACACTTCCAAATTGTGCTGAAAAAAAGGATGAGCATTCATCTGAAAATTATTACAGCCTCCTCAGTCCTTCATGGCCATTTGTTACAGGAAAAGTCATGGTCTTTTATGTATGGCAACCACAATATTAAAGTTACCTAATGCTTGCCAAAACAGAGAAACATGAAGCCGCTTTACTGTTCTTTGTCTTCTCCATGTGTATTGATATCAGATAAGACACTAGGACTTCAAACCAGGAATTTTTAAGGGAAAAGTGAGTTCTATTTCATGGGAAGTTTTCATTTAAGTTTTGTGGAATTTCAAACTGTCAGAAAAATCTAATTTTGTGCCTGTAGTTTGTGCAGTATGACTTGAGTTCTAAGATTTGCAGTGAGCCAGAAGTCAGGCCACTGCTCAGGCTGCTCCCATGGCATCTCACATCAACATTTTTGGTGGGTCAAACTCTAGACAAAAACATATCTTCTCATCAAAGAGCTGGAGAAGAGTTGTGACCTATGGATAGAGCTCTGGTTCAAGTCCCTTGGATATTTCCAGGCAACTGTTGCTTTCCCAATGCATACACCTTAATAATTTCTTATCCCAGAATCTACAGACCTACAGCTGTAATGGGAAGTCACTGATATCATTGCCATGTTCTGCATTGTGTGATCATATTTCCATCCGTTATTGGAAAGCACTGTATAAATGTCAAATATTATTATTTAACGTTCTTTTGGATATACAGAAAATGGCCCACATGAGGAAATAAACAACTTCGACATTTTCTATGAACGAGCATTTCAAAGACTCAAATTCCAACTCCAGAATTCAGGGACTTAAAAAATTAATTTCAATCAGGAAAACTATCACCTCTGTCAGTGCTGGTGTTGGGCCTGATGTCAGATCATTCTCAGAAAGATCTGCTATATCTTCACCTTTGCCAGGTTTCGCTGCAGAGATGCTCCTCAGGTTTAATAAAAGAGTTGTTTTAGTCTGTAATGCAGACCTTTCTAAGGTCAGATTCCCAGGGGGCGAACAATAAAAAACTGCCTCAGAAGTTCAGGGATGGAGCTGGTGAAGCAAAGGTTTTAGCATAAATAATAATTATATAGCATACTTTTAATGAAACCTCAGCAATGTTGTTTTCAAGCAAATAAGTACATAAGTCTAAAGTTACCTAGTTTGTTATCAGTCTGTGAGAAACAGAACAATGTCAGTGCTTTGGCCATGTGTACTACTAGGAAGCTAAAACTACATGACTGCTTTATTCACATGCTCCCTGCCTCATCTAGTGTATAAAATTAACTGTATTAAATGAGTAAACTTATTTTTTTTTAAATAAATGAAACTTCTACTTACTGAAGATGTGCACCATAGCATTGCAGGCTTAATGGAGTACATATTACTATTTCACTTGTATTTATTCTGCGATTTAATAGAAGAACCCTTTTCAGTGTGAGTCATTTAAATCCAGATATTTACAGATGACAACGAGCTAGATTTTGCTTTCCAAACCACTGATTAGAATTAAAGAAAAAATGGAGCATGTTTGGTAAGAGACTTCAAGACTTTCAATTTTTTTTCATTCAATTCAGGAATAAAATTTAAGCATACCAGTTTACCAAAGACATACTGAAGAGGATTTGAGCTGAAGCAAAATATGTGGTTTTCTCAACCTCCCCCCCTGCCCCACCCCCCCCCCAAAAAATTTGTTGTATCTAAAAAGAATTATACAAAAGTTTCTGTAACAGAAAGCTTTCAGGAACTTTCACTGTTTGCTCCAAAATAATAGCTGCAGCACAGAATGGCTGTCATATCCAACTGCTTAGTAGAAGAGGCACTGTAGTCTAGAAAAATACATAGAAAAGAGTAAAGCTGTGTGCATAATCGCTTGATTTGAACTACTAAATTTAATATTTAAAAATAAATAAAGAAAAATGAAGGGTGAATAGGGAGTGTTTGTTTGAAAAGAAACATATTTATCAGCTCACTTGACATCATTGGAGAGGTTGTAAAGCAAATTACTCTGTTTTCTGCTTCAGTTTTCTGCTTTGAAAAATAAAAGAATAATCTCTTCTCATGTTCATATTGCAAAGATAAAAATCTGATACTGATTTTTTGACAAATAAGGTTTTAAATGGATTTTTTTTTACATGGTGTGATGTCTAAATGGCATGCTATGATTCATGATGACATGTTTTAAAATACCTAAGAATATATTGTATCATAAGGATATCTATTTAAATAGAGTTGTTTTTAAAATCTCTTCAAATCTTGTTTATTTTCCTACTTTCAGTCCATTCTGCAGTTTCCATTGAGTTACTCTCATTCATGTACAACTTTTTGTTTATGTGCAGGTTTTATATTTGTCAGCTAATATTGAAAATTAAAGTTATTGTGTATAATGCATGTTCTTGACTCCAAAACTTTGCAAGCAAGCATGTCTTTCAACAAAGTATTGTAATATGTGAGTGTACTATTCGGTTACACCACAGCGGACACTTTATTAATGTGTTTCATTTATCTAAGTACAAATCATGACTGTTAATGTTTAATAATGTATCATTTATTAATAATATTTGAGACATGATTAAGCAAAAGACCTAAACCTTGAGCCTTTTTAACATGAAAAAATCACTGAGTTCAATCAGACTTTATTTCTTAAGAATATTGTGCAGACGTTTTGCTGCTTATACTCATTCCTTCTCCCTATTTTTTTCTTTTCCCTTCAGCTGTAAATTACATAAATTGTAGATATGTCTGACTAATCTAGTGGTCTTTTATGATGGAGTGATTGCATCAATGAACACAGAAACAGCTATGGATGTGATCTAACTGGACATCTGTAAGAGTTTTGATAGGGTCTCCCACAATGTTCTTGCTGCTAAATTTGATAGAAGTTTGATGACTGTTAGATAAATAAGGAAATGGCTGGATGGCCACATCCAAAGAATTGTGCTTAACAATTCAGTGCCTAAGTGCAAATCAGTGATGAGTACTCACTCACTCAAAGCCCCTAGAGGCTCCATACTGGAATCAAGACTATTGAACAGCTTCATCAATTGCATAGGCAATAGAACTGAGTTCACCCTCAGCAAGACTGCAGGTTACACCAAGGTGAGTGATGCAGTTGATTTGCTAGAGAGAAGGGATACCATTCACTGCCAGCTTAAAAAGCTTGAGGAGTGAGACCAAGTTCAACAAGGCCAAGTGCAAGGTTTTGAGCCTTGGAATTGGGTCAATTTGCAGTAATAAGACAGACTGAGGAATGAATGAATTGAGAGTGACCTAGCTGAGAAAGACTTGGGGATATTGATGGATGAAAAATTAGACATGTGCTGGCAACCTGTGTTTCCAGTCCAGAAAGCCAGTTGTACCTGGGCTGTATCAAAAAGAAGGATGGCCAGCAAGTCAAAAGCTGTGATTCCCCACCTCTACTCTGCTATCATGAGATCCCACCTGGAGACATAGGAGTAGGTTAAAGGTGTGGATGCCATCCTTGGAATTGTTCAAGGTCAGGATGGGTGGGATTTTGAACAAACAAACCGATCTAATGAAAGATGTCTTTGCCCATGGTGGGGGCTTGGACTAGCTGATATTTGAAGGTCCCTTTTAACTCAAACAGTGCTATGATTCTGTATCCTACTAGCTATTCCACAGAAACTGGTTGAATATCAGACAACGAAAGCTTGAAATCTGTCGCTTTCTCTGCAATTATTATTCTTGTTTTTATGATACTCCATGGTTATGCTGGTTGTTTCAGTTCACTTTTCTTTCTATTTTTTTTGCTGTAAAAATTACCTCTTTCATTTATAAATATTTTGCTAATCTAAGTACTAAAATCCCAAACCTTAGCTCTTTCAGAACAGATTATCATGGATTTTCATTCCTTTTTGCCATTCCTGGTGGAACTATGATGTGATATTTGTCAGGAACCTATAGCTTACCCAATTAGGTAGGTTTACATTTTTACCCATTCTGAAGGTTCAATATTACTTCGTAATTTCTATTATAATTACTCAGAAAATCTTCTTTTACTTTTAATACTATTGAATTTATTAAATACATGAAATTGCTTGTCTCCTTAGTGAATTGAAACCTTTAATCAACTATCATAAATAAAGATCAAGGGCATTGAGCTCCAAGGTCCAAGCAGCAACTGCAACCTGCACATACCTTAAATATGAGCTATAATAATGAACAAGTACACTTATTAACAGTCAGACCTAGGAGACTTTAAAAACTTTCAAGATCAACATTCAGTTCAGATGTAATTTGTATCTATTTGGCAACTGGATTAGCTTATCTTGGGACGTCTCTTTGAACCCAAGTTAGCCTAAGAGTCTATGATTCTGTTCAGGAAGAAATTCATTACAGTACATTTAATGGCTACTTTAGATTTTAGAATTGTATGGGCTAGAAATTGGCTTTACTTGGGTGTTACCAGCTTTCATATACTCAGTAAAAATGAAATTCCATCAAAACCATATGTGTTTCAGAGCTGATTATCCACTGGAGCATGTAGACTTTTCTGTCTCAGTCATCTGTAAAAATGTCTCAGAGCAAGGTTGATAAAATGAAACAACTGCATCTTTCACCTTTGTAAATACATGAGTCAGAGTCCAGGAAATTAAAATAAAACAAACAAACAAAACCCCAAACCAATTACACCTATTCTTTTACAGATTGGACCCATATTTGGAGTTTGAGTGTTTACATTCACAAAATTAAGATAAAATCTGTGCTGGAAATTTGTGTTTGAGAATTTTCTCTGAGAAAATAAGAGGGGAAGATAAGCTTGCACAAAAGCAATCTGAAAAATGCATGGTACACAAGTCTTAAGTACCTTATTTTTACTAACATTCAGAATAAAACTCCTCACACTAGTACACCTCTTAGTATATTTTTGATGCACAAAACAGGTCTCATAGAACAGAACTGAACATTATTAAAACAAAGAAAAATATGGATTTTCTTTTTCTTTCTTTTAAATGTTAATTATTAAGAGATTATACTGAAAAATGAGTGACGTATTAGTACCTAAACAATTGCTGAAAAAAATCTGAATTGAAATAATATTTCTCACAAACTATGCTTAAAGTGTGTGTTGTTAGTGTGTATAAAAGATAGGCAAGTTGTCTCTTCCACTCTGTCTGGATATGTCATTGATAAATTTCTGCTATCACATTCATTTCTATTTCCCTTCCATGACTCCAGGGTCTTTTTCTCTCCTACATAGTGCAAAAGTAATCAAGCAAATGCTGAGACTTTTTCCTTGGTTTTGGTTTGGTTTTGGTATTTTTTGGTTTTTTGGTTTTTTTTTGGAGGGGGGTTCTGTTGTTTTGGGTTTTGTTTGTTTGTTCGTTTGTTTGTAGAGCAACTTCTTTCAACCTTTGTGGTAAGAAACAAAATATTTCTCAGATGTAACTGGTGGCTTTCTTTTAATACTTAGCCTATGAAAAATGTGAGCTTTAAGAAAGATTTTCTAGTTATATATTTCTAGGTATGCTCCTGAATGACAAATATTGCTTTAAGACCATAGAATTTTTGTATTTTTCTTCAGCAAACAAAGGAAAAGTAAACATATATTTCATAAAAAGACTAAAATACAAGTAGTACATATCCTTGAATATTTTTCAGAAAAGCACAGCTTATTGACTGTTAAGGATTGTATCATTGGGCTTGGTAATTGGTGTCTCCATGCTGATGTGAGGTGATAGATATGTGGAATTGAATTGAAGAGAAACAGGAACTATAGCTTTGCTGAAAGCAGCTAGAAGTGTTACTAAAGTGAAACACTTTCTAAAAATATTAAAATCATGGAAACTTCCCCTCCCTTCCACCTTGTTTTCTCTGCATAAAAACAAACAAACAATAAAATCCCCAAAATAAAACAAAAACATATAATAGATTACAATAAAATACACCACTAAAATTAAAACAGAGACAATAGTTATTCTTTTAGTATCGTAAGTTGTCTGTTTCAACATTCAGGAACAGCTTCCACTGAACTGAAACTTGAGTGTTTGGAGGAAAAAACCCTGGAATATAGGCTTATGATAAATTATTTCATTATATATGTATATATGTGCATATACATATATTTCCATATAGGCTGGCCATTCTTAGAATACCATTACTGCGATGAACCTGCATGAGAAGTTGCATACTGCCCTATAAGATATAGTTCCTATATAAGTGGTAGATAATGCACAATACTAGATCTGATGGCAAAAATCCCCAGTAAAGGCTGGCACGGATCAGATCTTGGAGCAGGTCATGCGAAAACTAGAAAGCAGACTGAACACATTAAAGGGCACATGTTTCATGTGAGAATTCTAAGCCAAATAGAATGTGAATGCATACAGTTACAAAAGTTTCCTTTTAAAAATCAAACATATGAGAAATTAATTTAAAGGGTTTTTTTTTAAAAAATATGTAATTGATTTTTATATTCAGTGCAATTCTCTACCATGTAAATACCAGTGAGTTTATCCTTCTTTATGAAAGCTGCCTTGAGGTGTGACCTTGAACTATTCAGAAATTATTTTCATGCAAAGCACCACTCAGAGTATTCTCTGACACACTGAAAGTTCATACTCTAGTTTTCTTTAAGTGCCCATAGTTTTGATCTAGACCTCTTCCACACTGACGTAGCTGAATACACAGAAATATGCAGAAATCCATAATTGTGTAATGCCATTACTGGCATGCACTGAATAGTTTACTATATTACAATTCAACCTTTTTAATTATGTCATGAAATAAATATCATTCTACTATGTTATTAAACAAATTACCAAAATCTGCCCACTCACTCAATAAATCAGGCAGTATAATTGAACATAAATAGCTCCTGGTACCAACCTAATCTGTTTACATAGCAAAAACATTCATTTCATTTTTCTTGATAAGTAGAGAGCTTAGGCAAGTCAGGAAAGGCTTCAGAACATTTTTCCTTTTCTTTGGAAACTGGTATCATATCCTCTAATTATCTCAACAGGGAAAAGATCATAGATGTTGACTTTTAATAAAAGATTGGTTAATTTAAAATCGCTTCTTAGAAAATCTTGATAAGGTGTGAGTTGCCTTTGATAAAATGTAAACCCTAATTGATATATATATGCATTGAGTTTAAAAGTGCTACTTAGATTTAAATAAATTTATTAGAAAAAAAATTGATGCTTCATGAAAATTAAACATAAAGTTGTATTGAAGAGCCTCTTAACTGAAGCTTTTTGTTAAAATATGCAACTATAGAATCAGAATTATACCGTATTTCTATACAAAAATAAGAATTGCAAGAGAGGTAGAGATCAAGTTGAGCTATTATTCTTCTAGGAAGAGACACAAAGGAAGACTGAATGAAATTTTTTTATGATTCTGAAACTAAAGCAAAGAATAAAGACTTAAAATATGAATATTATGTTCAGTTTCTGAAACTTTCCTCATTAATATATAAAAAAGATTATTCCCAATACTGATCTCACATTTTTTATTGCATGTTTGGTGTGATTTCTCTTAGCTCTATTAAGACATACAGATCAGCATCAGGCAAGGGGATGAAGCTCTGAAGAAACCTCTGACACACATGGGAAAAAATAGTTTATTTTTAAGGTTTATATTCAATCTTATTCAGTTGTTTCTTCCTTCATCTGTGTCTCCATACAATTATCATGATGAATGACTGTAAACACGGCTGCCCTAATGCAATGGACTGAGAGACAGTCTTAGATGCAGGAGATTTAACTTTTCATTTACTTCTACTTCGCTGAATTTAAAACAGTGCTTAAAATATCAGTGCAATTTCAAACAATGAACTTTTCCATAACTACATATGGCTGAGACTTCTCCAAACATTGAAATAACATTTCTGTGCAGACTGTCAATATTTTCCTAATTTTTCAGGTTTGCCATACTAATTTGACAAATTTTATGGTTATGTTTTATTATTTTATGTTTCTACCCACATAGAAGGGTTCTAGACAGGGTCTTGGAAAACCTGATGGAACCTTTTATAATAAAACAAATAGATAGTCTAAGACAGGAGGAACTGGATGATTTTGCTAAAGCATGGGGTAGAGTCTGTCATCCCTTCCTAGTAAATACATACTGCTGTGCTTAAGGGAATTCCATTGACTTGTCTTTCTATCTGTTCTATAGAATAAATGACAAGGTCATAGTCTTGTTGTGTGTTTACTGACTGTCCTTAATGTAGAATGATAATGATTTATGGCTTGATCCTTCTCCACGGGCACCCTCTTGTCACGGGGGAGAAGCTTGCGTCCCCTTATGAGGTTGCGAGCTATGCTGTCGGCGGTTTGTGCCTCTGGTAGGGTCTCCCATGCTAGTCAGGTCTCAACTGAAGGGTCAGACAAAGTGTGTCCACGGGCAG
>JAWWEU010000001.1:96452784-96512090 GCA_035583155.1 Acropternis orthonyx | reverse complement strand
TTTTTTGTTTGTTATTATTCTCTCCTTCTTTTACTTGCTGGGTGCTCTTCCTGGGAAAACATCTTTTGGGGTGTTTTCTGGGGTTCTGGGTGGTGGAGTTTGTGTGTTGTTGGGAACACAAACTTGGGGTAGAGTTATTGTTAGGTTTTCTTTATATTTGTACATATATGTGTTATAACTTCTGTGTAAATATATATATATATATATATATCAGTTTCCAGTTTTAAGGGTTTTGTTTCCTCACTCGTTTGCTGGGTCTACCCACAGCTCTTGGGGGGCTTCACATTTTGCCAAGGTCAAAACCAAAACAATCCTGGACTGCATCAAAAGAAGTGTGAGCAGCAAGTCAAGGAGGTGAATTGTCTCACTCTAGTTCACTTCCATGAAATTCCAGCTGGAGTAATATGTTTGACTCTGGGGCCCTCAGCATAAGGATGAGGACCTGCTGGAGTGAGTCCAGAAGAGGGCCATGAAGATGATCAGAGGGCTGGAGCACCTCTCCTGTTTAGTCAGGTTGGTAGAGTTGGAGTGGTTCAACCTGGAAAGGAGATGTCTCTGGGGAGACCTTCTAGCATCCTTCCAACACATAAAGAGGCCTACAAGAAAGTTGGAGAAGGACTTTTTACAAGAGGTTGTAGTGATAGGACAAGGGTCCTATTGCCTTTAAACTGAAAGAGAGTTGGTGTGAATTAGATATTATTGTCTTGAAGATTTTCCTGTTATTGGACCAAAATTTTTCTTCTTCTTGTAAAGAAACAACTTTAGCTTTCCAGTCAGGAATTCTGGAAACAATGAACAAGGTAATATTGAAAACTGAATTTCTCTTAGTCTTCTGTGCCATTTTTCTGTCCAGGAATTGGAGTATTGCCTCATTTGTTCCGGTTTCTGTGAAATTACTTCAGTGCTGCAAAACTTAGCCTTGGTTCTCAGCTTCATGTTTAGAAATCACTTAATCTTTGAGATTAAAAAATGGTAAAGTATCATTTTTTCCTGCTGCTTTCAGGAGCTTAAACCCATACTTTCTTTAATGTTTCATTGTCTTCACTATAGTGGAATATAGATACATCTAGTTGTAAACGTTGTATGTTAGAGAGCTGGTGGTTAAAGCACAACTTGGTGACTAGTGAAATTAATGACATAGTTTGGAAAAGTGTCCCTTGCTGTTTGTTCCATGGCTGTGACCAGCTTAAATTTAAACCACCTAGTTTACTAATATCTAAAAGTGTTAGTTCATATAAGAAAACTAAAGTTAGGAGGAATTCAACAGGAAAAAAAATAAAAAGAAAAAATAGAAAACTTGGGAAGTGTTCTTCACCTTTGAATTTGTTCGGTGTCAACAGAGTTGAAGTATTTTGCAAAACACAGGATCTTCACAGATATCAGAGTGAGCAGAGGGAGAAGTATCAACTTTTCTAATTTGAATCATCTCAGAGACCAGCTGCAATTGAAAATATAATTATGAGAAACAGTTTTTTGTCTCTCTGGGCTCTTTCTGTAACCAGACACATACCATAGATTGCTTGAATTTAAATAAAACAATAGAAGAATAGATTACACTGCAGCCACTACCAAATCATAAAGTGCCCTTGATCTGAATCATTCTTTCATGAAAGCTTATTTCACCTCTCTGTTTCTTGGGGTATCATGTTGCTAATTTACATAACTTTGCTTGTCCTGACATTCACTTTTCATATCTCTGTATAGCTGACCAGTTCTTGGCAACTACTTTTATGATGTTCAGGATCCCAGGATATCATCAACACTAAAACCAGAATTCAATCAAGCAGCAAATTTACTGTCTAGATCAGACTAAGCAGATTAGGTGCCTATTCCATAATAACAATGTGAAGGGTTGCCATAGACAAACAACACCAAACACAATTGCTGCCAATGAATTTTCATTCAGATGCAGTGGTTCTAAAACAGTAAAAGCTGACTAAACAGCACATCTCTATTTATATTCTGTAATGGGAATTTTGGAAAAGCAGCCAATGTGTGTTATATGGGCTAAAGGACATTTTGGCTTTGTCTTAATAATCTAGGGTCAAACTGCGCAAGATAATCAGGGTGCAGCATAAGTTTAAAAGTGAATTCAGGAGAGAGGATTGAAGGAAGTAAAATCTTTTATGAGAAGCTTTCATACACTCTAATTCGGCATTATAACAATACAAGAATAGAATACTTGCTGGATTTGTGGTAAAGGTGTGATAGTGTGATGGAGAAAAGGCTGGAAGAAAGTTATTGACATTAGTAAGGGATGCAATGCTGTAAGCAAAGTTAGGGAAAGGAGTTGCATGGCAGTAAAAGAACAGCTTTGTGAGGCCAATACTGCCATGCACATGCTAGAATCATTTACCATCTCTGAAGTTATTCCTTCTGCTCACTCACTGCAAGGTGAGGCCAACACTTTTGGACTGGTGTTGGTTGTACAAGGATGATGTGGTGTTACACAGCAACACATGGGTAGAGTATTTGTTATAATACCAGTGTATTGCATCTTTTATAAAAGGTAATGTTTGTGGTGGTTCAAATCTCTGAAACAGGGTTGTCATAGACTGTCTGCTTGGTGGTGGCAGTATCCGTTACATGTATTAACACAGAGGAGTCTCTCACTTAAGTCTGATGAGACCTCCTGAACTGCTGCTCTGGTGAGTTCTTATAACCAGTTGGTCCATACCAACTGTGACTACTCCAGTTCATGCATGATCTGTTTTGTCTGATTAGCTTGAACTACCTGCAAATCACATCCTAACTACTCCATACCCTAATTAACCTATCTTAAATACTGCAACAGACTGTTCGATATGTCCATTCCTGTCTGTTTACAGATATTGAATCTATGCACAGTTCACTCAATTGTGCAGCTATAACAGCACCCAGAAGTCCCTGTGACAGCCAGATTCTCCTCCCAGCATGCCAGAAATATCTGTTAATGAGTCTATCCAGAGCAGGGACTGCCTGGAAGGAATCTCTGGGGCTGACTGAAATTCCCACCTTGAGAACTCCTATAATACTATGTCAAACACTTTACTGTGGAGATGGCTAGTACTTCAGTTAACCAGTTATCTCAAGTCACTTTATTGTGTCAAAAATGTTTTTGATCAACCAGGAAAAGAATGACTAAATATGTTCAGGTATGAATGCAAGGCCAACTCTGATCCTCTGAACCTCATGATTGCTACTACGTAGAAAACTCGAATTCTGTGCTGATATTAGAAATATGACTTAAAATCTGTAGAGATTTTATTAAAAGGGACATGAGAAAGGAGAGAACAAACTGTTAGGAGAGTCTCTCTTGCCTTTGCCCATTACATGCCCCATGCAATGTCTCTCTTGCACAATGTCCCCTACTACCTTCCTACTCTGTCAACCACTCATCCTCTATGCTATATCACTTTACCTGAGCAATGTTCTAACGCAGCTGAGCTCACCTGGCTGTCCCATCTAAAACACCTCGCCATTCACATCATATCAAATATTGCTTAAAAGACTGGGAGGACATGACTGAGAACAATGTTGTGCTGCTTCCCTGTGGATTTCACAGACACTGGTGCCTAAAGTACTGGTTTTAAATTCAACAAAATATAAAATCTATTTTGTGTTCTGTGCAAACATTCGTCCAGCTGGCTATCAAAAGATTTTTCAAGAGATTGTTCTGGAGTCACTGTTTTCTATAACATTGTTGGAAGATGGATGGGGGTAAAACTTAATATATTCTTTTGACTGTATTTTTAAAAGTGAAGTGCAAGAATTTTACACCAATCAGAAACAAAGGTACTTATTACTAAAGGCTCTCAAGCTCCACCTAAATATAAAGAAATAGTATAAAAGTAAGTTAAGAATGGAGAGAAAATCAGGGAAGACTCCATCAAAACTGCTGGGATCAGTCAGCAGGCTGAACCTTTCTTATACCGCTATAGGGATGCATATTGGGTAAGAACCATACTCTACACACGCTAATTATTGCTTTTAGGATTAGAGTTTGCTTCATAGTATAGTATATTGCTTTAAATATGTTTTTGCAGTCAGGTTCTATCACCAGAAATCTTAACCTTATTAACCTGTCACTGTTGCTGCAAGCCTTAATATAGCTGTAGATTTTTATATAGTTTTATATAGTTTTATAGTCTTTTGCATTTGAAAAATAGTTTGTAACCCCGGTACCAAATACTTAGGTTAGATTTTAACCTCTGTGTCACATTTTGAAGCTTGTTTTTGTGCTAAGGGAGAGATATTATGTTGTATTCAGATAGCTATTAGAACATGTTATAGTCAAAATATGATACTGTTTAGTCATAGTATAAAGAAGGGTTAGAGGTACTGGAAACCCTCCAAATAGAAGACATAATGCGATGAAGATGAGGGTGAATGAGGAAAAGCTGGTCTTAAGACCCCTGACTCAATTCTAAAAAGGGCATGTAAGGGGGTTGGTTTGGGATAGTTTGTAGGACGGGCAAATTAAGACATTGGGTATGTTTCCTAGATAGGATAATGAAGTACAGTTATAAATTTGTAGATTTCTGTATGCCACGGCCACGCGTCATTGATTGCTAAAGCTTTAGCCAAACATTAGTAAAGGAATTTTTTTTCCTTCTCCCTGTCTTGGAAGTTTTCTTCCTTGGATTTACGGCAACATCACAATTTGTATTAGTAAAGAGTCTTATTCCATAAACTGTTAGAGTGGGTCCTTCACAGGTGCTAGCAGTTGCTGATGGTAGATGACACATTCAAATAAAGTGGGAAGATCCACTGAGGGGTTTCCCTTATGCTGCTGGTTTAGTCCCCCCTGAAAAGGGCAGTTGAATTACCTCTAATCCAGTGGAACTGTTGGGTGAATGGTCCCCATTACAGATGCTGACAGACTGATCAGGCAAAAAGGTTTAAATTTTCATGGGGCACTGACAAATAAATCACTAAATGTCAAGGAAATCTCTCCATATTAAGGGTTGAGCAAATCTCCCCTTTTCATATGACAAACCTATAGGAGAGCTAGTCAAGACTTGTCTAAAAATATGTCCATTTTCCTGAAGATAGCTTATTGTCAAATTACATGTCAATTAATTAACTCAATAGACTCCCTACAGCTATTTTGAACATTCTCCAAATGTTGATCCCATTTCATGTGTGTAGTTCATCTTACAATACCTCTAATGGTATTCTGTTTCAGATCTCTGAAGCTGGCTTTTATAGTGCTTCAAGAGATCTCACTTCAAATTATCTGACTTTAAATTATCTGAGTTTGAGAAATAGAATGCACTCTTCGTTGAGTATGAAAAGTTATAGATATATCAAACTATAATTTGATTTAAGTTATCATGTGTTTCATAACCATCTACTTTTGATCTCAACTAGACTCCCTTTTAACTTATTAGAAAGAAATAAGTTACTCTAAAGAGTTCAGAGGTTCAGATCTAGACATCTGCCATAAGAAAATCAACTGTAACTTAAAAATGTCTCTTTACTTCCTTAGTTAAAAAACAAAGCTACAAATTAACCCTAAGGTCAACACACCCAATATAAATATCTAAAGATGACTCAAATGCCCAAACTTTGCTGGTGAAAATATTTGTAGATTGAAAACAGAGAGTTTAACATCATAAATCAATTAATGCAAATTCTCTACTAAGGTGGCTATTCCTGTACTTTTTTTTCAGAAAGCTTCAAACACTAGAAAGTTATTACTCAGCATTATTTAGAATAAACACATATAGAAACTAGAAAAACTGATCTTTCAAGAAGGAATTACTTTTTGAAACAATTTTCATACCTAAAGGGTCTACTTTTATTAACTTTATGATGTAAATTCTTAGATAAACACTATTACCTCTGAAGAGAGCATAATGATGATGTTTCATTTTGTCATGTTTAAAGTAAAAAAACTCAAACAAAAACAAAACCAAAAACAAAACAAAAAAAAAACACTACAAAACCACAAAAAACAGAAAAAAAAGGTACTATGGGGAAATATTAATCTTTCTCTTTTTAAATAATCAGTATACTATTTCCAGATGGATTTTGTAGGCAACAAATGAAAGGCTACATGACAGCAAGGACTATGCTTAGGTCAAATTTTAATCTACTATCTGTCTAAAACACCTTGAGAAGCAGATAAGTTTAATGTGTTCAGTCAGAGGATCACTGTAGATCTACTTTGTAAATGTAAGAGAAATAATTAATCAACAAAAAATCATACTGAATGTAAGATGAGAGGGTGGTGAAGGGCTGTAGGTTTGTAGCATAAGTGTAACAGACCTCTAGACAGATCTCATGCTTTTACAATAAGAGGAAATTTATTTATTGCCTGCTGCTCAGTTACAGTAATTAGGGCAGGATAGTCTATTTAATGTGGACATACAACCTGGATGTAAAATAAAGCACATAAGAAAACAACCCACACAAAGTAAATGCCGAAATCATTGATTGAGATGGAAGAAGGCAACTGTGTTTGAGAACCTCTAACAAGATTTTTCTCTCCTAGACCAGGCTCTTGCCTCAATAGAGATGAAAATAAAAGTTCAATTTAGTACCTAAGATGAGCAGTCCAATTCCTATCCTGAGTCTGTTACTTTTAATAAATACAGACGTTTAATGATACAGCCATTACTGAAAACCATGAGTCAATTAATTCTCCATAGCAGTAGAGAAAGTTCTTCTATATCAAAACACAGATTTGTGTTGCACTAAGTGGGGCAGATGCTCTTAGAGTTATAAAGCATGGTGGGATGTAAACATTTATACACATTACAAAGGCAAAGAAAAATGGAAGATAATCTTCCATTAAGAAAGCTATACAAGTAATAAGGAAAAATAAAAATACTAAAATCAACAAACGCCTTCATAGCAGGGTATTTCTCTAAACTGAAATATTAGGTAGCATTGTTCACCTTTAAATTCTCTTCTGTGGAAGCTAAAATAGGCTGTCACCATGCCATATGCTTCCAGCAGAGGTGGTGGTAAACTGCAGCTGTAATTTCCAGCTTCTCTAGTTTTATGTTAAAAATATGAAAGCTAAACCAGGCTGCTATTTTTGTTTTCTCCTTGTTTCCTTCCTATGTCTAAAGGTTGTTTACGGTATATGTACTTTTTTGCAACAGTAGCAGAAATCAGGAATTTTATTAAATAACAAAAACTACGTTGTACTTAAATTTCTTCCCTTATAATTCCGCATAAATTTAAAGAGGAAACATTTGCTGACCAAAAATGAAATAGAACAGATTTTTTTCTCTAAACATAAGCAGTGAATGCTTTATTTAAAATAGCAAATAGCTACATACAATGAAAAAAACTATCCTAGATAACAGTGTTAATTAAAGTTTTAATTGTATCTGTATGAATCTCCAAAGCAGAAGAAAAATCATATACAGAACATTGCCTGATGCTTTGGGTTTCTTTTCTTTTCCTTTTTTTTTTTTTTTTAATTACTTTCTTTTTTATTTTTATTTTTCATCCCCTCCCCCCCCCCCCCTTCTTTTTTAACTCCTTCTGGAAGCTCATTCAGCTAAACTGGAGAGTGCAAGAGCATCCCCTGCAGGAACATTTCAGCCCACACTGATTTTCTCATCTACAGTGTTTTTTCTTCAGTTAATTTGTATTCATCTTGCATGGTGCACAGTAATTGTGTCTAGAGAATTAGAGAGGGATGGCTATTGCAGTGGTAATAGAATTACTATCAGTGTTCTAAGCTGGTAAAAGGATTGTGAGTTTCAGTCAGAGGATTTAAAAACACATGCTGAAATGTATATTGGGATCTCCTTCCTGCAGCACTCCTTATTGATGTATTTTTCTTTGGGGTTATAAATGGGATCATTTAAAGTCAGCAAATGTTGGTAGAAAAGATGATACTAGACCTCTCTGAAAAAGCACCTTTAGGCTAGTACATGATAACAACACATAAATGTGCACACATTGAGAAGTGATTGAACTGTCTCCTCAAGTGCCCTCGAATTCAAAGGGAACTGCAATTCACTGACTACAACAGTAGCTACTAGTTGTTGTTTTATGCCATTCTTTTTTTTCCTTCCAACATGATCTTTCTGACTTAATCTCCCCTACTTTATTGAAATAGAAGGGAAAAGAGAAAAGTTGTCATTGTTAAATGTCAATATATTACAGATATGGCCAAAAACTCTGACGCATGTGTTGCTTTAGTGAGTAAATATATAAAAATTAATATATGGGGACAGTCCTGCTAAAAGTGCTATGGATTTTATATGCTGTGAGTAATACTTTAATAAGTACATATATAGTATTAAAAGCTTTAGTCAACTGTTTAACATTATAAAACCCTACAACAGAAACCAGACAAATTATGTCTTTTGACCACTTGGTGTGTTGATATTATACATCTAAAAACCACTATGTAAATCTGTAAACCCATCTTCAACATAAGATGGTGTAAAGAAATTGGAACTATTTCACCTTATTTCTGCAAAAAGATCCATCCTTTCTGTCTAACAGAAACTACAGATCCTCTGAAATTCATACTTATATAAACAATATGAATCAAAATAATTTGTAGAAAATTAATCCATGTTGGTTTAAGAAGGAGAAGTTGATTGTTTAACTGGGTATTTTTCTTTCCTTTCCCTGAACACTGTAGAAAGCCAAGGTGCCACATACAGAAGAATAATATAGCAGTGCCTGATTATGATCTGGGACTTGAAATGGGGTCCAGTGAAATCTACAAGCGTTTTTAACATGAGAGGTAGAATAAGGACCTCAGTATGTTCTGTAGCTCTTGTTCTTTGTTCTGTTAATCTGGCTCATTTGTAAAGCTAGAAGACACTCATTTGCGTAATTTCTTAAAGAAGCAAAGCAGTGTTCTTTACCTCACAGACAGGTGATAGTAGTCAGGGGTTAGTCCTTCCCTTGCACCTTTTTTGTTCATTCACTGCACAGAGATTGGAAACCCTAATGGAAGAAGAACTGTTTGAACACCCAGATTCCCATTACACACAATGAAGTGTGGACTACTCTACTGAAAAAAAGAGTTTCTATGTTGTTTTGTTTAAAAGAAACTATGAGTTTTCAGACCCTTCTGAACCAGTGCAGTGACTCCTGTCACAGAGATAAACCAAATTATTAGCAGTTGTTTGGGAAACTGAAAAGCTGAGAACAGTTCCTAAATCCCACTTTAATTTTGCCTTTGATGCCATACCTTTTTGTAGACATTTTTCAGCTATTTACAGATAAAATTTTCTTCAAACCTTTTTGTAGACATTTTTTCAGCTATTTACAGGTAAAATTTTCTTCAAAATTTGTCTTTGCATTTCCTCACTAATCAGCTGAGATTGTTCACAGAATCATGCTATAAACAGTAGTTTGGATTTAACAAGAATATCTTAGCTATCAGTTGTGATCTCCAGGCAGTAGACTGTCCCATTACTGGACCAAAGAATATAGTTCCTTTGCAGACAGAATTTTGTGATATTGTCACACTGGAACCTATTTCCACTATTCATCCTGTTACAGACTCTTTTGGAACTTCTGGCTCATTGGCAAAACTCATCTATTTTCCAGATGAAATTTCTCGTCTGACAATCTGTAGTCATTTGCTAGTGAGTTTATGCTGTTCTTTGGACTGTAGTGTTCAATTTTCTCTATTGCCTTTATTCCTCAGCTGTGTCCAAGAGAGAAAATAAAGCTATTTACAAGCTTATTCTGTAAGATTTGTCTTGATGTCTAGTCATTATAGCATTTCTTCATTAATTCTTTCCAAGGTGTATTTGGTTGGTTTTTTGTTTTTTTGTTTTTTTTTTTTTTTTAAAGTATAGTCAGAACTGTACACAAAAGCACATTTGAACTACCTCATTAGGAGTTTTCAGTCCTCCCTTACTGTATAACTATATATTCTTCTTTCATGTGTCCCAATATTGTCAGGCATCTTTTATGGTCACATTTAATTTGCTTCTATCTGCTAGCCTCTTCCATTGGGGGGAAAACAAACAAACAAACAAACAAACAAACAAACAAGCCAGGTAACATAATTTGATCTTTGTGCTATAAGGATTTTAAATAATTTGTAGTGCATTTACCTACTGAATCTGTTTAAATGTTAATTTATTTAACTCTCTCAGAGGTTTTTCCATTCAAAATTTGAGGTGGAATTTGCTAGCTTGCAATGTACTTTTTAGGCTTTCATATTCTATTCAATATTTACACCTTTTCCTTTCATGCTTTTTCCATTTTGTATTGACATGAATTCCAAAATAAGACTGTGCTTTTTGCTACATTAGTAGAAGAGGACTTCAGATGTTCAAATGGAGGTGCTGTTTGAATGCCCTAGCATATCTGAAAGACACAGTCTAGATAAGAATCTTTCTGGCCTGGCAGCTGGAGGTCAGTTGGTTCACTTTAAGATGTACACAGTGTTGATATTTGGGAAATGGCACATCACCACAAATTTTCTTTGTAAATGATTGGGTTCTTTTAATGATCTAGTGCTGTTTTAGGGCCTGTATGGTTTCCTTCTTGGGCTTCAGTTGCTATTGCAGAAAGATGCAGGTTTCCAGTAAGGTCTTTGTCCTACACACCTCTCTGATGTGTGCATCCTAAATAATTTAGCTAGCTGCAAATACCACTAGTTTTCCATGTTTAATTAATACTACACAAATTGCTATAGGTTTTCAGCTTTTTATTGTAGATTCGGGAGTCTTCATGTAAACCAGATCTTTTAAGTTCTAGGTACATATATAGGAAACAGAAAGTCAGTAAGCCAACTAAGATCTATATGTAGCCAACAGACTCTTGAGCTCTAATCAGGTTAATAAAAAGTAGTCATTTATATATAATTTTCTGCATAATTCCCCAGATTCTATTCACCTTTTAATTGGGATATTAAAACATTTGCCTGGAACTCGGTGGGCCGTGTCACTTCAAATGTTGCTAGACTAAGATATCCACATAGATCTAGCATATATGACACAAATCAAATAGGACACCCATGCTCCCATAACAGCACCAGAAAGCTACATGGGATAACCTACGACACCTCATATGTAGGTGACTGTAGTCATTCCATAGGTCTGCACTAACTCTCCTAGAACCTTAAACACCTAGCACACTTGTTTACTTTGACCCTTAAATTTAGCTGTCTATAGTCCAGGGATAAATTTAATAAAAACTGTTTTAAGTATTACTTATTTACAGAAGTAGTTATTATTTTGAGGTTTGTTTATTTGCCTGTTTGTTTTTAAGGAAACATTTATCTGTTTAATTCTTAGAAAGACCTTAAGGAAAGCATTCTAACCTTAAAGGTGTCAGCTTAATCCTAACTTGTCAGGTTTGGTTTGGATCCCCAAAAGCAATAAATTTTCTGAAAGAGACTTTAGCAGCTCTACTTCTTCCTCCTCAAGACTGGAAAATTGTCCCTGCAAAACTGAACAAAAACCCCATGTAATTCATTCTCCTGGCTCTGACAGTGACTGACAGTGAATGACTAGTAAAGATAGGAAAGAAAGAGTATTTTTCTTTCTCAGCCTACCCTCAGTACATTTCAGTGGTTTGCAAACCACAGACTTTTTGAGGAAAAAGTGTGGTCCTTTTATCCTGCAGACACTGCTAGACTTTTTCTTTTGAAGATATGATTTTTTAACCTGGAAACAATTAACATCCACAAAAAAAAGTCTCTTTACAACTCTTTAACAGTTACTGCTGCAATGCTCTTTTATAGCAGACAAGTTCAAAAGGGAGATGGTATCTAAATATGGCTGAAATTGGACAAGTGGATAAAGTGGCAATTTATAGTCTTTTCCAAAGCAATGCTTAGCAAGAGGATCGGGTGGTGGTACCAACTTTGGACACTCTCAGAGAAAGAGCTGTACTGCTGTTGTTCAGAAAGGTAGATTCTGGTTTGAGAGACAGATAGTACCAGCCATATGACAGATACAAGTTGCTGTTTCTGGAGTTCATATGGATTACAGAGATCTGTAACCCATTAGAAATCCTGGAGTGTACTGCACCTGTTCCTAGTAGTGAATTGATGAGATCAGATGCCTGTCACTGATCCAGATAATATTGTCAGTTTCAGGCCTCAAACAAACATTTCTGTTCTGCTGAAGAAGAGAAGAAACTGTTCCATGCTGAAAAAAAAAAAATGTCAGGCATCTTTTCTTGCAGTTTTTGGTGTTTTTTTACTTTTTTTTTTCCTTGCTTAAAAAATGCAGAAATTTAGAATCTTTACAATGGTTTTATGGAGGAAGAATTAGTGCAGGTTGGAGGAGGACTGTTAAAATACATTCTGTTTCTTATTTCTTCATTATTTTATTTTATTAATAACATCACCACACAGGAATGAACATAATCTTTTATTTTTAGCTTCCTCTTTAATTTTGCAAAGCATATAAAAACAAGTGAACAACCATAGACAACCCTAAACCCCATCCCACTCACTCAAATAAACACCCCAACCTATTACAGAAATGGAGACCTGAGAAAGTATTTTAATTTAATTTTTGTCAATTATATGTTTTTAACAGCAATTAAGTCCACAGTTTACTAGCTAGTTTTAAGAATATGTCTAATTTTACCATTTTTCAATGAAAAATATTTATTTGTTGTCTTGACCCTTCAGGGAAAGTGACATGACTTTTAGAAGTCCTTGTGTCAGTATAATTCAGGATAACAGGCATTGGAATGGCCTGCCCAGAGAGGTGGTGGATTCACCATCCCTGGAGGTTTTTAAACTGAGATTGGACGTGGCACTGAGTGCCAGGATCTAGTAAACAAACAGGAGTTGGACCAAGGGTTGGACTCGATGGTCTCTGAGGTCTTTTCCAACCCAATCGATTCTATGATTCTATGATTCTATGAACATTCTCTTAAATTCTGAGTTTAGAGGATTAGCCTGGTGCATCAACAACTGTTTCCAAAGCATCTATCATCTATTAAAGTTATTGGCTAAATGTTATGAGTAACTTGCTCATAGGCTAAAATGTTGATTCCTCTCAATTTCCTGATAGCAGCCACGGTAAGTGGAAAGTCACTTGGCTCCAATGGCTTTCTGTTAAATATTAAACTGCTGGGAGGACAATATCTCTTGTGATAAGAAGAATATACTGTAGCAGGTTGAACTAGTTTGGAATTTAAGTACAATGCAACATAAACTATTTATTTCTCTAATTTCAGAAATAGAAAAGCTAGCCATTTTGAAAATAAATGATCAACTCTTTTTTCTGCTCAGTTAAATCATACTAGTCACTGACCAGGCTTCTGAGTGCACTAAAAAATTACTAGTTTTAGATGTTGTGCATTAGAAATCACCTTCCACATTACAGAGCAAAAATACCTTGGGAAAATTGGAAAATTCAGAGACAATATCTGGTTTAAATAATGCTTTATCTTTGATATATATGGAATCCATAAACTTAAACCCAAATAAAAATGCAAATAGATAAATACCTAAATATATATACATGTAGAGGCTCTGTAATATGTCTTCTCATTCCTCAGCTTCATGTAAGGAGTTCTCACCGTGTGTAGCCTACCAAGTCTTGCGCATAGAGAGGTAGCTTGCAGGATCACGTCAGATATTTGATGTCTTTAGGACTCTTGGTGGTCTCCTACACCTTCCCTCCTACCCTTACACATTTTTTGGTGGGACTATAAATGCTTCAGGTTTCAGCAATAAGATAAACCAGGTGTTTAAACTTCCTTCTGTGCTGGTCAGAGATACCTGTGTACTGCTACTGTGTCCAAGATACCAAGGCTAGCTCCAGGCAAGCTGACATACTTGTATAGGACACTGAAATGCAGAAAAATGCTGACTGAATTCCTTGGGAAAAGGCAACTCTTCCATTTACATATGACTGCACCCGAGGTGATCAACATGTATGTTAACTTGTACAGTTGTACATGAGTAATACAGATAATAGGGTCAGTTTGCATCTGGTTCCCTGGTCCGGTTGATTCATATTTCCTACCTGCTTTATATGCTAGATTAGAATTAGCATCACGTCTGTCTTTGACATGGTTGTTTCACGAGGTTCATCTGCCCTAGACCTTAAATTTATAGACATAAAGCAGTGTCTGAACACAGTGGAGTGAAAGCTGCCATTTTTATTAAAGGGTGGCTGAGAGAATAGGCCACTGGTACTAAAAGGACATTAAAATTACAGAATCAGTGGCACATGGTTTGCAATAACCTTACCTTCTTTAGTAAATTTTAAAATGAGTTTGACAAAGAGTCATATTTAAACTATAATTTTAAAATGTAATCACAGAATAACTTGAAATATATTAATATTAATTAAATTTACCTCTTTGTTGGTCTTGCCTGTATTAGAACAGTGTGTATTGGCAATAAAGTCCAGTACCTGTAGTAAAGCCATCTTGTGTAAATAAATTAGTTGGAAGAAATATTGGTATTGTAAAGTAACTGGCAATAAAGTAGCTAAAAATGGTAAAGTATTTTAAAATAAAATAGACTTTATTGACATACATTAAAACATAAGGACAGAATCATCTAGGGTATATTGAGAGATGGTCAATGAAGTACAATACATTTTCTTATGTTTCGTTCCTGAGGTTTCCATGGTAAGGTCCGTATTTAATTATCATTGATTCATATATTATTTCATTAAGTAACAAGTTTGAAGTTACTAGGAGTACTTCATGTGAGTTTGAGTACTGTAAATTAACTACAGGCAATTTTACCCTATGTGCCTCTAATGTATGCATGTGTCATACCAAATTTTGTGGTGGAATAACAAGCATTTTACACAATGAAGAAAAATTGTTAGCTTTTCATGAACCACTGGGTAAATTGATAATTTTTTCCTTGAAATATTTCTGTTCTGCAATAATCATATCATAAGAGCATTATGAGCTAAACAACCTTTACTTGATTAGTTTGTTCTAAACACCTTAAACCATTATGGAAAGTACAGGATAAATCTAGAACAGAAAGTACAATATAGTATAGAAAATGTTGGCCTCATAGGAATGCTCTTATCAAACTCTTATGTCTACTTTAATCAGGGTTTTTTTAGATATTTAACTTTAATTGACGTGTAGTAGCACTATGTGGACAACTGTGATTGTCCTATATAAAGAAAAATTGCAAGGATTGAAAATAGTCTTGTTGTCTTTCAGGTGTGTGTCAGTATGTTTTTATGCTGCTGCCATGTGGCTGTCCTGTTTACCTTTCAAACAGCACCCACTGAATTGAAATCAAACAGGTACATAACATTTTGCTTTCCAAAAAAACGTCTCATAGTATATCTCATTAACTACAATAAAACTCAGAATCTGTAGATTATTTTGTAGCTGTTCAAGTTAGGTGCAGTAAGCATGCAAGATGTCTTAAGAAACTGGTTGTCTAAAGTAAGAGAATGACAGGTTAAAGACTGTGATTTCTGAGGCTCAAGAGAAGTATAATATTTACAAGTAAACTGCCTCTGAATCCAAGAAGCAGATGTCTTTGCAAGCAGACATGTTTCTGTGTAGTGGCTCAAGTCTTTTAATTCTGTAATATCAAACATATCTTCAGGTTACATATTAGCTAACACCTTTCCTGCTGGAATTTGAAATATTAGCCTTTGGGAAAAGTAACAGACATCTTAACAAATATTGACTATTTTCAATAAATATGTTTTTGAAAGTAAAATATAAATAATTCATGTTAATAAAAAGAACCATACCTGGAAATCACGTAGTCTTCAAGTTTTTAATTCTTTCCTAATAAACGTTAACAATTAAATATAATAACAGACAATATTATCATGGGTGCTGCTTCCCAAAATAATGGAGCTGTCTGCAATTAAGCAGTAGTAACTGTGATATACCTAAGTGCATTTTATATAAAATTTTGCATATCAACAGGTGGAATCACTTAAACATGTTAAACCAACACTATGAAACTATTGAAACAAAATGAGTGTAACCAACCCAAACTTTTCTCTACAGTTGTTCTTCCCAGGGGAAAAGGGACTAACTGCAATTTACAATACAATCACGCCCTAGGCTGATCATCTAGTTCATGTTTATAACAAAAGAAAAGAAATAGCCACTTTCAGGCTGTGATTTATCTAACCTTGTTCAGACCTAAAATGGGTCATATAAATTGAACACTAGATACTCTTATTTCCTTTTATTGATCACTCTCTGAGTCAGATAACATTCTCAGGTATATGTTTATTTTATACATGTCCAAAGTCATCTTTAAGGCCGACTATTTTCATTGCAAGTGTCTCTGCTAATTCTCCCCACCCAACTCTCCCCTCCAAAAAAAGCAACTGGTGGGTAAAAAAAAAAAAAAAAAAGCAAACCCAACAAAACCCAACTCTTTCATTTGTGTACCTGTTTTGGTAGTAGTGTTATACAGTTTTCTTGACAGATTATGGGTAGAGAATTTTTTGTAACATGCTTGCATCCACTTTACATATATTCACATAGTAATGAATAAGAGACTCAAAGTACATTCTTGTAATGGCAAAATATTTCTCCAATGTAATATTAAAAACAAATTTTTAAACAAATAGTTCCAGTGGACAAAGATCAAATGCAATTTAATGAAAGATTTAATTTCATTATGCTTCTTTGTGTTTCGGAAATTGCTGGCACACATATTGCTTTGGTTAATGTAGTAGAAAAGTACGGACTCCTCCTTCTCTCTCAATACATTCAATTCTCCCAATTGTACAAGCCACATAGGGTCAAGTTTTTCTTTATTAGCCTGATTTATAACTGGGATTCAAGTACCTGTATGTCGCATGCAAACTATGTAAGGTGGTGAAAATTAAAGGACGGGTTGGAGCTGTTCTAGTTTATATAATTAACAACTGGAGCCACAGCTTCAATCTGACTCATATTTCCCAAGCAAGTGTCTTAATCACTGGTGTATAGAGGCAATCACTCATTTGTTCTGGCCCAGTGAATATTTATTTATTTAAAACGGAACAGCTCCAACAAGAAAGTCAGAGTCTGATGTAGTATGTTTTAGTGGCAGGGTAATTACATAACAGAATTTATGTTAGTCAATAAATCCCTGCAACAGGGAATCACAAGATAAAACTATTACAAACAATCTCAGTCACACATTTAGACAGTTGGCAGTTCTGAGAAATGGCACTCTAGCTGAAACATATTTCTCTTTAAAAACATACTCCACCAGAAATTAAAGAACTACTGGTATTTTAGACACAGAAATACTGTACTGCCTCTTTCTACAATCCCTAACACACGAAGCTAAGACGTAGGATGGGACTTGGACAGTGATCTTGATTGTCGTAGCAATGTGGCGCCTAATCTGAAGAAAACAACAACAACCAAAAAGAATTCAATGTTATTCTATTCTTTTTGGGGTTTTTTGTCCATTACATCATTAGCTCTTGAGGAGATAAGGTCATCTTTTTTTCTTTTCTACAGTAATTGACATGCACCAGATCAATGGATATTGGTTGATGCATTAAATACTAAGGTATCATAAATAATGTTTTTGCCAGCCTGCATTATTAAAAATAAAGCACTGCCATGAAATTCTAAAATAATAATAAGAATCATAGCCTTGTCTATTTAAATTCCTGGCATTTACTTTAATCTAAGAACTAAAAATAGTTTATAATAGAAAAACTATAGATCAAAAACAAATTTTGATTTATAAGCGTTAGTATCCTACCTATAGTTTTTTATTATGGCTTATTCAAATTGCCTTTTCTGCAAGCAAAATGTGTTTTGTATAAGAGGAAGAAAAAGTAATCCACTATACATCTTTTGTTTAACATACAATTTCAATATTTAGAAAAATAATGTATCATTTTTACAGCAAGAGCAGAGTTTTCTGAAAAAAAAAAAATCAACCAAAAAAAATATAGAATTTTCCACAGTTTAATATTTTCTAGTCACATAAAAATATAAAGCCAAACTGGGAAAAAACACATAATAATTTCAGATAAATCCATGCAAACATGAGCTGTCATAAAAATTGTGAACAATAAGTATTTTTATTCCCTATATTTATGATTATTACTTATTTCACATGACTTTGCTCTCAGAACCTTCAACTTTTTTTTTTTGTACAAATTAAAAATTAAATGCATCAATTTATGATAGATATTTGCTTTCACCACGAAGAATGTCTGATATATAGAGCGAGGGGTCAGAAATAAAAAGTACTAAGATTCTGGAAATCAATTCACATTGTATGATTTTCATAAATGTCTCAGTTAAACCCAAATATTATGTAAAGGAACTTATGCCACATGCACAGAGCTATGCAAAAACATGAGGGAAGAATGTATTAGTTTCAATGTAAGCATGTTGGTTCTTGTAAACTACTGCAGCATCTAATGGTGCCAGAATGTGAGAATAATTTAGAATGATGTAAGACTGAATTGTGTTCAGAAGAGCAAAGGAAATTAAATTCATTTACCGTGTTTCACTGAAGTTTGTTTGTAATACTGAGATGTTAAAGAAAAGGTGCTTGATATACACAGGCTAATTTCCTGTTTCTTCCTGTCAGCAAGTTTTTCAGGTGACATAGAAGAACAGGGTTAGTGCAGCAGGTTCAAGATCACAAGATGATCCAGCAATTTATTGCATAAAAGTGTAAGTTGATAGTTATGAATAAAGTGTTTAGAGATATGTCTGACCACATAGAGACCACATCTGTGAGCTGAAGTCTAGTTAACTGAACAATAAAATAACTTCAAAGGAATGATAGTATGGGCAGTGCAAGGCGATATTAACACTAGAATTGCTCTACAATTTTGTCTTCTAATTCCTCACTTATAGTTAAGTAGAATGTGTATTTATGGCTATATTAGTAAGTTTAATGACATCAGCAATGGTTTATTTCTCCTTCTCAATGTCAAAGATCCTATTTTTTTGCTACATACACTGACAGTGGCCCAATATCTGCTCTTAACTTTCCATCGAACTTTGGCAATTGAGGGCACTGACCTAGTCTGAGTGCTCAGATGCACTTTACATTCCTATAAGGAAGCTTTTAAGGAGCTTGATCATTTTAGACTATAAATCAATCTGAAAAGAGGATGAGAGCTGTTGCAGACTGGAGCATTGCAGATACGAGTCAGTTAACTGAGGTGTTTTTCAGAAAAGTTGCTGTCATTCAGGCAACAGCATTTGAGGAGCTGCTAACACTCACAGGTTATTAATCCAGTGCACAGATTCATCTACTAGAGCCTGCCTATACTGCTCCAGGTAATATTATGGCAGCCAGCTGGATGCCACTATTACTCTGAATGATTTGTACACTTTCCTAACATGTTAATTTCTCAAACAGTGAGTTTTTCTTTCAGTCAGCTGTCTGAAGGGAATCTTGCTAGTAGGGGGCAGTTGTGACACTCATGTGCTTATGATGAAGGTAAGAATATCATAAAAATAAATACAATTTTACAGCATTAAGATGTCAAGCTCTAGGATTTCTTTTAGTTGAGTTATGGGCAGCTAAGCCTGGTTACACACTCTGTAACTTCAGGCAACTTTATGAGAGTTATAATTTTAAAAGCAGCTTGTAGGGACAAAGGAGATAAATGGGCAGAGTCAGCAGGTGAATCAGACCTCTAGAATGCACTATACTCTGCTGCATGTTGAAGGAAGATGGGCAATGACAGCCCTAACTGAAACACATCAGTGTGGTGCCTGAACACGTGATGAATGCCTGGAACTTAATTGCCACCTTGGGTTAAGCCACAGCACTGTGCCACGTTGTATTTATGTGGGGGGAAAGGTAACCCTATCTTTCTGTATCTTCCTCTGCTTCTGTGAAAATTTGAAAGATGGAAGGGAAATAAAAGACATATTAATAACATGCACGTTTTAAACTCCAGATCTGAGTATCCAGTATATTTACCTTTAAAAAGTATTCCTGTATTCCTCCAATATGTTTTATATTATCTGACTTTTCATGAATTTCCCCTGCCTGGTTCTGGTATGTGTGAATTAAAAAGTGCCTTTAGAAAGAAAAGAATGAACTCATAGACAGGAATACAGAGAAAATCACGTAAGTCTTTATTAAATATCCTTATTAATATGGGATCTGACAACCATGTTACCTTTACACACAACTTCCTATTGACACATTTTATGACTATATGTGGAAAACAGCACATCTTAAATATGCTCAATTCCTAAGGGAATTATATAAAGACTGAATTATAGAAGACATTATTTCAGCCTTTATGTCATGCACCAGCAGGTCCCCTTCCCCTTCAGCACCAGTGTCTCATTTTCCCTAATCTTCCTTTTGTTGCTGTTGTATTTGTAGAAACCCTTTATGACCTTCACATCTCCCAGCAAATTCAAGTCCAGATGGGCTTTGGCTTCCCTAACCCAATCCCTCTGTACTCAGACAATGTCTTTGTACTCCTCTAGGGTCACATGTCCATGTATGCATCTCCTGTATGCTTCCTTTTTATGTTTCAGTTTAATCCAGAGCACGTTGCTCACCCATGCAGCCCTTCTGCCACTCTTCTTTGACTTCCTACACCTTGAGTTGGACCATTCTTGAACTTGGAAGAAATCCCTCAAAATCAGCCATTCTCCAGGATATCTCTTCACTCTCAGCTTATTGAATATTCTGACTAGGAGCTGCCATTGACTTAAGTAGACTCACTGAGCACAATTCTCATCTGTATTACTATTTTGGGTTACAAGTCTAAAAAAATACAAGCATTCATCAAGGCTTGCTCTGATAGACTTATCATCAATCAGCTTCCACCACTGTAATTTACACAACTTTTTTCCTGGGAGAAATTGTTATGAAGTTTGGGTGGTTGTTTTTTTTTTCTTGTTTTGCCTTCCCTCCCTGCCAGCACCCCGCCCCTCCCCACCCCCCACCCCCCCATGGGTTCTTTGGATCCTTGGTTCCTACTGTTAATGACATTGTTTATTAAACTGCCTTCCAGTTTCCAGAAGTACCATAATGAAAAATACTTATTCTTTGGATTTACACACCCCAAAGTGAGATGATAGATCATCCCACATTCAGAAAGAACAAAAGGAAACTCCAAAATATGTTTTGTGCTTCTTGATGTGAACTTGAGATCAGGATATTTATGAGCAGCTACCACTATGCTAATGCTCTGGAACAGATATTTTTGACAAGATGACTTGGAAAAATGTACCATAAGTTGTATCTATCCCTACACTGCACAAGGTTAAAGATTTAACCCTTTTCTTCAGTACCACATGTAGTTTTATCTTAGTTTAAAGTGTTCATACTTTAGACTCAAACCAGTGCACTTAAAACACATTTGTCCTTGGTTTTGTCCTTTTTAATTTTTTTCCCCTTTTATCAAGGCAAAGCAAAAGCTGTAAAATGAATGTGAATGATATCTCATCTCAATTTACTTTTATTTACATTACTACAAGCCCCAGTTTGGAAAGCATTTAAAATCCAGAAATTATCAACTAATTGACAAGTCAAGGGAAGGACATTAGCTCAGAACATGTTGACTACTTGTTTCTAAAAATCAGAACGAAATTTATAGAGAGTCAGTGAATAGTAAAAGCTGCCTGAAGAAAGTCTCTGCTCATATATTACCTCTCATTTTTGCTCTTGCTTTTTTCCCCCACAAATGAACAGCGCGTTTCCAGAACCTCTTTCATTTTCATTCCCAGTTTCAACTAGCTCTTTCTTCTTTTTTAAAAAGAATCTATTCTTTCCCTATTTCATCTCTCACTCTTTTTTATTAATGTGTTGCCATATATGTTAGGCAAAAGAATTATTTTCCTCAGCATTCAAAATGTACTTTCAGATTAGTTTGCATACTACCAGTCATCTAAGATTAATATTACATAACTTAGTTAAACCTTTTGAAATATAGGATTAAAATACTAGCAAAAAATATTTAAGGTGAATGTTCAAGAAAACCCCAAAGAAACACTTTAATCAGCTAGCTCTGGTCACACATGGCCAATTAAAATACTTCAAATTAACCATCTTCAGTCCTTCAAAGTGAGATGAAAACTTGGTCGTCGGAATTTTCACACATGGAATAATAAGCTCAGGATCAGTTGCCTGTAGAAACAGACAGAAACCTGACGACATCTACCACTGATTTTGGATAATGAATCTACCATCACCAGAAGTGAGATTTTGATGGTTTCATGCTAAAAAGTTGAACTAGTAAGAACAAAAGAAACCTTTAATTTTTCTGTCTTGGGAAAAACCAGCAGTTCAAATAATTTCTTGTGGCTAAGTTTAAGCTGATTTTTTTTTTTTTTAAACAGAGTTTATTCATTTACAGAAAGAATGAGTGGGGAGACCTAATGCAGATTTAGGTTTATCCTGGGCTGTCTCTAGCTGGTTGAATTTAGCCTTTACAGTTCACAGTGTTTAATATCAAAGTTCAGACTTCCCCCCCTCCCCCCTCCATTTCTTTTCCATGCAATTTAGAGAAAAATGAAAAAAAAGCCTTTTAGTGTTTAACAGTGACTCCAGGCATACAGTCATTGATGAAACACAGGCATTTCTAAAGAGCTATTCAGCACACCAGGATCTGAGTTGTTCCTTAAAGCCATTTATCTCTTGCCAATGCTACAGACTGAACTTTGACAAACAGATTTCTAATTTAGTCTTGTGTATAATTCAGGTGGGATGAAGCAAGGCCATTATGTTTCTTTTCAGATTCTTTGATTCAAAATTCTTGTACCATCTTCCATTCTACACAGACATAAGCAGTGAACTACAACATTAACTCTGTATATGAAGAGGAAAATGAAGAGGGCACTCCTGACCATCTGCTTCAGCTGCTGCTGCTGTTACATTGAACACTGAATCTGATGTTAGCATGGTTTGGTATTTCACCTTCAGCCTTTGTTGCTAATGCTCATGAATATTCACAGAACTGTCAGTTCTGAAGGTACACCCAGTATTCATGCCATTTCTTTGTATTGGACCCCTTCATTAAGATTATCTTCCATTTATTTTCTTTTTCATCACCTTATCACTTCAATAGATAAATTGCTCAGCAATAGGATGAAAGAGTTAAATAACTAAGAAAGTGCCTTAAAATAACTAACTTTGGAAAAAGACTGATTGCACCAAATACGTCCAGGCATGACTTAAATGATATATGAAATTGTTCTCATGCAAATTACATTATAGCTTAAATAAAGTTTTCTAGCTGAAGGCCTCCTGATTGATTTACACTGTATGTTTAGGACGAGGCTGAGCAAGGCTACATTGAAGATTATTTAATCTAATCTCCTTTGTAGATAGAATAAGACAGCTATTTTTCCTTGGACAAAGTGCTAAGTGTCAAAAGCTGGAAAATTTTAATGATACCCTTACATTCCAGAGTTTTTCACTTTTTAAATAAAACTTACCTAACTACAGGTATCTTCTGTGACCTGCTGAATATTATCTCAAAAAAATTCAGTGATTAATTGCATGAATGTTTGGCAAAATCATGAAAAGCAGAGCTAGTAGCAAAAGCTGATTGAAGACTTATGCTCAATATAATTACCATATGGTCAGTGAGGTCTGTGAAACTACAGAAACTTCATTATTTATCAGAAAAGTTTCTCTCTGCAACTACAATATTTTGGTACAGACACATAAGAACAGTGAATAAGCCTTAAATGAGAAAAAAAATTAGTGGTTTTAAGCAATATTCCTACTTTATAGAAAACAGAACAAAGAAAGTATGAGACCTGTTTGATAACTCTGCAAAATAATAGAAGAATTAACTTTTTATTGAAAATTAATAGGTAAATTGTCTGACATATCTCAGGTCTTTAATATACTGAATGAAAGAGTAACATGTTTATGATTATAAGAACACACAACACTTTTTTTTTTTTTTTCTAAAGTTACTGAAAATATTCAGGGATACATTTGTAAAAATAGAGAAATGTTTAAAGTCAGAGAGCTAAATCTGGAATGGTAGTAACATTGAAGTTGTCTCTGAAATGAATTAGAAAGATGAAGAAAGGCTGAATTTTCAGGCTGAGAATGTTGAGGCTGTTCAACCTGGAGAAGAAAAGGTTGTGTGGAGACCTCATAGCAACATCACAGTATCTGAAGGGGATCTACAGGGCAGCCAGAGAGGGACTCTTCATCAGGAACTATAGTGATAGATCAAGGATTAATTGGTGCAAATGAAAGAGTGAGAAATTAGGTTAGATACTAGGAAAAAATTCTTTACTGTGAGAGTGAAAAAACACTGGAACAGTTTGCCCTGGGAAGGATGTGGATACCCCATCCCTGACAGTGTTCAAGTCCAGGCTGAATAAGGCTGTGAGCAACGTGGTCTAGTGAGAGGTGTCCCTGCCCATGGCAGGAGATGTTGGAACTGGGAAATCTTTAAGGTCCTTTCCAACCCCTTAACATTCCATGTTTTTATGAAGGATTCTTAGATTTATATTTTTGTGTGTGTGTGTGTGTGTGTTTTGTGTGTCTTCACATGATGTTGTTGGAATTTCAACAAGGAGAGAAAAATTATTATTATTACTATATGAATTATGTAGTGGTCATAAATAAGTATTGAAAAATTGTCCTCTGAGTATGAAGGAAGACAGTTTTTTTGTTTGGTTGGTTGTTTTTGTTTTTGGGTTTTCTTTTGCTTAATACTTCTTGCCAGGGTCATGATAGAGAGAACACAAATACGTATTGCTGAAACAGAGCAGCTGAAATTTTGAACATTTGAAATAATGTCAAAATCATCAAAGCTGATAGAGTTAATGCAGATACCCTAATGGTAGAAGTGAGATTCTTTTCCAAAATTAAAGTGTACAAGATTGAAACACTAGGAAATGGAAAGTGGTTGTTAAAATATAGCAAAGGAAAGTCCCGGAAAGGGAACTACATTTGATAAATCAGATCATTTACACTATACCCAAGTGGAAAGGTTTTGTCAGATGAAACAGAGGGTGAACTTTCAGATTTCTGTCTGAGTTAAAAGTCCTGTTAAAAAAACTGTACAAAGAAGACAGTTATTTCTTCTCTTTAAGTTTTCAAACCATTCTATGTTTTTCAGTTAAAAGAATTATATTCTCTACTTATTCTATTTCAACCAAAAACTCATACAGGCAAAAAAAAAAAAAAAAAAAAAAAAAAAAAAAAAAAAAAAAAAGTTGTTTTTTGTGTTTTATAATAAAAGATACTGAGTGAATAAAAATCTGATCCTGTTGTGCCTTATATGCTACTCTCCCACAGAATCATGGAGTAGCTGACGTTGGAAGGCAGCTCTGGAGATTGTGCAGCTCAACCTGCCTGCTCAGACCAGTGTCAGCTATACCAGGTTGCTCAGGATCAGGCCCAGTTGGAGTTTGACTATCTCCAGGGATGTAGACTCTACAAAAAACTTGATCTGATTTGACCACTCTCACAGTAATAGAGATTTTTTTCCTTTCACTTAAATAGAATTTCCTGCATTTTAGTTGTGCCCATTACTTCTTTTTCTGTCACTGGGCATCACTGAGAGACAAGTCTTCTTTACTCCCTCCTATAATGTATTTATACACATTGATGAGATACTCCCTGAGTTTTCTCTTTTTGAAGCTGAGCAATCCTGGTTTCCTAAGTCTCTTCTCATACGAATGATGTTCCCTTAGTACCTTTGTGGCCCTTAACAAGACTGTCTAGAATATCAATGTCTCTCAGAAGCCCAAATCTGGACCCTGCAGTTCAGATGTGTCTCACCAAGGCTGAGTAGAGAAGAAGCATCTGCTCCTGCAGCATGTTGGCAGTGCTCTGAATAATTCAGCCCATGATAACATCAGCCACATTTGCCCCAAGGACACATGTTGACCTTGGTGTCCACGAGGATCCTTAGGACCTTCTCGACAGAGCTCCTTTCCAGATAGTCAACCCCAGCATGTATGCAGACTGAAGCACCTCTCTTAGAAGGAGGACTGAGAGTTTTGGGCCTGTTCAGCCTTGAGAAAAGACTGAGAGGGGATTTCATCAGAATCTATGAGTATCTGAAGGGAGACTGTCAAGAGGATGGAGCCAGGCCCTTCTCAGTGGTGCCAAGCAATAGGACAAGAAGCAATGGGCAGAAAGTGATGCACAGAAACTTCCACTTGAATATGACGAAGAACTTCTTTCTGTATGGACAGCCATTCACCGGAACAGGTTGCCCAGAGAGGTTGTGGGATCTCCCTCACTGGACATATTCAAGAAGCATCTGGATGCAAACCTGTGCAATATGCTCTAGGATGACCTTGCTTAGCAGGAGAGGTGGACCACGGTGGTCTCTTCCAAGGTTATCCATCCTTTGAGTCTGTGATTCTCTCCATTACACAAATGTTACAATGAACCAAGGCAAAGAAGCTGTTATTTCTCACAGTTTTTGTGTGAATTATATCTGATTTCTACTTACTACTCTTCAGACTGTGAATATCTTTTCATAAATTGCCCTTTGAACATTTGACAGTAATCATGTTTTATGTGTGCTAAAGTATTACATATCCATGTGTATTCTTCAATTAACAAATTAGCTGATATTCTGTGGGCAAAACTTCATATTTGCTCCTGAGCTGTACAGATCTCTTACAATGAATAGAACTAATGGAGCCACAGGTAAGGAGAGTAGCTTTTGCCTACTGCATGGGTGAGGAAGTTTATGTGGCAACACATATTGGATCTGGATAGTGTTTGTGTATTTAAAAATCAAAATTTGAGGTTTCAACCTACTTGACTCTCACTTTCGCCTGCCCACCCAACCAAAATACTGTGTTCTCTAGGTCTTGAATTCCCTTTTCTCCTTGAATTCTCCCTTTTCAGCAGGGAAATCTTTGCCAGATGGGGGAGACTGGAGACAAAATTATTACTGACATAGAGCTCCTCATAATAGTCTTGGGCCTTACTGGTCGAGGTCTCTGGTCTTTTCCTGGTACTTTTTCCCCATGCTCCTCCCTGATCCCCAAACTTTTCTCCACTTCCACGATCTTCCATCCAGCCAGGATGTTTTCTCACTTCTTTCTGTGTTCCAGTTTTACTGAGACTTTTTCTGGGAATCCTTTTTTCAGCACCAGCACTTTATGGATCCCCAAGTTTCTGGTTTTCCTAATCTAAATGGTAATGTACAGAAGCAAAATGTGTGATCAGCCTGCTCTAGTTTTCTCTTATATCTGCTTTCTAAGCCGAGGATTCAGGATATAATCCTTCTGTTTAATTCAGGTCTTATTAAAACATATAACATAGCCAATACCAGTGGCAACTAGCAAGTATCAGCTTTATGCCCATGAGTTCAGAAGTTCAGTCTGGAGCATTTGTCCTCACCTTCACATACTGCCCATTATCTGCTGCTTCTTTCCACCAGTGACATGTGGACTTTTCATCTATGACACTCGATGATCCAGGATAATCAGTTTAGATGTGGATAGCTACATTTCATCATCTAACACATTTAGAAGCATAGTGATATTCCCAACAGAGTGACAGCTTTCTTTTCTTTTCTTTTTTTCCTTTTCTTTTTTTTTTTTTCTGTAAAAGATAAGGAAAGAAACATCACAGGTAATATGTAAGTATAGCCAGGTAAATTTTACTGAGGGAAAAACAAAAAAGTGAAAGTGTACATAACAACTGAATTGTGTTTGATTCCTAGAAATATCTATACAGACTCTTTAAATTTTTTAAAAGATATGATACCAGTAAAAATATGGGAAAATTTTGTGTCTTGGTCTATAATGAGGTACAGATTTCAATAGTCAATAACTGCTTTTATTCATGTGTTTCATTAATGATAACGGTGTGAGTACTCAGTGGCTACTTCACTGACTCATCAGCTCAAGAAATTGCTCAAGAGAAAAATATATTATACAGATACTGAGTAGCATGTTTTATAGTAAAATATGCTGATTATTAAAACCACAAATATGTTTTTTGCATGAGTATTACCCTAAGTGCATAAGTAAATATCTTTATGACTGATAACAGAACCATTTTCAAGCCCATGTAACATCTGTGAAATATAAAACCAATTAATTCTGAGGATTTTTTTTTTGAGAAATAGCTTGAGAATTTTGTTCTGTTTTAGGGAGACACATGAAATTTTGGACATATATTCTGTTCTTTGATTAAATGCAGCAAACAGATTAAATGTTTTATGTCAGTCCAAAAGATATGCCTACATACCTATAATATGCAAATAATATAGTAGTTCTGCAATATTGAGCCTCACAACTTAGCTCAAATGCAGTTGTTTGTTAAAAGATTGATCCAGTTCCTAATCCTCAAACTTTTCAAATGCCTTGAAAAAAAACCAAAACCAAAACCAAAAACAAAAACAAAAAAACACCTGCAGATGCTAGTTCTTCCACAAGTCAGCTGTTCAGAGTAAAGGTCTGTTTGCAGCAAAAGGCAAATCAGCTCAGTGAAAGGTGTCTGACTGACAGGACAGACCTGTTTGGAAGCAACCTAAGAAGAAGAGGTTCTGTGCAGTTCTCAGATCAGCAGCTCCTTCTTTAAATCACTTTTCCCCAGGAATAGGCAGGTAGGATAAAATACAAATAGGGGTAAACAGGAGAAATCACCTAAACTCTTACACTACACAAAACTCCATTTCAATTCAGATTAACTTCTACAGGTAGAGGCTTATATCACATTCATCAGGAGATATCTAGTGCAAGTTCATCAAAAGAATTCTCAAAAATATTAGTTACACCTATCCTTTTCATTTTAAGGTTAATGCAAAGGTAACAAAGAACAGTTTTATGCAACATTTCCATTTTTAAAATTTTAATTTTTAAGAATTAGAAGTTATATTTCTGTAACTAAGAATTAGTGTATGGGGTCTTTCTTCACATTTATGAGAAGTTGTCTGAGTTTTCCTACTACCTCTCTAGCTTATCAATTTCTGATACTGTATTTTTTTACAAGTGTAATATTGTATCTTCCCTTATTAATTAATTATTTTTGTGAAATACTGAAGAAAGTAACAGTTATGGCCTTGTTACTGCCTTGCAATGCTGTCTTTCAAATTGGAAACTGATTAAGAAAAGCCAAAATTTAGCTCCACAAAGATAGGTTGGTCCCCATAATGCCATAATGTTATATTTATTTATAGAGACAGAGTTTATACCTACTGAACAGTGAGCAAAATTGAATTTAATTACAGCATTTTATCTGCATATAAATTCCTTTTTAATGTATAGGGAAAATTGAGAAAATAAATTAATACTAAGGAATAATATTTTTCCCCTGTCCTTTTCATTTTATTAGATGTAATGTGGCCAGTAAGACTAGAGAAGTGATCATTCCCCTGTATGTGGCATGGGTGAGGCTCACCTCAAATCCTGTATTCAGTTTAGGGCTCCTCACTACAAGAAAGACAGTGAGGTACTGGAGCAGTCCAAAGGGTAAAGGAGCTGGGGAAGGGTCTGGAGCACAAGTCTTATGTTACAAGAAATGGCTGATGGAATTGGAGTGGTTTAGCCTGGAGAAAAGGAGGCTAAAGGGAGGACTTATCACTCTCTACAACTACCTGAAAGGAGGTTGTTGTGAGATGGGTGTGAATCTTTTCTCCCAGGAAAGAAGTGACAAGACAAGAGGAAATGGCCTCAAGTTGCTTCAGGGAAGGTTTAGACTAGGTATTAGGAAAACAAAATCACAGAAAGGGCTGTAAAGCATTGGAGCAGTCTTCCCAGGGAAGTGGTGTAGTTACCACCCCTGGAAGTGTTCAAAAAATCTGTGGATATGGCACTTGAGGACATGGTTTAATGGTGAACATGAAGGTGGTGTTATGTTGACAGTTGAACTTGATGATCTTAAAGGTCTTTTCCAACCTTAACAACTCTACAATTCAATGATTATATGTGGGATTTATTTTAACTAACATTAGCTATCTTAACAAGTCTTAAATGTTTACTCTCTACTTAAAGGAAAATCATCTTCTGAAGATGTCTCTGCCTTTCTGTTGGCATCAGTAGGTAACTATGAGAATAGGACCACAGTGAAAGCTGTCTTTGATTAAATATGTGACCTTTTGATTGCTGACATTACAGCAGATAAATTCTAACTTTACTGTCAGAGTTATCACAACAGAAATAACTATTTAAGCCCTTGTGGTCTTCCAGTACTGAGTAACATTGATGGTGGACTATGATAAGGACTATGGCATTACTGTGGAAAATATATGGCACAGGTGGTAAAGGTTTTCTAGGTTTTGTCACTGTCAGGATAAATTTTGCTTGTTGTCTCACAACATGAGCAGAAGTAAAATCTTAAACAAAACAGTCCCTGAGCACAGAGAAAGTACTCTTGATTTGGTGATCTTGTTAAGCACTGATGGACTTCCCTGGGTTTTTTAAATGTTTGTGGGGGTTTTTTTGTTTGTTTGGGGTTTTTTGATTTTTTTTTGGTTGGGTGTGTTTTTTTGGTTGGTTTGTTTGTTTGTTTGTTTGTTTGTTTGGTTTTGTTGAACAGAGTAACTAAATGGAACCAGATAGTGTCACAAAATTATAGATGGTTTGGATTGAAAGGGGCCTTAAAGACTATCTAGTTACAGTCCCACTGTCATGGGCAGGGGCACCTTTCACGAGACCAGGTTGCTCAAAGCCCCATTTCCCCTGAGACCCTTTCCATATGTAGGGAGAGGATGGAGAAAGATGGCTAAGAGGAACAGTAACTACAGAAAGAAGTGTACTCAAACTTGCATGTAAAAAATAGAAATGATTAATGAATGGAGTAAGGTGGTAACTGAAAATATATTCATATTATTCCATACAGACTACTTAATGAATCTGATTCAGAGCAAAAGAAAGGATACACAAAATACCTGATGAAAGATAAATACAAGAATTGTTCAGGGATAAGTAAAGCTAAGTATGGAATGTTCATCACCAGAACTCTTGACATAGAGAAGAAACTGAAAGAAGGAAGGAACTAAGTATCCAAATCTTCTTTGTAGAAATGGGCTGGAGTTTTTAGGGAATCTTTGAAAGGGATGGGGACACTTGTGAAGAGGACTTTACATCTTTACTTTAAAGATGTAAAATGTAGAAATGCAAGACTCATGGCTGCATGAAATAGTTCAGCCATTTAAAATAATACTATACCACAATATACACTAATGTTAGGGTATTCTGCTTATCTCTTTTTCATTACATAAAGTCACCCTAATATTCAGCCTGCTAGAAAAGTCAGAATCCTAAAAAAGCCAAAATAAACCCCAAACAAAGACCCAACCCCAAAGAGAGTAAACAAAGCAAACAAGCACACAAATAATAGAATAACTTATTTAGAAATATATAAGATACACAAATATAAACTGAGGTAAAATTTAAAATGCTACAAAATTGCAATTAAGTCATGTTTCAAAAGTAAATAAAAGGCAGTAAATAAAATAAATAAAACTAAGGTTAAGAAAAACAAGGACATTAAAGATGTAATAGAGGAAGAATTTCATAAAATTATATTCCAGTCTCTGAAATATCTTTATTTACATATCATGAAATGGAAATCCAAAAATTCTTCATGAGGAAATGTTTCAAGTAAATATCCACTACTATCCACTATCCACTAGTTTCACTGTTTTCAAAAGGCTGAAAAGTATTAAACTGTCAAGTTGTTTTATTTACAACTGCTCCCTAGTTATACAGGGCTTAGGACCAGTCCACTTAAAGGAGACAATTTTTCTCCTGTTCCTTCCAACAATCTGATGAACACAGCCATACCATGCTCTGCCTCAGGAGGCAATTACAACCCAGATTCAAGGCCCTGTTACTCTGCTGTCTTTTTACTCCAGCAGCAGGAAATTAACCCTGGCCTAAAGTACAATTCAATGTGATTGCTGCTCATGACCAGCTCTGTAATTGTTTGAGTCTCTGTCTCCATTAGTTCACAAAGATAACACAATCAAAAGTGGATGTAACACTGAAAGCTATAAAAATGGCTGTGATTTTTGTGTAAATAGACTAATCTATTTACATGTGATCATATCTGGAACTCTGAGCTACATAACTGAAACTGGGGAGGGGTTCTTTGGAGGTTTTTTCAAAATATTGAGTAGAAGGTGAGAAACATACACATTTCTCTAGTTATTCAAATTCATAAGAATAAAAAACCCCTAATTTTTAGACAACATTTTCTTCCCTGGATATTATTTAAAACATTTGTGCTACTATTTAATAATACTAACCCCTCTGTTAAGTCTGAAGTATTTGCGTCACACAGTAATGGCAGAACAATATGCTTTTCTTTCTTTTTTCATTATGCATCTTTTTTTACTTTAAGGCATTCAGTGGTTAATGACCAAATAATGAATTTCTGGCTGTTTCTACTCTTCTGTAAGTGATATCACCAGACTTTTTATTGTCTGCTCAGAAAACAAATCATACCTTCAGCCGGTGCTCATGAATTCTGAAACAGGATGCACTCTCTCTGTGTCTGCAGGTTGGAACTGTAATTCAGATTCAGTTTGACAAATGTGTCAGAAAACATGTTTTATTAGCACATAGAGCATAATGTTAAAACTAATGCAAACTGTTATTCAGCAAGTTAGAAGCAGTCAGGTTTTTGGTTTGAGAAAGGAATAAACATTTAACATTTAATCTAAGACAATAGCACGCTTTTCCAGAAAACAAAGAAGCAAAGAAACAAACCCACGAAAAATTGACCAAAAAAAAAAAAAAAAAAGGCAAAACTAACCATCAACAAAAAACAAAACATTAAGACAAGGTGTCTACATATCCTACACATATCCTACTTGTTTATAACAGGGGAAAAAATACAGAATTTGAAAGAACATGAATATCTTCTTTAAATGTTTGTTCATTTGCTGTTTACCTGATGTCAATTCATTCCTGGATTCAGCACAATGAGACCTAACATTAGACAGCCAGTCCCAAAGCTAGACAGTACAACAGAGCACGGCAGATAAATCATGTATCAGAAAAAAAAATCTCAGTCCTCCCAGGACGCAGTTCTCTATGGTATTCTTGTGACTCCATCCCTTCCTCCACTCCAGTTCAGACACCTGAACATAACAAAACATTATTACATTTTAAAAGGATACAATTTATTTTTTTTTTTCTAAATAAAGAACATATCACATGTTCCTGTCAATACAGTACCTGTAAGGTTAAGAGCTAGAAAGACAGTGAAGGCCATACTGAAATGAATGTGGTGACATCAGGCTGGTGATCTGTCACTAGTGGGGTTCCACAGGGCTCCATCTCAGGCTCTGTGCTCTTCAACGTCTTCATAAATACCTTGGACACAGGACTGGAAGGGATACTAAGCAAGATTGCAGATGACAAAAATACTGGGAGGAGCTGTTGACTCTCTCCAAGGCAGGAATATCCTGAAGAGAGACCCTGACAAATTAGAGGACTGCACAATCCCCAACCATATTAAGTTCAATAAGGGGAAGTGCTGGATTCTGCACCTGGGATGGGATGACCCTGGATGTTCATACAGACTGGGGAATGAGATCATGGAAAACAGTGCTGGGAAAGGGACTTGGGGTCCTGGTCGATGGCAAGTTGAATCTGAGTCAGCAGTGCCCTGGCAGCCAGGAGGGCCAACTGTGTCCTGGGGAGCATCAGGCACAGCATCACCAGCTGGGCGAAGGAGGGGATTGTCCCACTCTGCTCTGCACTGGGATGGCCTCACCTTGAATATTGTGTGCAGTTTTGGTACCACAGTATAAGAAAGAGATTAAGCTACTGGAGAGTGTCCAAAGGAGGGCAGCGAAGATATGAAGGGCCTTGAGGTGAAGCCATATGAGGAGCAGCTGAGGTCACTTGGTGTGTTCAGCCTGGAGAAGAGGAGAATGAGGGGAGACCTCATTGCAGTTACAACTTCCTTGTGAGGGGAAGAGGAGGGGCAGGCACTGATCTCTTCTCTGTGGTGACCAGTTACAGGACTTGAGGGAATGGCCTGAAGCTGTGTCAGGGGAGGTTTAGGTTTCATATAAAGAAAAAGTTTCTTCACGCAGAGAATGTTTGGGCACTGAAACAGGCTCCCCAGGGAAGTGGTCACAGCACCAATCCTGACAGAGTTCAAGAAGCATTTGAATGATACTCTCAGGCACATGGTGTGACTCTTGAGGATGGTCCTGTGCAGGTCCTTGTGGGTCCCTTCCAACTCAGAAATTCTGTGATTCTGCAGTTCTGTGATACATAAGACAAAAGCCTGAGCAGCATCAAGTCAGTGCAGACAGTGCAGAGATTTAACTGACCGAGAAGGTGCACAGAGTTTTGTAATCTGATCTGTGATCTCTGCAGCCATGTCTATGCAGCAAGCATTGGTTGTATTAACATCTGCTACAGTGGTGATAGAGCAAATGTAACCTATTTGTCTTAACAAATTTAAAAAGAATTTAGCTCTAAAAGCATAGTTTTCTTCCATGAAAAGATATAGCTGGGTCAGTTACACAGACTGTGTTATAAAATGTTAGTCTGAAATATTGCATATAAAGTATAAAAAAGATTTCTTCACATATTTCAAATTACAAAACTGATTTAAAAAGTATGATGATATAAAAGTGAAATGTTTTTTCTTTTTGATTGCATTTTAGTGTTTAAATGAAAGTTTGTTTACAAGATTTATATACTAAAGAGTCAGTCAGTCAGTCACCCTTCATGATTACAGGTCATAAAAATATTCAAATAGAAAGATTATAAATACGCTAACAAAGATAGGTGCTTGAGGGTGTTTTGCAAAGAAAACATTAATTTGTCTAAAATTGTTGTCCTCTGGAACTTTCTTGACTTTAAAGTATCTAGAAAATTATCTACTAGTGCAGAGCTCTTTGTCACATTTATGTTGTATGTCATACACAATAGCACATTTTTTTTGTGAAGGATGGGTTTACCCAAGGACACCTGTTCTGGTATTCCATGATGTGTTTGTCACTTGGCAGTTCAGAGCTGTGGAACAGCAGCCACGGGACCTCTACAGGCACAGATAGTACTCTTCCTATGTGCAGCCAGTACAAGGTCTCTCAAATGAGCTATGAACAGATGAACAGATAAACACAGAAGCTTGTAATGTCTGACCTACAAATTAGACCATCAGTGCTAAATGCAACAGCATTTGTCATGAAATCAGAGTTCTGTGATGATAACATTTTTGTTTCAAGCCAAAGTGGGGAAAAAGATGTTTGCACAAAGCCGAAAGTTTGAGAGAACTGAAGCAGTGGGAACAGTCAACATCAACTGTCAGTACCTCAAAAACTCTTTTGCTTGGGAATTATTTGTTTGTTTAACATCCATCAAAAGCAAATCACATCCTTATATCAAATCCGTTGCCTTGGATCTTAGAACTTCAGATCCAAGTCCTACCTCTGACACAAGCTGTTAAGATACAGAAAAATACAGATGATTAGGAGGCTTGCAGCAGGATTTTTATTTGCTTATTTTATGTGTTTTCACTTATTAGTGTGCTTATTTATCTAGGAGGGGGTGATTTTTTTAATAAAAATAAAAATGAAAGTTTCATGCCAACACACTACTTTGAACAAACCTCTAGCAACAGAATTTCAGGATTCTGGCAACTATTGGTGTGATTTCTCAAGATCACTGTAGAACTTGCTAGTTTCAAAGGCAAAAGTTGGTAGATGCACACCTTTTGAAAGTTTGCATCTGCACGTAGCTCCTGAGTACAACATACGGAGGAGGCAAAGTGAGGCAACAGCAGTCCTCCAGAGCAGGGCAAGAGAGGCCCTGGGCACAAGGCTGGGTCTGAGGTGCCACAGGCAAACAACGCTCTACATAGGCAGGCTAGGACCCACAGACAGGAGGTGTCATGTCGCAGCAGAAAGCTACAGGACCCCACAGTAGGCAATTTTGGAGCTGCTTTGTTCTGTTCTGGAATGGACAGCTCTTTAGACCCAGAGGACCCAAATGACCAGGAACTTTCAGAGGTGCTTGTTCCTGACTTCCTGCTGCTAGTCAACTATTATTTCAGAGGGAAAATTTTCGGAGGAAAGGGGGATGGAAGACAGGGAAGGGAAGGAAGGGAGGAGATAAATAGTTCAGTTAAGAAATGAAGAGCAGGTCTCAGAATTCTTGAATTTCCTGAGAGATATGAAACCAGCTACCTTATTACCCCTGGGGTTTCATCAACTTGCTAAGTATTTCATTTATGAAAAATGCTTTCCTACGATAATGATTTCATTTTCTAATTCTTGGCCTATCTATTCTGATTATAAATTACTTGATACAAGTAGGAATTCTTTCTGCAAGTACAGTTCTTAGCTCCTAGAGACCTATTTCCCCTTGGGAACCTTGAAATTATATCCTTCTATGTAAGCAGAGTTGGTGTATCTAACAAGGAACTTTAGAAAACTTAAGATTTAACTTTTTTCCTAAAAAGAAATTTTTTAAGAAGTCTTGGTAGGTATATATTCCTTTTCACCGTTCACTGACATACTGAACTACTGTAGCACATTTAAATATTTTCCCTTCTAAAAGGTAATATTCAGGCAGAAAAGAGTTAGTATTTTGATTAATGAAAGAAATAAAGTAATTTGTTTCAGGTCATGTATCTGCTGAAAACTTAATACACATGCACAAAATCTCCCACTTAGAAAATATCAAAATTTAGCAAATAGTGATTCCACTGTTACAATGAAATAAATTTTCCTTAGAAAAAATGAGAATAACCAGCAGCTGAATTCCAAAATAAAATGATTTACTTTGAATATCCTTCTAAAGCACTCCTACAGGAACCGGGAATTTAATAAGACATTATTAGATTAAGCTTTAGTCTTTGAAAACAGATACTGAATTACATGGGACTCTGATTGTAATCATCTGTTAAAAAGACACGCCAAGACAATCAACTGCCTCCAGGGCATGTAAGACCAGTGGCAGAGCTGTTTTATATGAACGAGCCAGATTATAGTATTGCAAAGAAGAAATAATTTTTGTGAAGAAGTAAGATGTCATTTTTCACTTTTGTAAAATTGGTTACAGTATCTTCATCATTTGAGCTATAGTTTTTCTTGGTTTGGACATACATTTTTCAGCAGGATTTTCTACTGTAAATGTGTCCCTATTTTCAATGATACTTATTACGATGCTATAAATATAAGGGAAGCATATGTATGACCAACACAATGCACCTGATATTATCTCAGAGAAGACAGGATGAAAAGCTTTCACAATACAGGAATTAGTAGTTCAGTAGGTGGATTTTGTTAAAAAAATAATTATTTTTTTCTGGATATTAATATGAGTGTGCCCCAAAAGTTCCCAATGTATTCATTGAATAAACAGTTGATTTTTTTATTGATACATTGCTAAAAGTTAATAAAAATCAAGAACAGTGTGATTTCAATTTGCTAGTCTGCCTAAAGCATATAACTATATAACTCTGCTGTGAGTAAGGAGTGAGGAAGGAAGATACATTTCTAAAACTATCTTAGGATACACCACAGCATGGCTTTCCATTCTTTCTTGTCCCTATGAAGGGGGTGACTGCAGTCCCCATTCATTACAATCTGAGATAACTAAACTAAGAAAATTGAGTTTATATTGTTACGCTGCCGTTATTTTATGAATGTGATTTAATTGAAGCAATCAGATAAATTTATGCAATCTTATTTAAACTAATGAGTTCCTGGAAAATGATTTGCACCACTGAGGATTATTGCTACTCTTTTTGTCTTTTCCCCCATGAATTCTTGATAGGAATCATAGAGATGAAGCTGAGGGTAAGATTTTTTGCTTGGTGACTGCAACTACCAAAGGTCTGTGATTGGAGTCACCTAAAATTCTACTATATTTTAAAGATAAATATATAAACAACACAAGACTATGCATAACATGGCACTTATTGCAATAGTTTTTGTTTGTTTGTTTGTTTTGTGGGGGGGTTGTTTTTGTTTTGTTGTTGTTGTTTGGGGTTTTTTTTTGTTTTATTTTCAGTTGTTGTATAACAGTTATGGGAGAGGGGAAGTCCTCATCGAACGAATGGACAAAGGTAATTCTTGTACATTTCTGAATGGTTGCTAAAGTATGAAGAGGTCATTATACGTGACATACCTACAAAGAAGAAAAATTGTCTTTGTAGTACAATTGGAAATTCAGACACCAGAAGTTTTGTTTTAAAAATTACCTCTCTCAATCCTCAGAGCTATCCTATGGAGATTGTCTTTTTAAAAGAAGAGAGAGAAGAGACAAAAACCTTCTAATGTCAGAGTTAGTTAGGTACTGAAATTCATTTATTGGGGACTTATGAACTTTCCATTAATGAAAAAAATTGTTTCAAATGTTAAAGTGTTGTTCACCACTCCTAAGGACAGCCTCTCAGTACTGTTTCCTATGATTATAGGACAATTGTCTGGAGAATACAGATTTTGCCTAAAAAACCCTTAAATCCATTTCAGCAAGAGATACACTGTTACAACCCGGTCCAAACTTTACCAGGTGTTCACTTTAATTTCAGGCATTAAGAGATTTCACCCATTTTTTTTCTTGTAAAGCCATAGGTTTTTTGGTACCTTGAGTTCACGTCCAGAGAAAAACTACACATTCTTCTCTAAGAGATTGCTTTTAATTTGGTGAGAAAATAGGCATTTTTGGAAAAAAAACTACAGAGATAACATAAAACTTCACAAAAGCATTACAACAGATTACCAGAACCAACAAGCATTTGTTACACCCAGCAAACCCAAACTCCATGCAACTTAAGTGAGACACAGAAAACAGGTGTTCAAGTTACCCACAAGAGGAAGAAAAGAACAAAGAAAGAGATATTAAGAGAAGAAGAAAGAATAGAGAAAGAGATGAGAGAAAAATATAGGTACCACTTAGAAGGTCACATGTTGACAGCTTCAGGAGAACAGGCCAGAGCAAGATGGAGACCTCATGCATGCTAGTTTATAGACTCTGGTCACTGTGACCACTCCCCTCAGGTGGGATCTTTGGTTCACTGACCATTCACTTCCCCTTGGCCACAGTGAGGGGTGTCACAGACAACCAGAGGCTCCAGGGGGGTGTGGTGTGGGCGGGTTACCAGGCAGATCTTATTGACTGACAGGTCCCATGTGGCCTTCATGCCATGTGGCCAAAGCTCAGCGACTATCCTGGTTGACCATGTGGACGCTAATAAAGGTCTGGTCCCCTCCCCTGACACAGACATGCACACACAGACAAAATGGTTGATTTGACCCATCAAGCAGTGAGACATAGCTCTGGTCTCTGACATCGATCTAAAATTATCTTTAACACTGAGACCAAGAAATTCAGTTTTCTAAAAATCTCAGTGATTAATTTGTTCTCTTTTCTACCAGAAATCTTGCTTTGTCTGGCTGTACTTCACAGCTAATTGCCTAACTTCCTTTATTAAGATAAAATCTTCATAAAGATTTTATTTAGGTTTCTGAACTTTCTCAAAAGTGTTTGGTGCCTTGATAATTCATGCAGGAAAACTTCTGGAAACAAAGAGTCTCCCTTCTAGAGCCATTTCTAAGTTTCCTCATTATTGAGTTTTTCTATAACTTGTTTTACTTACTTCATCTCATGATCTTCTGTCTTAGCATATAAAACAGTATCATGAGTCATAGTCACTGGCAGAAGAATTTCCACCATCAAATTCACTTGACCACTAAATATATTATCTGGAATAAATCTAAAATCTTGGATTTAAATAGTGCTAGTGTTTATGTTGACACTGTCCCACAAGTACATGATTAGTAATTATCAGCAGCTTATTAATGATATTTTCATTTGATTGTTAACCAACAGGTTTTGTTTTAAAAACGCCAGAACTAATAATGGAATATCAACAAAGTGTGGAAACTCAGCCAGAGATATCATTTTAAAGTGAGATTTTATATTGCCTTGTGCCAGATGTTGGTCTGATGTAATGTACTTGATTCTCCAAGAAAGGTGCAAGAGACCTTTATAAATCCATGGTACTTGAAGTAGACATATTTCCCTTGGGCTGTCTGGAGAGTATGGGAAAACTCTGATAAGATGACATTCTGGCAGATAGAAATATTATTTTACAGCAATATCCCAAAAACTGTTAGTGAAGAATTACACCAATTTTCAGATACATTTTCTGACACATATTAGTGTTTCAAATAATGCTTTGCATCAAATATGTGATTTGGTCATTGTTTGACACTCCTTGTCTCCCTCCTCAGGGACAGAATTTCAAAGATACTAATTTGAACTTGATGAAAGTCACAGTTAAATTAATAGGAGGTAGAACTGAGTTTCAAATATATAATTGCTCATGGACTCAGACATGGAGTGAGAAAGGGGATGGGTCTAACAGGTACATGGAAGCTTTTGACACAGATAATGAAATATAGGAGAACCCAAAGAGTTAATTGAGTTCTTTAGCAACTGAATATTGAAAATAAGTGGAAAAGACCAAGTCATCAAGAGTCTTCTGCAGGGTGAGTTTAAAAATCTGCCCCTTCATTAAATTTTATACATGTACATATATTTTTGCATATTTATTTATTTATACATATATATTTCATATGTTTATTTGCACATTACATTTTATAAAAAGCCATAAATAGGTGTATTTATGTTTAAGCTACAACTGACAAATATTTTATGTTCCATTATGCTGCAGTGTACTTTAGAAATCTTTTTTGGTGGTCATTTACTAATACTCTCTATGAAATACAGATAACTATCAAATTTTCACTATTTTCCCTTCTCCCAGATGCCATGTTTGTTGGTCACATCATTCTTCTTGTTACTTTTCACCATTTGTTACATGTATCTTTGACTTAGATCAAAGCTCTTTAGGTCCTCATTTCTGTTTCCTAACTCTTCAACAACCAGCCTTTGCTGTCTGAACCCATACCTAAAACACTCACCCTGGTTCTTGTCAGCTTGTCAATTACTGAACCGTCTTTTTCTTTCCTTTTTGTGAAAACTGCTGTCTAACACAGCTTTTGTCCACTTCAAATGAGGTTTAAGTGATTTTCTCTACTTTGTCACTTTGACAGTGTCACTCTTCTTGACATTCTGCTGGCTTGCTTTTCTCCATGGAGTCAAGCACATTACTTCTCTTCAATTTCAGGCATATCATGGATTATCCCCAAACCACCCAACATCTTTTTCACCTTCAGCATTTGGAATTATGCTCTGATATGGTACTTTCTATGACCTTTACTTGTTTACCTTTGACACCTTATGCTGCCCCTCTCACTGCAAATGCCACACCACAATCCCACAGAATTTTTTCACACTAGTTATTTTTTTCTGTGTAAGTTCTTTCCCTTCCTTCTTGTGTAAAACTTACATAACCCCTTACACTGTTTAAGAACTGCTGTGTTCAAACAATTGCCAGTCATGCTTATCTGTTTTTTGTGTGAATTACTTACAATAGGGACTTATTTTTCATCGCTTTGTCTTGCACAATAATGTGTAAACTGAGACCTTGACCTCTAGATCCTATGGTGATACAAAAGTTGACATTATAATACGAAAAGCTGGTGAAAAACATCATTTTACTTTTTCACTTCTTATAGCAATGTGGCATTTGGAAAGCTTGTGTAAAAATTTTAATTAAGAATTCAAGGGGTAATAAAATGTTATCCTTTTTTTTTCTTTTTTAACAAACACTTTTTTTTCCCAAAGGATTCTTTATTAGTATAAATACTTGGGAACTTGCATTTTCCATGAGGCTTATGACAATAATCTTTATATGGAGACTTAAGATAAGGATCGTCTTAGCTCACTAGTGTAGAGCATAAACCAACCATGGCAATAAATATGATGGGAAGCTGTTGGTCACATATAATTTCCTTCACTCTTTGTTCTCTTGCTGTGCAGTTCCCACTGAGCTCCCATTCTTGTCCACAGGATGTCTGGGTCATTGAAAAACACAAATATTGTACTTGAAGCTCTCAAGTGCCCTGGAACTCAGAAGTATTGCCAGAAGAATCATCAATTCACAATGCAGCTTTCTATTTTTCTCTGTGGTGAAAAAAACACAAAGGACCATCTGTGTGGCCCTTGGATGTTGATAGGATGAGTAAGTAGGGCAGTACTAACCCTGAACTCTATGACACTATGAATAGAGATGCAGATATTGTTATGCTCTCATTTACAGCCACATACACAGGAGCAATGGGCATTTATTTTTGTTGTATTTCCTATGTTGCATTCAGTAAACTCCAACATTTCTTTTCCAAGAGAACTAGAAAAACTGCAATATTCACCACAGTCCCTGGTGTTAGTATTCATTAGACACCAGCACTAAGTCTTATTCTAAAAAACTGAGTTCCTGCTTCTCACTGCAGGTAGTGTACTATCAAGCATACAAGACATCATTGGAACAAGTGAAAAAACTTAGGAAAATGATTATTTTTAAAAATTATTTTAGCATATAAAGCAAACAGCAAATATATGGACAATACATGTTACCTACCTAAGGTACTTGAGTGCAAGCACATATACTTTCTCCATAAGAAACCACTATAAGTTTAAAGAGAAGTTAAAAAGAATTTTTTGAGGTATTAGATCTCTTGATTGATGAATAGAAGAGACTTTTCTTTTGATAGAAACATAACAGTCTAAGTTACAAAAGTGCAGCAGAGAAAAAAAGGATTTATATTTTCCAGTTTACTGAGGACTCTTACTAGTCTAAGAACAGCCTGGAGTCATCTTAGAAACTTCTGCATAAAATATGGACAGACTACTAATGATCATATACATTAAAAAAGACAAACTTAGATTGCTTCCAAGGATTTTATATCAATCTTTAGAGTATTCCATCATCTATTCTGTAAATACTCATATAGCCCAAAGAAATAATTAGGAGATGTTTTTATACAATAGTGCCTTTGCTCTACAACAAGGAAAGAGAAAATGAAAGGATACACAACTTCTCTATAATTGCGCCAACTTCTGAATTATATTACCTTTAGTAATGAAAATGAAAGCAGGGTACATCAACAGCAGGACGAGAATCTTCTTGACACGTGGTATAATCTTGTGCTTTTCAGCTCAGAATATCAGAACTAAAGTCAATGGGTAGGAAATATATATACAACATATATACTTGAGGGGAAGCAAAATGTATGAACTCTGAAAGTCATATTCAAGAGACTTACTACAGCATGTCATCTGAATACAGCAGGATCATTTGGAATCTGCTGAATTAGTTCTGCAAAAGATGTAGATTCAGCTTGTACAGAACACTCCAACAAAATATTTCTGTGTTAGTTGTCTACACAACAGAGAAATACATGCACTTCAGTAGCACAGGTGACACAGTGCTTTGACATGGTGCTATACTTGTCCTGTAACATGTACTGTTTTTTCCTATTATATATAAATACACATATATACACACATACTTATTTCTTATTCTTCCATTACTTTTATATCAGAAGTAAATACTCCTCTATTTAAAAATATTTAAAATATGTAAATTAGTGTCTTAAGGATAGGGTAAGAAAATACCTAAACTTTGTCGAAACACATGTCTTTTCTATAAAATCATTACAAATCCATCAGCTACCCTTTGACTTCAATAACAGTATATCATCTACAATATGGAATATCCTATAGCATTGTAAGACTGCACAAAAGACAGCTGAAATAAGAAAATAGTCAGAAAAGTGGAGAAAATTTCTTTTGTATTTTATATATTACTGTTTCTTTTACATACACAAAATCAAAAATGTAATGCTAATTTAATTAAGCATATAATGGGTTTATAATAGATGCAAAGAACAAAATGGTATATTTTATGTATTTCAGCTTACAAGGAGAAAGATTAACAGAATCTTAAAAAGTGTGTTTCTCTTTTTTATTGAAAGCTTGCATTTCAAGCAGTCATGAAAGGCTGTCCTGGTTTTCATTGGAGTAGAGTTACTTCCTTCCTAACAGATGGTACAGTGCTGTGTTTTGACTTTAGTATGTTGATAGCACATGGATGATTTAGTTGTTGCTGAGCAGTGCTTACACTAAGTCAAGGGCTTTTCAGTTTCCCATCATATGCCAGTGAGAAGCTGCACAAGAAGCTGTGAAGAAGCATGGCCAGGACTGCTGACCCAAACTGGCTAGAGGGATATTCCATACTGTAGGACATCATGTCCAATATATAAACTAGAGGAACTTGGTCAGGACATGGCAATTGTTTTTTGGAGACAGGCTGGGCATCTCTCTGTGGGTGGTGAGCAGTTGTATTGTGCATCATTTGTCTGTCTTGGGGTTTATTTCTCTCTGTTTTTGTTATCTCCCTTTTCATAATCATCATAATTATTATTGTAAGATTTTATTTTGTTTCAATTATAAAAGTGTTCTTAACATGCAGATTTTACCTTTTTCTAATTCTTCCCATTCCACCAAACTGGCTGCATGGTTCTTACCAGCTGGGGTTAAATCACTACAAGGGTCCAAATGATCACTCTTCTTACTTAAAACTCCATTTGATAAGTACATTTCAAGGTATAGATCAGTTTTTATAGATGTCTAGGGTGAATATTTAGCACTGGAAATTAGGCTTCCAGGTTTGGAAATTGTAATTCACTTTTTCTTACACTAAGCTATGTGAAGTTAATAAAAATGTCATGGGAGGTGAAGAAATGTATATGTGTTCATGAATAAAACATTTTGATTCTCTATCCCTTACTTGTTATGAACATTGATGTGACATTATGATAGTCCAGAAATATGTAATCACAAATGAGCTATCTTGTACTTCAAATGCATTATATGTTAGTAGACCTTGTTCTGTGTTTGTTTTATGAAATTAAGAGATTCCAGAAGTAATGATAAAATTTTGATAAATCCATGCTCCTGTCCCAGATCAGATAGAATGTAGTCACCTGTAAATGAGTCAGAGGAACTTCCTGTTATAAGCAGATGTCACTTTTTTTATCTTTCACTATATATGAAATTAGTTTCTGTCTACTAGAAATTTTTCAGCACAATGAAATTTATTGAGTAAATATTTGTTTGTAAGATTTCAGTTTATACTAAATCATCATAAAAAGAAATATTAAGACATTAAACATTTCATAAACTGAAAGTAATTTTACAAGTCAGGCTTCCATTAGGGGAAAGCAGGAGTCAGAGAAATAAATCTGGTGTGTTAGTTTTTGCTAACACTTCTATTTAAGTTCGCTTGTCAGGCTAAAATATATCATTTACACAGGTCACCAAGGGGATAATTCAGGTTCCTATTTTAATTTCTTCCACTCAAGATTTTTCTTCCTTCCACTCAAGATTTTTCTTCACATTTAGCCTAATCTTCCAGAATTCATTGAGTTTTGCTATTAGCTTTAATAAAATCTTTCATGACATTTCACCTCTAAAGTGATATTGAAACACTTTTATACTTAGTCTGACATAAAGAAGCCTCCTAAAAATAATTTTTGCCTTAATTTTCATGAGGGCTTTTCTTTTTTTCTTTTCAGTTTGGAACAACTATTCAATTTTGAGATGTGATTTGTGTCCATACCTGATCCACTGCTGTCCCACAGACCTATATCGCCTCCTCTGATTTAGATTTGTTCATTGCTACTGTACTGTGTACTCCAGAGAACACAGAATCTGAAATATCAAAAATATTGACAGATTGATAATATAAGCCTTAACTTCTATAATATAATTGTTTGCACTTTGATCAGGGAAACAAACAAACAAAAGTTGCTAATATGATGCTTCTGAAACTTTTGGTAAACTGTTCTGGTTAGCTGTGATTGTTCTATTAAATCAAACTCTAAAAATCAATAAAAACAGCAAAGTCTATTGACATCCAAAGTCTACGTTAATATAAATGTTACCAGGCAATAAACGAAGACTAATAAAGACCTACAACTTCTACCATGTGAATTCACATTTGGTTTAATGTTTAAAACATTTTCACAATTCGCTACCTAATGACAAGACAGCTTACAGAAATAATATTTTAGAGTTTCTTCTTTCATTATAATTCTGTTATAAACAATGAAAGAAAATTGTGGGATCTTCCTGGGAGGGGGCTGCTTATTTTACCTTGTATTCACCTACTAAATAAACACATCTGGAAAAGACCAAGCACTGTTTGAAGTATACAGTTTCTCAAATTGCTAACAACCTAAAATACACAACAAAAATTAAGGGAAGGAAGTGAAAAGCAGAGGCCATATGTCAATACCAAACAAGCAAGAAACCGTTTTGCTATGTTGTTCCTCCCTTTGTTCAGACACTTTATGAAACCCTAAGAAAAAGCTGCGGCATAAAAGGCTAGTTTCTTTACACTGGTAAAATGAAGAAATGAAAGAAAGAGGAAGAAAGATAGGAAGAGCAGGGGAAGAGGTTGGAGAGAAGAGATACAGTTATATTCTTGCATATCTATGTCACTCCTTGTCTTGATAAATTAATGGGTATACATGAAAATGCTAAAACCAAATGGGTTTTATGACCTTTCAGGTGCAATTTTTGTTTTCCATAGTGCAGAACTCCAATGACTAAAAGACCCATATCTCTACTGACTTAAGTAATACTGTACATTGAAATTACCTCACTAAGTTTAATTCACCATTTGCGGAGAAGCAAAAGACATGGATAGCACAGTTTTCTATCTTACTTTACTATTAAAAAAAAAAAAAAAAACACCAACAAATGCAAAACCAACAATGAAAACAAGACTGCATGCTCAAAACAGATTCTGAGTTCCAATTGGTTCATGACGATGTTCTTCTTAAGTAAAACAAATTTATATATAAGACCCTGTGTATATGATGAGGAAGCACTTCAAAACCATGACACATTATACTTTAGGTTGTTAAGTATGATTGAGACCAAGTAACACACCTACGAGATGAATGGAAAGGGCTGAAAACCTGCTAATTCTCACAAAAAGTATATTTAGAGTACTTTATCCATGGTCCTTCTATTCCATCTCTTTATTCACATTTGCAAATGAAGTGCCCAAGTTGCAAAAAATAGATTTTTTTAAGAGACCTAGAGAACTAAAAATATGTATGAAATGAATGAATCTGCTCAGTTACAAAAGTATATCAGCCCACAAATGCAATCAGTTTGGAGTTGTGGAGAAATGATGATGCCAGCTTCCAAAATCTATTTATTTTATATCCTATGGCCCATCCAACTACCTATAGAGGTTCCTTAGTTTCACCACAGAAATCACACATGGCATTCTCAGCTTCTACAATGACATTAAGAATATTATAGCTTCATTTTTCTTTCAATAACATCAAAGATTACCCTTAGAAAAGTTATGTGTCCTTGTTATCAATCTGCAAAGGGAAAACTGATTCAAAATAGTAGAGCCAGTACTTCGAATTCATAGAATATAAAATATTCACTATTTTGTTGCAAAGGGCTGAACAATCACCTCCCCAAACCCTAAAAATTGCACAGAATGAGCTCCTACAACCAAACAAACAAGCAAACCAAACAAAAAGTACTTGGCAGGGGAAGATATTTTTTCTCACATATTATGCAAGTGGTGAACAGGAAGCAACATGAATTATCAGTCAGCAGAACATCCTTAGTGCTAGTGAAATGATGGACTGCTGCAACAACAGGTACTAATAACTGCAGTGAGCTCTACCATCACTTCAACTAAAACAAAAACTTACCAAATACGGAAGCATCTGGGAGCAACTCAACATGTTTATAAACTGTCACTGTGACAAATCTAGGCCCACACTATGAAATGGGAAAGAATTTCTACTAATCTGACTTCTACTAATGTGCACATCATCGTTCTGTATTATCATTGTATCAAATTAAAACAGTAGCAATTCCCCAAGTAACTAGCAATTCAGTTGTTTCTAGAAGTAAATGAAGAATAAAATAATATGTTTACTGCATTATAACTGTTAGTTGCCAGACCACATTTAGAACCAGAACACAAATGGACTTTAATTAATTTAAAAAGAAAAGAAAATGCATTTGAAAGATAAAATAAATGAATTCTTATTTTAAAAAGAGGGCTGATATGCTTCTATGTAAAATATATTCCTGGTTTGCAATTCTAAAGATGTATTTATTTGTATTCTAAATATGTGCATTTTCATCAAAAAACACTGCTGACTGCATAGACTTCTTGTTAAGAACAGTAACTTGCACTGCATAATGCAAAAAGCAGATTGATAGGAATAGGATAGCCATTTTTAAAGGGAGAAGGATTTAATAGATTTTGACTGTTCTTGTATGTGTAGCATATCTCAGTTGAGACTGTGAAGCTTTAATTATGAAAAAGTTAATCTTGTTGTCAATTACATAATAAATTCTAGTAAATATGTAATAGATGCTGATTCACTATTATTTGGGGGGGAATTTTTTTCTTTTTGTTTTGAAAAAATGCTGTGTTTTGCTCTGTAAATAAAACATAGCCAAGTATCATATTATTATGTAAAGATTAAATTTAACTTGAAATACTTAGGAAAAAAAAGAGGAAGTTTCTATTATCTTTAAAGAGGATTTTTTATGTTTCCATTCACTGAAACTTATTTGCAAAATCTACTTTCTGCATTGATAATTCACACAAATGCATGTTTGTTTTCACGTGGGATCTATTTCTGCAACTTCTTTCACTTTCATATAGACTTTGTTGTTTTGGTTTTATTTTGTTTCTTTGAACCAAGTGTAAACAAACACAGATTTTTTTTTTTTTTTTTTCCAGCAAACCACAAATTTTGAATATTTGCAGGTGGATAATATCATCGGTTATTTCTACTTTATAAGCTCTATTGCAGAGTCAGTCTCTCACTAATTGCGTGAACACAAAAGTTTTAACAAAATAAAATAATCTGAGATACTGCAGTCCTATTATCAGGGAACTCCTTTTGGAGGAATTAAACTGAGTCTTAAATCTCATTCAAGTAACACATGAAATTGTCAGAAACTATAAGGATAGCAGTAATCTTTTGTGCACTTCATATTTTTCTATGGCATTTAAGAAATATTTGCTTTACTGCTGATAGATTTGTGTTTATGAAGAGGCCTTGCTACTACTTTCTGATGAATTTGAAAACAAGAGAAATTTGAATCTGAATCAGAGAAAAAACAAAACAAAAAAAAAGGAAGAGTTCATTAGCTAACACACCTCATGTAGGAAGGATCAGTGATATCAATATAACACATAAGCATCAACAGCTTCTTTCTTCCATGTTACCTACCATTTATGTAAGATCTGATTTGAATAATACACTATTGCAAAGAAGTCATATCAACTTAATCCTCTCTCTCTATTCAGTATTGGAAGTTCAAATACAGAATAAACCAGTATGGTATTATGAACTCTGTTTAATATGTAGTAAAACTGAAAAAGGGTTTTCACCAGGTACTGAGGGGATTACCATCTGTAAAAACAGCAAAAACATAGAACAAATACTGATATGAAGACAAGACAACAACTGTTGTGTTAACATTTCTCAGCTTTCTACTTCTCATTGATACTAACTTCATGGACCAATGCTCTAGCTGACCTTGCAAATATTCAGTGCCTTAAGTGGTGGGGCAGGAGAGGAGCAGCAGGGGAAAAAATTAATAATAATAAAAAAAGAATAAAGAGAAAAACCCACAACCCACTAAATACTGTCTAGTCTGGAGAACATTCAGTCCCAAATGAAAAATTATTTTGATCAAGAATTTCTGGGAGGTACCAGAACAAAATTTTAAAAAAATTTAAAAGGGCTAAGACATTCTGATGTGGTCAGGTGATGTTGTGTCTGCAGTGACAGATGTGCTGCACAAGCCAGAATGAAACACTTGCATAATGTTCTGAGCTAAGGAAATGGAGGGTTAAAAATCAATCTCTATTTCACATTTCCAGCTCTGAACCTGAAAATGACAGCTATTATCCAGATTTACATTTTATCCCAGCTAGAATAAAGCCAATAAATCACTGGGCTTTTGGCTGCTCAGATAATTACAATGTGAGTGGCTGGTATGAGTTGCACTGGGGGGAGATGATTTCAGAGGGTTGGAGCACAGAGTGGAAAGACTGACAGTGAAAAATGGGCTTGATTTCCTTGTGTAGATGAGAGCTTGCTACATGTAAATCACTGAACACTATAACCTATGCTGAGACCCATCAGCCCCCCTCATCAAATACCCAGACATGTGATGTAAAGACGTGGTGAAACATCTTTAGAGAGCTGAGAGCTTGGGCAAACAATCTTTTTGCTTAAGGGGGCAAGGGAGTTTTTAATGGTATATTAAAAAATATTCTCATGTCACAGTTTGCTTCTGTGAAAACAGAAACACTTTGAAAACTAAATTCTAAGTTCTGATTAGTTTAATATACACTCCTAATCATGCCTATATATGAGATTGCTAAGTAGTAAGAAATTTAGTTACACACATTTCTCAAGAGTATTTGAATGAAGACATGATCCTAATGTTCCTAAGTCTGTACTACGTAACTGCTCATTTCGTCCTGTAATAAATTCTTTCCTTCCTCAAACATTAATCATGGTTCTGGTTTATGACAAATGTAATGTGTGTTTCACAGCTCCTCTCCATAATTGTCCTGGCTCCCAGGCTGAACTGCAATTTTGACACCGTTTTCCTGCAAGAAAAAATGTTAAAATAGAAGAATTAGCTTTATTGTTCTGTATTATTATCTGGTTTACATTTTAAAATTCCAAGAAATGTTCCTAAATAAAAAAGAAAAGTAAATAGATGTAAATATCAGAGTACTATTTTTCAAAAGTTTCATCCTTTGATGAGCTGTGTAAAACTTTATGCAAACAAACCTAAAAATAGGTATATATTTATTACTACAAATTTGAGAAAACTATCTGAAATACAGCTTATAATTCATCTAGTTGAACTTGTCTTGGGCAGCAACAAAAGTGGGCTGTCCCTATTGTCACAGTAGGGGTATGCTATTACTCAGATACAATGATTCATTATTATTGTTATACATTTATGCATTGTTGATTACATATTTCATGAAGTTGCTTTGTCTTTATACTTTTTTGTTGTTCTTGTTGTTGCTGTTCTTTGCTGCATTATATGAGACCAACTTTTAATCTTTTTGTAATAAAAACACCTCTGGCAATGAGTCTGCAGGTAAAGCTGTTTATTCCCACCTCATTTCTTTCTGCTTTACAAGGGTGATTGGAAACTCCAAGAGTCCTCCAATAAACATAGCAGGAATATATTCAACTCCAAAAATTGTTACAAATTTTTGTTTAGTGTTGAACACAATATGGCATCAACATCAGTTTGTTGTACAATAAAGACAATAAATACTTTTCAGAGCACATCAGATAAAAATTTGCACTAAGGGTTAAGAATAAGTGTATAGATCTCTCCAGTCTACTTGAAAATATAATTAATAAATTTAAATATATATATATATATATATATATTTACCCTTTCATGGGGTATTAAAATGTCTCTACAAAAAAAGGGGGAAAAGCATCAAAACTGAAGATTTTGCAAATTGTCTGAGATTATACACATAAAATCTCTGTAGTAGTTAGAATTGGATATCATACTAACTGTAAGAGAAGATAATAAAACATAGCTAAGCTGTAGTAAACTAAGGCAAAGCCACTACAAGAACATGAAATAATGCTATTACAGAACTACTTTACTATCAAGAAATTATAAAACTGAGAAGAGAAAGATCCCTTAGTTAGGATGTAAAGGGGAAAAGGTAGAAATATAGAAGGAGATGGGAGGATGATAAAACAGGCTAGATAGAAAGAGAGGATTAATTGTGCTGCAACAGGAAATAATTATAGACAAATATCATGCTAAAGAGCATCTGGGAGCCAGAGCAGAGTAGGTAAATGACAATGTTGTCCTTGATCCTTCTGAGATCTTTAATGGCTTGAGCACAGTCATGATGTATTCAGTGCTGAGGTACATAACAGATTATAAACATTGGAACAGAATACACAGAAAACAGCTCCCCTCTTTGTCTCTTTGAACTTTATGGAGAAGAAATAGAATAGACAAACAACAGAAAAACACTGGCAGACATTTGTATACACTACTGCCTGAATAAACAATTTCTCTCTCCTTTGTTAGGTCCTTCTCTGAAGGACAAATATAAGAATAATAGGATTAAACTTTTTTTTTTTTTTTGGTCCTCATTTCATGGAATTATAAAATAGACTCACAAAAATAATCTAGACTGAAGGTGATTTTAAATGTCCTGTGCTCCAAACCTCCTCTCAATATCTGGTCATTTAACATCAGATTGCTTTTGGTCTTTTACAGGTTTTTAATATGGTAAAAGGTGCAAATCCCACAGCTTCTCTGGTCAACGGAATCCAATATTGGATTATAGTCTTTGTTTTACTATTCATTCAGAATTTCTGTAATTTCAACATATGTCTACTGCCTATTGTACTTTCACATGCACCTCAAAGAAAGCATATCCTGCAATCTCTGCTACACTTTATTGTTAGGTCATTGTAGACAGTAGTAAGGTCTTGCCTTCACTATTCTTTTTTTTCTTTTTTTTTAGATTTGATCAGTTCCAGCTCTCTCAGCTTCTCCTTGTATGTCAGGCACTTCAGAAATCTTTTTGATCCTTCAGCATGTCAAATGCATTTCTTGTACTGCAAAATCCATGGTTATATTAATTAGGGTTTCTTTGTATACACAACTGCCAATATGATATGCAATCGTATTCCCTAGAAAGGTTTCCAAAACCAATGCAGTATGCAAAGAATTAAGCCAATATGCAAAGAACCACAGCAACTCATAACTGATAACTCATTTATAAAAAATCCCCCTAGAAATAGCAGCATTAATAGAAAATCAAATATATTCTCTAGTCTGTATTAATTGATTGAATTTTGCAATTAATTTCCTAATTTAATAAGACATTTCTTTTCCTTGCAGCTACCTTCTCAATTAACCTACTTTGGAAAAGAATAAAAAATTTTGGCATATACATTAACTCAATTGATATGGATATTCTGGGGTCACAAATGTAATATACTCATTATTTGGAATATACATCACACTAAATATGATGACATTATTAGGTGTATTCATAGTATTACAGCAGGGCATAAAGACCCTCTTGAGAAGTTTATTACTCCAAATTCAGAACCTAATAAATCTTAAAAGGCAAATTTTCTAAAACAAGACAACAAAAAGCTTCTTCAAATATATTTGAAATTTTTCCTTCTTCAATTATATTTGTTTTCCTTCTTCAATTATATTTGAAATTTTTCTTCAGTTTGAAAACACCTGTTTCCCAAACTTTACTAGTCAGTTTGAAGAAATAAATACCTATGTACTCCATGGCTGAAAATTATATTGTACATTTCTATTAAACAACTAAAACGCTATTTGTTCTGGAACTGAACATTTAACATGTATGAAGATTTTTAAGTAAGTATTGCTTGCTAAACTGTGTTTATTTTTACAGTTTCAGAAGATTTGGGTAAAAAGACAGTGTTTCATGAAACATTTAGTTGATGTACAGGCATAATAAGCTACCACTTGTAAGGGCAGATAACCGTGCAGGGTATTCAAGATGAAATGAGATATTTCTCTCATCTCACAAGTAATCTGGGTAAAGTCAGTTGCCAGCAGCATGAGTTCCTATTAGCAATCTATCTAGTTAATGCATAGTTCCTCTAAGAGCTCTCACATCTAATATTTACTTTAACAATGTATTTTTTTGATAACATATTACATTATTATCAAGGTCTTAGAAGAGTTAAAAGCAACAGCTTGACCTTCCTTCAGTAATTGCTGAACTTAATAAAGTGTGGCAGACAACTGCAAATAACTCATCAAGAATGTTATGCTAAGGAAGAAACAGAGAGGCTTGAGAAAAATGACAACTTTATTAGTGATGCAATATACACTAATGTATAGGCTAGAAGTCCAACAAAATATTTCATCTTAACTTGTCCTTTAGCAAGGCTTCATTAAAACAAAGTTGTGTTTATTTTATTTTTGTCTAAACTCAGACTACTTGTTACTTGTGTAAAAACTCTTTATTAGCAAAACTCACTTTCAAGTTAAGGTGATATTAGCATACCATTTAACCAATTGTTTATCATCAATTTTTTAATTTTTTTTTTCTTTACTTTTTGGAGAAAAGAAGGAATTTATATAAACCAAGCTGAAAGTGTCAGTTTTTCTTCTCTTTTTTTTTTTTTTTTCCCCCCCCATCAACCTTTTCTGGTGGGAAATGTGGGTTTTGACCAGGAATTTTCTGTCTCTTGCTGATAAAATGGAAAGACAAGCTCAGAGACATTGGGAGCCACAGAACTCCAAAACCTAAAACAAATCAGTTTATACCTCTCAGAACTGAGATATCATAGCCAAGCAGGACAAGATGATGATGCTATATCAACCTCTTTTGACCTTAAAAGTGCAAGTAAATCATTTTATATAGAATTTAGAAGAACTCTTCTGAATATTTTATTCACCCTTTGTACATATGCAGAAAACATGCAATTTCAGGATTACCTTTACATCTTTTTTTCTTCTGCAATCACTATCAATTTTAATCACATTTGCACTGTATTTCCAGTAAATAACTCAAAAATCAGAAGTGTGGTTAAAGCAAATTTTTAAGAATAACAAAATTATACTTCTTCATCTATGTACTAAATTGAAAAAGAAAGAAAAAAGATAAAGGTTTTCATTCAGGAATTCCAAAGTTACTTTCTTTAAATACAAGTTCCTCTATATATTACGAAAGATTTCCTCACTCCTTTCAGCATGGTGCATGTGCAAGCATGAGAAAAAACCTATTATTTCTGCTTGTCAGATTTCTCTATTATCCCCTTAGGAGTACAAAACACCAGAATTTCCTGCTGCATCCAAATAAAATTACTCTTAACAGAACTACTCTAGGATATATATTTTTATCACACTGAATAAGCAAGAAGAAATTAATGGAATTATAATCAGTTATTTTGGCTACCAATTTCCTTCAGTGTGGTTGAGCTTAGGGAGTAATTTGCAGTGAAGGATTCATGGTACTAATTTCCCTCCTTTTTTTACTTATGGAAGCTCCATGGGTCATTCCTAATTTATTTTAATTTATTTGAATTTATTTCTCTCCAGAACAGAATATTTCTGCAACATGTGGAAGAGTTTTCAAGACAAAAATATTTCTGTCCATGGAACCATGCGTTAGAAATATACTCACAAGGTTTTCAAGTCTATATGGTTTGATAACACTCATCCAAAATTCAATCTCAGCTATTTTAAGCTTACCAGTAATTTTACATACATGAATAGTAATATGTAAAGTAAAATTGAAATACTCGTATGCTCTAAGTTGAATGCGTGCACAAAAGCATGCAGGACTACCACTCACTGTCTGGGCCTTGTAGCACTGTAATGCAACACCTTTTTTCCCCTGGTCCATTGCAATCCACTTTCCATCAGGAAAACCATCTTCAATTATTGAAAATACCTTGCTATGCATCATTAGATAAATGCCTTCTTAATAAAGAGGATCCAGGTGTACTAGTAATATACTATGACTGAATACCTTTAATGTCTCAACTTCATTAGGCAATGACAGCCTGTCATGCTCTTTTCTTATTTATTCTGGTTGAGTTGCCATTCCTTTCCTGTGGCTATTAATGATGATAGATCATAGATTACTCTATGAGAATACAAATATGTTTCCATCACTGTCTCATACATTTTTCCAACCCTACAGATTGCTAACTTAGAACTCCAGATGCTCTCTTGAATAATAAAATAAACAATAACAATTAAAAAAAAATTGCATATACCTCATGCTTCTAAGTGAAACACAATTTAAGCACATGTAAGTGCAGAATTAAGGATTAAGTTCCTAACCATGTTGCAACAATACTTCCTTTTGAAATTATTTTAATATTTGATACATTCTGGATTGATAGTAGTAAGCTAAAACTTCACCTTTTTGTTCTCATTTAACTGTTTGACTTTTCTACTGAAATTGAAAATGTAAATGTGAGAATAAGAATTCCTATTGAGAAGAACATTAGTGAAGGGCAAAAAAACTATAGTTCCTTTGTAGAGAAAAGGAATCTTTACCACACTGTCTGCAATGTTATTCATTAATCTCCATAGATACTGCTTCAGTAATGAGTAGCAAATTTAGCATATGAAAAAGATAATTTCAATTTGGAGGGAAATTATATTTTTTCTTTATGTAAGGTTAATGTAGGCTTAGAATCTAAAAATCTAAGCCATCTACTTCATGACAGAGGAACTGCTAACCTGTAAATCAAAACTTTTGATGAAGTACTGACAGGTAATACTAATTGCCTTAGAAGGAACTGCCATCCCAGTTTTCAGTGTTCAAGAGTAATGAACACAACAACTGGCTTCTCAGTCTCCAGCATCCTCAAAACAGTTTTACACAGAAAGCTGAGCTAAATGCTTGATTCCTAAAGTTAATGCTTTTTAACCTTCTCTGAGTGTTTTTACTCAGAAGAAATATTATTTTTGTATGACATAGAATATGACATGCAATAAAGAAGAGTATCTTATTTTCCATAAATTTCCAGTGTATGCAGCAAGAACTTCTCTGCATTTTCTATAACCCTGTGGAGGAGGAGAATTTGACCTAATCTGATGGCTAAGTTTGATTTTGCAAGAATTGGTATGCTATTTCTGGAACTGTGGGACTTAGTCTCCAGAATTCAGAAGGAGGCATTTGCTTGTTATGAGTCTAAATGTGATATGTACCTAGAAACAGTTCAGTGGGAGGCTATGTCAATGAGGCTGATGAACGGTGCTTTGCATACTCTTAGTGCCATCAAATTATGCTCATGTGTGTTGGTGGCAGCAGCTCTTTTCCCTTCTTCACCTACAGAAGAAAAGGAAAAACACAGTGATGAGCTCTGTTTTGAATAATCATGCACTACTTGGAAATAACTACTGATATCTCCTCCACCTGGTGAATGCGGCTGTGTGAAAAAAAAACACCCTTCTACCAGGTATGGCCACATGTATTAAAAACAAAACTTCTAATGCATGAATAGTAAACTAGTCCAGTCCAAAACTTAATCCACCTGTCTAGCAGATGATGTAAGGTTGAATGTCACTGCAATCAATTATTAGGATGAGTGGTTTTTCTGCTGAGAAAATCTCTCCAAGCCTCTAAACTTTTCAGGGTTTATTTTAAGCATGCTACATCACAAAATTTCACCTAAATAAAAATTAATTCACTCCACTTGTACACAGCTATCCTGAAGTCACCTTCAGAGGAATTCTGCAGTGACGAAAGAAGAAAGTCCTGATGCCCTGAACATCAGTACTGGAACAGTCAAGTTATGTTGTAGCTGGCTCTTTTTTTTACTATTAATGAAGCACAACAACTTAATCTCTGTGCCACAATTGCCAAGCTAATTACATACTCTTAATTTCAGCACCTGATGAAATAACTGTTCCCTTGTCTTGTAAAAAAATAACTAATTTGCAGTGCAGGAGATAGCTGGAAACATTAAAAGACTGATTCATTGTCATGTATGCAGATGCATTACTCCCATGAAATGTGTCAGGAATACTGGAGATCAGTAAAATCTACCTTAAAGAATTAGAAACAAAGTCCAACAAAACAGGGGCAGAGTAACATGCCCACAGGTTTTATATTTTTCATTAAATTAATAAGCAGCTATGCACTTTTCATGTTCTGAACTTATGTGTTGTGCTCAGTGAGAAATATTCTTCAGCAGTAAATTTAATTGCCATTTCAAACTGATGTTATTTTCAGAAAACAAGCATAATCTCTGTAATTTCTACTTATTTGGAAAGTCATCTTTCTGCCGAATCTGAATAATGAAAATTACAAGTCTTCATAAGATATTAAGATATTCCATTTCACAAAAGTAGAATAATTTTTAATTAATTTTCCTTGAACATGTAAATATAAAGAGTGAAACAGAGATGTTATTTACAGACACTGACAGATAACATAGTAAAACTTCATTTCTTCCCTATGAAAGCCAGATAAAAATGCTGAGTTTAATTGTTCAGTGTATTTTAGGAAACTACTTGAAGAATTACCTTTTTTCTACTGTTTAGAGCAGAAAATTCTTCTCTTGTTGTTCTTCTTCTGCAAATCAACAGCCCCAGAGAAAGAAAATGACCTTACTTCCTAGTCTTATTATTTGGATATTCAATTTATCTAAAACTGAAGAAAAAAAGCTACATGCTCAGCCCATATTAATTTTTTTTCCAGTGAGAATCATAATGATAAAACAATTTCTAAGAATATTTTCAATGCTGTTTATTTGCTTTTACCACTCATTCTTTGAAAAATGCCAGAGTAAAATTTTGTCCTTATCATCTAGACCTTGTGCCAAAACACAGTTGGCTACAACCTTCTCTGGGTAACAATTACAGGCACTTCCTTCCATAGGAGAAACCAAGCTCAGCATTCATTTCTTCTTGTGTGTGTTTTTTTGTTGTTGTTGTTGTTTGTTTGTTTGTTTGCTTAATATTTTCTTTAAGTTTGTAATAGTTTCCTCAAGCCCATATACTCATGATCTTTTCTTTCTTCACTTAATTTACCCCTAAAAATGCAATTTAGAAATAACACATTCATAAAGAGCAAAGGGGACTACTCACTTGCTTAAAATAGGAAAATAAGCTCTATGATAAAATAATCAGATCTTATGACTTATTCTACTTAGTAAGAAAATCATCATCTTTTAATTGTCATGCTCGGGCTTGCAGCTCCCCTAAGTACACTTCAACGGATCAATAGATATGGTTGTGAAATGAACTGGCTGTGAAGTAAGATGTTTTGTGGAGTTTAGCTCAAGGCTTGGTTATGTCCGCCTTCCCGTGATCTGCTTTTTAACATCATTTACCTCACATTTGCTGTTGCTAATGGGTTTACTCACATCCTTCTCACTTTGTTTCCTTCATTCTGAAGGAGCAATGTTTGCTTTTACTGTCCTTTATCTCACTGCTTATATTCTGTAGGATTAAAAAAAGTTAGTAGAGGCATCAGGCAAGAATTCAAGCTGTGGTTTATGAATTATAATACCTCTGACTGACTCCAGAATCAAACCTGAAGTGTGCTTTCAAATACACTCTTTTGCTGTTTTGGGTCAGCCTGGTTCCAACAGACAATGATTTTTAATTATCAAGACACTGAGTAAGTTATCACTAGGTAAACAAGAACAGTATGTTTTCTTTATCTGCTATCATGTTCCTCGCATATTTTTAATTCATTGCAAAAATAAGTAACTAAATAAATTTACTGACTGTTCTCAGTTATGTTGATGTCATTGGTATTGAGGCAATAGTTTGTCAAGGGGGTGTCAGCATATTTCAATTTACCTCAAAATTTTTGCATAGCTTCACACACTGTGTAAGGAACACAGCTGTTTAACACCGGTTGATTATGGAATTGCAGGTCAGAATGTATGTGTATGTATGTACGGCCAGACTTCACAAACGAAGATTTTGGGAAGGGCCCTCCCCACGTGGGTGTGCCCTTCCAGCCTGCGCAGTGGATTTTTTAGGTGAGGCACAGCGTGTGCAGAACTGGCCCC
>JAWWEU010000001.1:96430353-96450575 GCA_035583155.1 Acropternis orthonyx | reverse complement strand
TACAAATCATTAGGTAAGTATACTGCATTTTAGAAAAGAGAAGTCTGTGGCTGTGAGTAATTTATTAAAGGGGATAAAGGGGAAAAGACTAGCTGAAAAGATGGAGATAGAGTATGTAGTATTTTATGCTGAAGCTATTTAAGAATTGAAACTCAGAAGGTTTTTTAATGATGCAATAATGATACCTGAAATTTGGAGCTGGCTAAGGCCCCAGTCTTGGATCTCTGCCCAATAGCATAAAGAGCCAGCTATGACAGAAAAACAGAGACAGGGAATGTGGGCAGAGAAGAATGGCGTACTGCACACTGCTACTACTGCTGAATAGACCATGGGCCTGCTGGCAGACTCAGATGAGAAACTTAAACCAAGACCACAGCACTCAAGAGCAGGGAAAGTGTCTGTCTTACAGGGAGAAGATTTGATGCAGTATCTATCAAAAGAGGTAGGAGGCTTGGAAGAACCCAAAGGCATAATCTTCTGCTTTTTTGGCCTTTTTTTTAGGACTACTACTAGGAATCATTTATAAAGTGAAACAACAAAATATTGGGATTCAATTTCAGAGATCTTCATTAAAATGTGGAAGTCAACACAGAATAAAGAAATTTGCTTAAAAGCAAATTCACTTAAAACTTTTGTGGATTGAATTTCAGAGTCTAGTTTTTATTTACCAAGTAAGGAAAACATTGAGGGGAAAAAAGAGAAGGCTAAAATCTTCAGGAACACTTCTGTATGCAATAGAAATCAGTGCTGAACTGTTAGAACTGGGGGAAACACTATTGATTTTATGAGAGTTGATGGAATCTGAAGTGGAAAAGAGCTTTTGCATTTGCAATTTTCACCTGCTTTTAGAGCAAATCCAGCCAATGCAGACTAATGGGATGTGGTAACCACAAGTAAAACTAAAGGAACAAACAAAGTTGTTACAGTCTTGAAGACGCAGAGTATTTGTATTAAGGTTTTGTCTCTGTAACCATTTATTTTTCAGCTTGAACACTGAAACCAGAGGTACTTCTTTAAGAAAATGTTATTATAGTACAAATGAAGGGTAGATCTGCTTTGCTGCATTTTGTTTTGCCTTGTGTAATATTAGTTTCTAGCTTTTGTTTGGTAAGAGAGAAGAATCAAGATTTTAAAAATTTAATAATTAGCTTTTTTCTGCTGTTTATGCTTCTATTTAATTACCCATGTATTGAGCAGAAGCAATAAAGGAAGAGTATTCCTTTAACAGAAAAGGAGAAGGCGCATGTTTTTTTCAGCTATTCCCATGCAAAAAGAAATATTTCTTCAGTTATTAAAAAAGGAACAGAGGGTAGGGCAGAAGGTTTGGGGTTTGTTTGTTTTAAAATTTGAATAGGTTTTTACTATTTTTAATTTCAAATATCTCAGCAACTTAGCCACTCCATCTGTCACTTTAGGATCACAAAGAAAAAGAGAGAAATGTTAAAAAATAGTCTTTAAAGCCAAAGCAGTACAAGGCATTGCTGACTTTCTAGATTTCTTTGTTCTAGCAGCTACAAAACTAATATTTAGTTTGTTCAGGAAGTTTATGCTGATAGAAACCACTTTCACATATGGTAGTTGAGAGAAGAGAAGAGATAATTTCAGCATAGTAAATCACTTAACCCACTATCTCCAAAATACTGTTTGTCTACAGCAAATATTTGGAACATGTAAAGAGATAGCAAAAGAAAATATATGTATCCAATACATATGTAATATATTATACCTCAGGGGCACTTTTATTCTCAGCCTGTATTTTAGCCAATGTAGGTAACATGAGTGTATAGTTGGAGAGATACAACAACTGGTTTGGTTTAAATGCTGATCCCCTGCCCAAACATACCTTCTTACTCTGTTAGCTAGGCAGTACACAGTATTACATTAAAAGGTTTTCAGAGTACAGGCTAAACCTTAAGGGCCAAATTATCAATAACACACAATAAATCCTCCTCTTTATCTCTTTTGTAATTCTAGTGAGAAATACTGTTAGTGCTTATGAGATTTAAAAACCACTCTAAAACCCCTTGTGGTGTAAGTCTCAGTTTCTCTGCCTGCCTACATTCAGGATGAGGAAAGCAGGTTGTTTTGAGGTGACAGTCATAGTAAGTGCAGGTAGGTAATGTGACCTGCCCATGGAGTTAAATGAAACCCTGGGAAACACATCTCAATTGGGAATTCGGGCTTTTGGTTCAAGATTCAGACAGTAATCAGAGGCATCTACTTTTAACGCTGCCTAACTCTCCAGTTTCTTGAGGCAGAAATTGAGAGTGCTCAAACATAGATTTAGCTGCCCTGTTGAGAAGATAATGTTCTTCTTCCAGCTGAGTTCTCTTGCTGTATGACTTTAGACAGATAGCTGCCTGATTCTGTTTAAATCCCTAAAGAAGTCTACAAAGCAGGTCATTGTGCTGATCCACACAGACAGCTGCATCAGACAGGGGGTGGTAGAAAGTAGCAGAACAAAGTGACTTCTTACTAATATTTCAGTGTCTTTTTTGTTTGTTTGTTTGTTTGATTTTTAGCAGACCCATCTTGTTTTGAAATAATTTGACTCCCATACTGTAGGAGAAAGGTTTCAGCATCAGGACTGTGGAATAGTGGAGACATATAAATTCATAACCCTTGGCTTGAAGTTACACAATCATGCACCGATGAAAGTGCATTCCCAGTGAGGAGGGCTAGCCAAGGAGATGTGGATGTAAAATATAAGCAGGTCTGGAGCTGAATTCTTCTTAAGTTCTTGCCCACTTGCCTTCTTCTCCTGTGGCTCTTAAATTGCCAGATGCAATTTTGCTCATGTTCAACCAGAGACATGAAGAGTCTTCTCCATTCTTTTCCTGTGTGTGTTACAGTCTTGTACTGATGTCATTAATGGCCTGTAAGGTCAAATAATCTCCTAGGTGAGAAAACTCAGGATCTAATTCCCCCTTAATATTTTTCCAGTAGAAAAGTGGATTAAATATAGGAAGATATCTCATTTGGAGGCAATGACACTGCTTAATGGCTGAGCTATCCATATTCACTTCAAATAAGTATAGAGAAACTTTTTATCCTTTCAGGTAAGTCGACCAGTTAAAAAAAAATTAAAAATAGAGAGAAACTATTTCACTGCTTCAAATGTTGTAATGACAAGCAAAAGGAACTGTCCTTAATAAAATATTTCCTTATACCTTCACGAAAAAATACAGTACTGATCTATCATCAGAGCACAGCAATGTGACCTTTATTTCCTTTCTCTAAAGTGTCAAGGACAGAACATCAGCTGTGAACATCAAAATGAGTGGAAGTGTACCAGTTTAAAATTCATCTAAGACTCTTGCCCTTTTTAAAAAGTGTTATTAGAGCTTTCTTATTTGCACTTATCTTTCAGGAAGTCTGGCAACTTAGGGTTAACATTCTGTCAAAAATCTATCATTTTTCTGCTTCTACCATCCTCCTTTGCAGAAGAAGCCTGACTTGCTGTACAAATGTCATTAGTTCCACAGGGAGCCTCAGACCTTTGAATGTCGCAGAACAGTCTATTATTTAGTACTGCTATAAGATAATATTTTCAACTGCTGTTTTCTAGTGAGAAATCTCAAAGATGAACTTATAAAGAACAGATGCCAGTTTTCAGTCACTCAGGAATTGTCAGTTAAGTGACTTTTACCTTTATCTACTGGGACTTTGATTTTTAGATCCAGATATCAAGCTAAAAAAAAATATTATCACTGACAGGTTTTAAAAAGGTTTGTTTCTTTTTCCTTTTCTTCCCATATTTTACAATTCAAAAAATACCCTGTACCTTCACCTGTCTATCATTTTTGGGATGAGTGTTACCAAGAACAGTTTTAAATACATTATTAATACAGATCTGTAAGTAATTAGAGAGGTAAGCCGAAACATAGGGATTTCAAAGTATAGTCACATTTCCTTTTCTCCTTAAATAAAGCCATGTTTGTGCAAGAGTTTTAATGTTCATTGTCTCTGCAGCAAATGTTCTTTTTGCACATTGTGAGTTATAACTCATTTGAGTTGAAGTTGCCTTTTTTCAGACAATAAACACTGGACATACTCATGCATGTGCTGTTTTCCTCAGACAAGTTCTCCAAAAGGCCTATCAAAGGAAAAATAATGAGACATGGTTTGTAAGGCTTTCTCAGGTGTTACTGGTTTGGGTGCAAAAAAAGTGAAAAACATAGTGGAATATCACAGTTCAGACATATATTTCCTAATGCTGGGCTGAACAAAGAATATTGTATCTCTGAGCACAATCCAGAGTAAATCAAATTATTACTAGTTACAAGAGAGCTTAGAGTGGGTCAACGTCATGCTGTATTATGGTGTCAGCTCTGTAGCTGCCACAATTTAAGGTTGCTGCTGCCCATAGTACACTCTGTCAGTGATCACTATTCTCTCTGGAGTCAAGGAGGCAGCAGGGGAAACCAAGAGCAGAAGCAGAGAGTATATTGTATCCTTCTCAGTTCTCAGATCAGGATGACTTCTCATAGCAAGATGGATATTTACAGGAGACAGCCATGAAAAATATCATACATGTAATCTCTATTGAGGGCCAGGAAATATGTTTTCTTTGGTGAAGATTTTTTTCTTTAATTCCAAATGTGAGTTTTAATAAATTTTCAAGCAAACAAAGCACAAGAGAAGGCTACAAGAGGATTGTTGTGATCAGTATTGTCAAAAGGACACAGTCTCTTTCAATATGATTTGCATTTTTTTGAAGAATGTTAGATTTTGCCATATGGGAAATTACAGCACTTATTTAAGAGAACATGATCCTGCACAAGAAGATCATCTACAGAAAATGATAATTTCAAGTATCCCGGCCAAGTTATTATAATCCTATTGGTTTCATTATTCTTTATCTCTGTGTGATCTTGCTATTATAAGTGGAAAAGCATCTCAATTGAAAATCTTTATGGCATTTGGGAAAAATAAAAGTCAATGCTTAATAGAGTTCATAAATCAAAAATCTTGCTAGTAATATATCCCCTTTTAAACCTAAGTATTGAGAAGTCCTGTTACTGTTTTAAAAAGAGATTAAAAAGATTACAGTATATATTTCAATAGTCTAATAATGAAAGTTGAAAAACAATTTACACTGATTTATTTTTGCTATTTCCTTATGGAACTAATGAAAATTATGGAAATTATTCCATTCAATTATAAGAACTATTGATTTTGTTTGTTTGTTTGAGTATGGTAAAACTAATTTCTGTAGTGTATTTCCAGGAAAAAGAAATACTTGTACATTTTACTTTAATCTCTGAAATGGTACTCTGTTGGATTTGGAAGTAGGTTTTCTGGTGTTATGTTGAATATGTCAAATGAACCAATACTACACTGCTCACACTATAATTTAACAAAACTAGAAAGCTCACTCTAAGTAAATTTATTTTCCTACAGAGATGGACTTCTTCACTTAAGATAGCAGGACGTATATTGAAATATGAATCTCTGCCCCTTGACTTTGTAAATCATCATGTTTCTGCTGCTGTACATAGGGGCAATCAAAAAGAAATGACATCTCACATGCAAAACTGGCATGACAATATATCACAAATTTAATCTAATTTAGTGACATATTTGTCCTGCCTATAGGCAAAATACACTTACTGTAGTCAGCAGTTTCCACAAGTAGACACACTTGCTATAATATGTGAAGTCTGAATAAACCTCTTAATACCTAGACCCTGGTAGTTTTGATGCATTCGCTGACCAGTGCAGAGAGGGAATGAATTATACCATCAGACCAGATTCTTCAGTAGATCTGCAGTGTCCTAGAAAGGTAGGTATCAGCTAGGGTAAAAATAAAAATCACAGAAAACCAAAGAAACAACAAAAAATAACAAAAAACCAGGAAGACGGAATTCTCTTCCTTACAGCTGCTCAAATAAAATTTTATTAACCACTCTTCTGGGTATTTTTTATTACACCTCTTACAGCCAGTTATGTTTTGTCTGTCCACTTGAAGATTAAAGTTTCATTACCATTAATAGCTCATGTTTGACTGTAACGGTTGGGGACACATGATCTCCGTTCTGGGGTGATAACAGAGATATTTTATTGAAGCTACCTCATACAATATATAGGTTTAGCAAGTAAATCATTACATTTCAGAGGCTGGGTTTATGCTAAAGATGGGACAGAACATTATAATCAAGAGGGTATATTATGTTAACTAAGAGGGGACTGAGGAATGCAAGGTTAGCCCATAATTAATGAACATGAGATAGAAGGAACAAAGGGATTGATAAGCTGGGTTTCCATCAGGCTGGGGAATACACAGAAACCACAAATCTTGTCAAATGCAGGCAGCTTTGGAGATGCTGTGATGGCAGATGTCTGCAGGCTGGATTAAGCCTTATCAAACTAGGGAAGCTCTTTCAACTTTCTCCCAGGGTTTTGCAGATATCCCAGACAGACCCCTTGCCGCCAGGCTAGTTTTGGTCCCTTCATTTGACTGCATGAAAAATCAGAAAAACTAAGAGGCAATGTGTGACAGTTCACAGCCTTGTGGTCTTAAAATGAATAACTGTGGTGGGTTCTGAAGGCTTGAAACACCAGTTATGTTTTATTCAACATGTAACAATCAATTTGAATGACAATGAAAACTCAGTGAACAATTGTTACCACTCATAAAGTGTCAGTTTGACTTTAAATTGATGCTATATGCTTTTAAAGTGTTCAATGACTATAAGTTTCATAAGATCCTGACTGTGATTTTATTTTTTTTAAAAAGACTGAGCCATTGTCAGATTTATGCGCTTTTGAGACTCACTAAACAGACAGTAGCTACCAAGTGATAGAATAACAGGGAAGACAACCTTAAACATATATCTCAATTTCAATTTCTGTCTTTTTAGATTTACTAAAGAGTATATTTTGCCAATCTATGTTATTCTAATTGTGAAGTTGCTGAACAACATATCTGCTTCTGCATTGATTACTTCATATGTTGCATTTTCCATTATCTTTCATTATTCCATTGTAACCTCTTATTTGTACCCCTTTGTTTGTAATTTAGCATTTTTAAAGACTGCACTTTAATTTTCTCAGAGTCGCCAGGAGATGTTATGTTCAGCTGCTATTCTCATATTTAAAAAAATATGTTCCCAAATTATTCTGCCTCAGATTATTTTTCACAGATGTCTGTAGAATTAATTATCTCATATAGAAAGAGGCTTACTTCATCAGACAGGCAAGTTCTGTTTCAGTTTTACCATTAAGTTCATCCATCTACATGTTTTTGAAATTCTAAAGTACACAAACATTGCTTAAAGAATAAATATATTTTACAAATGAGATGAAATTTGAAAAAAAAATTAAATGTTTCCTAAATCCTTATAAATATTCCTAATCCTTATGTCTATATATATTATGTATATATATGTGTGTGTGTATATATATATATATATATATATATATATATATATTTTTAGTATTCCTAAATCCTTATATATATAAAGGAAATTTTTATGTCACAGAAGTCCTTACTTTTGCCAAATTTTCTATTTGGAGTGAGCTAGGGAAGTTTATCTCATGAACTATTCTGCTTGATTTGCAATAAATTTGCTGTAATTTACTGTTGTACATGAAGCCAAAAAGAGGCAAGTGATGTGTTCCAAATGCAGAAACAGAAAAGTATTCTCCAAAGAGGGAATAGCAAAGTCATTTGAATAAATCAAAACTCTTGTATCTAATACTCCTGCGAGAGGGACTCCATGCTTGAGCGTTCTTGTTTTGTGTTCTTAATGTAGATATCTTCCAAAAATAGTTGCCTTTCACTTTAAAAGTTTTCTTTCGCAAGAGAATTATTTTCTAATGAGCATTTGACAACGGTTTTTAAGACAGCTTTATTTTCCAATCTTAACCTCCCCTGATGCATCTTGAGCCCATTGCCTGTCATCCTATCACTTGCTACTTCAGCAAAGTGTATAACAGTTGCTCTAGAATTCTAATGTGAGCAAAAGTAGTCATCTTCTGACCTGCTTACAGATGCTCGTTTTCCCTCTTTGGCAGTACAATCCATCTTTCATGGTGATAATTCAGGCAAAGCTATTTAGCCATCAGTGGTCATGCTGGCATAGTCACAAAATGGTATAAACGGAAGCCTTGCAAACTTTAGCAGAAAAATTAATCAAGGTATCATTACAGAGATGACAAAATAGAAATTATGATGTACCAGCACATGGAATATTGATTAAAGATTGGTGTGTTTCAAGACAGCTATGGCAAAAATGAAAAGTTCAAGGGGAAGGCAATTAAAATAATTAGAAATATCTCACTTTCAAAGGGAAACCAGCCTACAAGACTTGTAATACTTGTAATACTTGTAATACTCTCAGGCTTGCTCAGGGCTAGAGATCACAGAAAGCAGTCTGTAAAAGAGCAGATGAATAACTGGAAACTAGCTAGTATTAATTTTCATAACATCACAAGCAATCTTCAGTCAGGAGCTGATCTGGTTTCATTCCTCTTATATAAGACCTCTAAGCTTGGATTTTCATCTCCCCAGAACAACGGCAGACATCTGTATATACACATGAAGAAAAAAATGTGTTTTGGATGTCTTCAGTTGGAAATTTTCAGTTCTAATAAACAGGGCTATAATTTTTATGAACAAAGAGCACTAAGGAATCATAGAGATTGAATTATGCAAGTAGCAATTTATTCTGTTCAAACAAATAGTGTTACACATGGGAAATTTTCATATATCAGTATTGATTACAATTCTGCTTCTGACTAATTAGATCTACACACTTTTGGTTTATATATCATGAGTGTAACAGGTACAAGTGCCCTGCAGGAGCTCAGCAATAACCTTTGTTATGTTGCCTGTCCAATGGAAACTTTTTTCTTTAGAGAAGTGAACTTTACTGCCTCGGGTGGCAAAGCAACATTACCATACTCAATTTTGCATCACTATGAAGACCATTATTCAAATGGAATTACTGAATGGAGAAAAACCATCGTAATTAAAATATTACTGAGGTTCCCAGGTATGAAAAGTAGAATAATGGGGAAAAAAAGAAAAGCAGAAAACTTTTCCTCATAGTGAGCTGTGCCTGAGCCACCATATCTTTGATGGGTTTCCTTGATTACAGCGGGAAGTTGAATTAAGATATCTAGCTGACTGAGATATTTTTCTTCCTATTTGTTGTGAGATAAGTTTTTAGTGTCTATCTGTCCCATCTGTGATTTGTTAATTCACTTCATTAAATCTGACTGCTCTAGCCTAGTTTTTCTAGTTACTATTTTAGCTTGAGTGTTTGTTTTTCACAGAAAAAAATTTATTTATTGATGTATTTAAGGCATAAATTTTAGAATACTGTAAAGTATTAATTTTTATTTATATATTTACTTAAAAAAAAATCATTGTGATGAACATAAAAATAATGTATCACTGTTAACAAAAAGGAAAAACAAATCAGGGTAGCAGAAAGATAGAAGGTAAACTACCATGGCATAGGACAGGGAAAGAAAGATAAGAGAAAGAGTAGGGAACATGCACAAGATTCATTAAATGATAGGGAATAAAAAGTGACTGTTCAAATGGCAGCCAGCAGAAGGAACTCTAACAGACAAAGCTAAGGAGGCTACAAAAAGTTGTGTAGTTTGAAACTCAGTTGTAGCAAAGTGATTATCTTTCATTTAATGAGGTCAATATTCTAAACTTAAGTGGTGTGTTGACCCTGTCTGGATGTCAAGTGACCACTAAAACTGCTCTATTCACTCCCCTCCACAGCTGGACAGGGAAGAGAAAATACAATGAAAGACACATGAGTGGAGACAAGGACAGGAAGAGATCACTCAGCTGTTACTGTCATGGGCAAAAGAGGCTCAGCTTGGGCAAATCAATTTAATTTATTAGCAATCAAATAAGAGTAGGATAATGAGAAGGAAAACAAATGTTAAAGACACATTTTCCCCAACCTTCCCTCCTTCCTGGTCTTAACTTTATTCCCATTTCTTTACCTCCTTCCCACAAGTGGCACAGGGAAACAGGGAATGGGTGTTAATGATCACATGTTGTCTCTGCTGCTCCTTTCTCCACAGGGGCAGAACTCACACTGTTCCTCTGCTCCAGCTTGCAGTCCTTCCGATGGGAGGCAGTCTTCCATGAACCTCTCCAGTCCTTCAGGAATGAATTGCTCCAGCATGATGTTGTGACTTCCCTCTGAGGCAGGGCAACAGGTTCATTGTTAAAGGATCCCTTGTGGTTTATTAGAGCAAAATGACACTAAATTATCAATACAACAATGAATTTTATTAGAACTGCTTTGAAACAGTAACTGGAAAAAAACAACCCTAGTGGATTGGAAAAGCCATCCTGGGATGCACAATCACCCTAACTGAGGAAGCTTACAATAATATGCTAAAAAGATTCTGGCTGAAAGGATTTCTTTGCTGTACCTTAACAGTTTCTGAGCCTGTTTACTGTCTCTCTTGGCTATTTCCAGATGGTCATAGAGGACCCCTTCCTGCTCATCCCAGCTGCATGAACTGCCGTGCCACACTCTCACTGTCAAGTCAACCCCTCACTTCCATGCCACAACCCCGTTTGCCACACCCATATTCACCGCACTCTGGGTCACTGCAGGCCCTGGAACCATTTAAATCTCCCTCAGTTGCTCCTGTCACCATCCCTATTCTGCTGGCTGGCTGCCAAGGGCCTCTAAGTCCACATGGGGTTGCACTCAGGTATTTGTGGTCATGGGAACACCTGCACAGCCCAATCTCACCCCAGAACCCTCTCATTCACCTCAGGTGCAGCCTCACTGATAGGTCTAGATTACCTACTTTTAATTAAAGAAAGAGTAAAAAAAAAATGTTTGTATTAAGCATGAAAGAGTCACTGCAGGACATAGAGGAAAATACTTGGACCATCTTCACAGTTAACCAGCTAGTGTGATCTGTCCATGTCATGTCATGGCAAAAATATCTGACATGTATGGATTTAGCAATGCAAACTCATGAAGTCAGAGATGTCTGTAACCTTTGAGTGTCAGATGACACAAAGCTGAAGTTAGCAAGCACAAATATGAATACATTGTGCAATTTTAACAAAAATTTACTTCAATAAATGAAACACTTTATCAAAGGGTGAAGTGAAGCTCAACTCCTCCTCCCTCCTCTCCCCTTTCTGAAGTTATTAAATTGTGAAATTGAGACACACAATTTATTTCAGCTGCAGTTCTTAGGCCTCATACAGGAATGACTGGGTGAATTTTATGCCTTTTGACAGAATCAGTCACATAGACATATGTTCAATACCTGTTCATAACACCAATACACTGAAAACACTTCTTTTGCAGTTGTGAAATAATAATTCAACATGAGATGCTTAAAGTGGTAATTTAAAGATATTTGATCCATATGGTGCAGTTTTCACAAAATTTGAAGTTTAAGGAAAGCCAACAACTGTCACTGAGACTGCATTTTCCCAGTCTCTTGGGGAAAGCATCCTTTAGATAAATCATTCAGAGAAGTTATACTGCTTCATATTCTAAACTGTGGAAACAACTACAAGTGATTAACAACTAGTGGTCAGTAACAAGGAGAGAGGATGTACTTTTCTATGCACTTGTTGTTTATTTAGTTTACAGCATTACATACCATTACTTTTAGCATAAAAAGTTATTAAAGTTGTTGCTGGTTTGTTCATGCTTTCCTTTGATAGTATCTGTTTTAAAGATGTAATGCCACTACTTGAAATCCCTGTAGAGCAAATCTGTATTTGTATAGAAAAAAATGCATGTTTTTCTTAGTTCTAGCTCACTTGAAAGGATTAGCTATATCACAATTCATACTGCCACTTCAATAGTATGTTCCTGATCACTTATTTATAACCTAGATCACTGGACAAACCAGGTTACCCATATAAAAAGTGTGCTGGTTTAAAGATAAACCAGCAGGAGGAATGAATCCAACTCACAAACAGATTATAAATCAGAATTACAATTTAGTAAAAAGATCACAATAAGTACAAGGGTACAGGGAAAACAAAACAAAACAAAAAGTCTGTTTGACCCACAAAATCAAGTGTGTAACCCAGCACCCTGGGGCACAAACAGAATGGTGGTCGTCAGCCCCTGTGCTGAGCACCACCTGGCCCTCCGAAGTACAGAGGAAAGAAGAAACCTATCAGTCAGGATGATGGTCCGGTCAAGAGCAGCAGTCACAGTCCTGCTGAGGCTCTGGTCCTCCTCTGGATCTGACCAGCCCCCCCAGTACCAAAATCCCAGTTTATATACACTTAGGTTCAGGTGGGAGTGCCCAGTTTCTCCCCCGGGGTGGGGAGTTTCACAATGGGTTATTTACACTCAGGCATGTTTTTGGAATCCGTGATGGCCCATTAGCAGACATGACCCCTCAGGCTGGGTGTGAAGGTGCTAATGGCTCCCCCTAGGGGTGTTACCACACCTGAGTCACTGGTGTGAAAACAGGAAACCTTTCTTATCTCACAGATGTTCCCAAACACACAGCTTGTAGCCTGAGGGGTCAGGTGTGACCCAGGCAGCTGCTGCAAATGATCCATTGTTAGCAGTTCATGAATGGGCCAGGTGGTACTCTTTTCTGTGGGGCATGCAGACTCTTTCCTGGTTCCACGGTTGAAAAGGAGAGAGGAGGTGATCCCTCTGAGGTGCAGGGTTGGTAGATGAAAGAAAAATTCCACGATTTTAAATCCATAACAAAAGTTATTTAGCTATAAATTCTTATTCTTTTAATTTATTTTCTTTTCAGTAGCGTACCAAAATAGAAGTTCTGTGCTTCATAATTTTATGGTTAGATAGTGAAAAAGCTTTGGAAGGTTATTTTTAGATTAATTTCAGTGGTTGTCACTGCAAGTTTTAATTCTTTTGGGGAAAAAAAAAAAGGGCCATTACTTTCATCCTGTCTTGTGTATTTCATTATGCTGCTCTTGCATTATAGGGAAAACATTCAATATTTCATAGTAGACACTTTTGAGAAGAAATGGGTTGATTTTTTTTTTCAGGAAATGAACAGTACCAGAAATATGAAGTTGTTTTTATTTTGCTTTGAAAAGTTAGTCGAGTTAAGCAATTATCAATAATATTGTTTGACTTCATTGGAAGGAAATCCCTAATCTCTTACAAAGATAAAAAGATTTTTCCTATTTTCTCTCTTTCATTCGTGACCACTGAAACATCTCTTCAGATTTTGAAAATTATATTTTCTCATAATTTACTAGTTTCAGAACAATTGCATTTCATACCTTAGTAGATACGGTGTCTCTGGAATCCTGCCACATTGAGAATGATATGGCACTGTCAAAAAAATACCTTTTTTTCCCCCCTCTCAATAAAACCATCCATTTAAAAATCCTATTTGATTTTCTCTTCACGTAAATTTTAATAAAAGAGGATACCAGTTAACAATATTGACTGGGGCTTTTTTTTAGTTTTTTTTCTTTCTTGAGAATCCATACACCATTACAGTATAGTATTGATCTCTGCCTAAAGCAAAATCAAGCAAATTGATTGCACAAGCCACAAAATCTATCTTGATGTTAATATATTACTAATTGAAGAAGTGGTTAAATAAGTGAACCTCCCAGTAAACATGAGAGCTCAATACACTTAAAACCCAAAGGTCTGGCAAAAGAAATTAGACCAGCAAATTTAGCTTTAATACAGGGACTGCATTATCCATATATGAGCTAGGTCAGTGTAAAGAATGCAGTGTTATCTCAATGTCATAAATGGTCTCCCTCAAAGTGAGTGGAAATACCTGGAGAGTGGCATTCCTGAACTCTGACCAGAAATCACCCGAAACTTAGGTGACAACAAATATAAAATCCTACCAGCTTCTCAGATTACCTGTAGAGACCTTAATTTCACCTCCCCTCAAAGATAAGCTGTGTAACTAATCTTTACCACCACGTCTTGAGATCTCTCTTTCATAAGCACTGACCCTTCTTGCTCATACCAATACACAGGTAGAACTTGCCTTCCCTCTACCTTGGCTGGTCCCATGAAATGAATATCATGATAATGAACACTAACCAATTGACACAAAATGATGGTCTTACAGACTTTTTTCCACTGCTCTAATCCACTTTAGTCCATTGAAATCTTCTGAAGATCCCCATACTTTCTGTTCTGCCACATCCTGGTATGCTAACTGATCTAATGATTGAAAGTATTGACAAGGTATGAGAACTTGAGTAGGTTCACACAGTTACTTTAAGATAAAAATGGGTAAACTAACACGTAAAGCCTGTGATGCGGGAGAAGTAACTTGTGTGTCTTTCCTGGTCTCCTTGTCTGCATGCTAATTCTATCACTTGGGCAAAAAAATCAGAAAGTTTGTTTTTTAAAGATGCTGTAACCTTCATTGTTGCCTTGAGTAGCAGTGAAAAAGTTGACAGATTGCTGGTTCCTATTTGTAGTCAGCAAAACTCCTTTTATATCTCATTCTCTGCCAGAAAAGAAAAGAAAGCTACTCAGTCAAGAAGATATAGTATACCATTCAGGAAAGCAGAAAAAGAAGTGGGAGACAAAGGGAGCTGATTGCCAGAGTTTTTTACTCCCAAGGAAGTGAGTACAGGCAGAAGTGAGTTGAAGCTCAGAATAGTCAGGGCATGTGAAGGAGAATCACAAAAAGCACTACTTATATTGATAAAAACCCACTGCAATTCATGTCAATTTCTCTTGCTGCAAAAGTGGTTCTATTTTTGTCTTCTAAATACTCTGTGATTTTTAAAATCAAACTCTTATTTCAATTTTTTTTAAATTTCTCTTTTCTTTCATGAAATTTATTTTCTTGAAAAAATACTTTTGGTAGCATCATTTTCATGATTTTCTGACTTTTTGCATTTGTCTTTCCATTTTGTGCCTTGTAACTTTTGACATATCTTCTTTGACTTCAGAAGCATTAGATACTGTCAAAATTACAGCTCTTCACTAGACTCTTTGTCACAGAAATAAAATAGGGAACTTCAGTCCTTGTTTACTAAGTCTCAGTTTCTATTCAGGATGAAAATTGGCAAAGGACAGTCTTCACATCGTAAGAAATCTTGGACAGATGTAGGAAGGTCCTCTCCAAATGTAGAAGGTGACATAAAATCTATTTGTAGAATTAAAGTAAGAGAAGAAACACCAGCAAAGTGAGAATCAAAGGAACTTATGTGTGCAGATGACCACTTGTATTAGGAAAAATTTCTTTACTGAAAGTGTTGTCAAGCACTGGAAGAGGCTGCTCAGGGAAGTGGTTGAGTCACCGTCACTGGAAGCGTTTAAAAGACATGTGGATGTGACACTTAGGGATATGATTTAGTGGTGGATTTGGCCATATTAGGTTTATGGTTGGAAGCACTGATTTCAACAATCCGATGATTCTATGATTCTATTCCCTGTCTCCTTGTGTACACTACTTGCTTCACTGAGACCTTGCCAATTAAAAGACCTTCACTGATCAAACCAATTAAAATGCATAACATTTCTCTAAGTGGCTAAGCCACTACATGACAGCAGGTTTTGCCTCTTCAGCTCTTTCTTTAGCTAATTACCTCAATCTTCTTGATAGTTTGTCACAGCCAGGTAACACAAACCTTTTTATTTGCCATTTTCTTATTCATTTCTCTCCTCCCCCTTCCATAGGCCTTAAACTTTATTTGATACATCTTGAACAATAGATATATTCTTGAGTGTAAGACACATTTTACTATGATTGAATTTCATGAAATGTATGTAATTTCTGCAGAAAAGCCAAGTCTGAAACATTTGTGATTTTATTTGTGACTATTATCAATATAATTTGTGCTATAATCTGTCTCCTGCTCAGATATAAATAGATCTATTATTTTTCTTTTATATGTATGCTAATATTTTGATGTTTGCAATATAAAATAATATGAGAGATTTCAAACTATTGAGCTGTTTAGTTTAAAATAGAGAAAATTCAGAAAAGATATGTAAAAAAATCTCTAAACATATAAAAGGATTTTCAAAGAAGGAATGTTTGTCTGTTCCCTGAAACTGTGGAAGACAAAGCAAACAGTACGTTGCTTAAATTGCATTAAATAAGGTTTAGTTTAGATATCAGAGAACTTTTAGTAATTGTAATATTAGAGAAGCAATGGAGTTGTTCGGGGAAGTTGTGAAATCTTACAAGAACTTTCAGAAATTGCATCCTGAGCACCTGTTAAAAATTACATAGATATTAGTTGTTCATTCCTAGAGGCAAACTGTTCACTAGTGACCTCCTCAAGTCCCTTCCTGTTTTGTGTTATTCATGTCATATTTTGGAGAGCAGAGGGGAGAGGGGAGGAAGGCTATGGGGGTAGTTTCTTAAAGGAGCTTCCCCCACGTAGAACAGAGCCAATGCCAGCTGGATCCAAGACCTGCTGCTAGCCAAGGCTGAGCACATCAGCAATAGTGACAGCACCTTGGGGGCAACAGATTTAAGAAAGGACAAAAATGTTCCACAACAGCACCCTGAAGAGAGGTGAGTGAGAAAACCATACAGACACCAAGTTCAGTGAAGAAGGAGAGGGAGGAAGTGCTTCAGGCATTGGAGCAGAGACTCCCCTGAAGCCCTTGGTGCAGTCCAAGGTGAGGCAGATGTGTCCCTGCAGCCCATGATGGTCCATGGTGGAGCAGAGACCTATCTGCTGCCTGTGGAGGACCCCATGCTGGAGCTGGTGGATACCGAAAGGACGCTGTGCTGGAACAGGGTCCTGGCAGGACGTGTGGCTCTATGGAGAGACAAGCCACAATGAAACAGGTTTTCTGAAGTACTTGTGACCCTATGGGGGAGCCATACAGGAGCAGTTCCTTTCTGAAGGACTGGACCCAATGGAAGGGACCCACATGTCCAGCTCATGGGAAGGCTCCATGTTGGAGTAATTTACAGAGGAATGTCTGTGAAAATTATTTTGTCTCTACTTTTTTTTTCTCTTCAATCCTGGCTAAGGTTATCCTTTTCCATTTCTGTATTTTTTAATTGACGATATTTAACAATGTACCTTTACACACAGCATTATAGAGATTCTCTTCACCATTTCTTAGCTCTTGTTTGAGTCAGTTTCTTCTTTTATAATGTTGTTCTACATGGCTGATCAATAATTTAAATGAAAATTAAACACAAAAGGTGACTTTTAAACATCTCTTAGCTAAACTGCTACCTTCTAACAGTTAATCTGTTTTGTTTAATAATTGACTTATATTTCAATCTCTTTGCTGCTTTTACGCATAAATTTACTGTGAACTGTACAATTCACATCTGAAAAATGGGCACCATATTATACTTTGGTACTGAAGACAGCTCTTATTTTCACAGTTACCTCTTTGAGTTTTTGATCCTAAGTATGAGTTTCGGAATCTCAGATGCGCTTTGAAATGTTAGACAGTATTTTCACTTACTCTGCCCTTATATAAAACAAAGATAGGAAAAGGCAGGATGCTATCTGAGGGCCTAGGAGGAGATGGAATAAGTGGATCTATATAAAAGAACAAATTGAAGGAAGCTTTCCTTCAAATATCTGTCAGGCTGAAAGACATTAAATCATGACATAATGCAAGGAAATCTTCTTATAAAAATTGTACATAATTTACTAGGTCTCCAGCATTTTACAGCTACTACAGGATAAATCAAATATACTTGACATTCCATGGGGCAGAGTAATTTGGTGAGGGAAAGAGAACTGTACCCTTGAAGGACACAGTTTTTGTCAGATTGATATAAGCCCAAACTCTGGTTAAATAATGCTGTTCATCTTTATTCATATTAAAATATGCTCAGAATGATGAATTAGTCATCACATAAGACAATCAAAATCCAAATTTTTCACTTCTATGGCACCAACACAAATGTCAGGGCTGCTTAGTTAGCCGTGAGGAATAAACAGTTATGAATGAAATAGAGTGGCTAGAAAAAAGGCAGTATAGACATTCCCTGTGAATGAATTGTGTCCAAGGAATATCTGGCTCTTTTGGCATGTATTTCTGTTTTCAGTAGAAAAAGTCCTGAAAAGCTCCTAGTAACATTGTTAACTAATTGCTTAGTTTTCTAATTATCAATATTAGCTAATTGCTTTGGCCTCCAGCCAATAGTAGCTGTTTTTATCATTCTTCACAGTCTTGTGAATTGAGTTGTACTTTTTCAAAACTGCCGACCATATCAAAATCCCATGAGAAGCACCCTGCAATGGTTTCCTTTATCCTACTCAACTTGCAACTCAGAAATAAATATATTTTGTTGGTGTGCTTATAATAGCACAAGAGTGTATGTCTATGAAATTCTGTCTAAGCTGTACAAAATATTTTGTTATTTTCAGATAAATTGCATGCCACATATTTTTTGAACCTTTTGTATTGATTATCTGACTCTTCTAGGCTATCTATGATACCAAACAGTAAATACCTGAACCAACTTATCAATTCTTTTCATAACTCCAGTGCGCTGCATTGCTGGAGGAATTCCAAATACCTTTCATTTTCAAAATGAGATCTTCCAAGTTTTCAAGGAAGAGAATTTTCATATCTTAATGTAATTGCTTGAACAATTGAATAGTTGAATATATCTCTTCTTGTTTTATTGTCTGCATGATTGAATAGCTGTAAACATCTCTTCATGTTTTATTGTCAGCTAAAGTATCTAAGTATCCTAAAGTATCCAAAACATTCTATTAATCTTCTGTAGTAGATTTAGTGTACTTTAGTATTAAAATTAATGCAAATAATTTTTGAAAATGTAAATATATTTAATTTGGAAACTATTTTCTACTATTTTGAGATTTTGGGGCACTGCTGTAGTGTGATTTTTTATATACATAGTTTCATTTTTGTGATCTTTTCCTGTATTGATAAACTTGGCTATGTAAACCCTATCATGGACAAACTACAATGAAGTTTAGCATTAAAATTTTTATGACATATTTGCTTAGGCTATTTTGTCTTTTTCCCAACTATGAGTCTCTCAGATACATTTATTTTACATATTTTGTCTGCAAATAATTTTACTTCCATTTCTTTGAAGTGTATATTCTTTTTGTTCCAGTGTTCTTTCACCCTCCATATAGTCATTGTTTTTAATATTGTTGAATAAATATCACTAGACTGTAAGTAAAAATAAATCAGGGAGTTGCTTACTATCATGAAGAACTGATAATCCTGATGACATACTACCTGGAAATACTAGTCTGGAAAATTCTTCAATGACAGAAATTTATAGAGTTGTCTGAATTTTTATTTAATAAATTATATGATAGGTGCTGCCTACTTAGTATTCTTGTTGTTTTATAAATATATATATACATTTATTATATTTTTCATTTATATATATTAATATGAGTGTTTATATAGAGCAACAACAGCAAATATAGACAATTTTTCCCAGTTTGATTGTTTCCTTCCAGTACCTGAACTAGAGCTGTGATGAACTTATGTATTACATTGTTAGTAAAGGTTGGAAATGTATAGATGGTGGGATTTTTCCTTTCCAGGCCTTCCTTTGAGAGTTTAAAGCAGGATTCATTTCACGTAGCATTAGATGTTTAATATACAGATCTTAGTTCCAAGTAAATCCGTATGAATTCACTTTACAGTCAAAGAGACAATTAAGTTGTCTTAGTTAATGTTTCCTCTCATCTGCTTCAAGCATCTTCAATAAGGTGAGACAAAACACGCTCTACCAGTATTCACCTCTCTCAATTGACTAGAGAGGGACCTCTTGTTCAATAATGGAACAAATCCTTCCTCTAACATCTCTTTTTGGTCTTTCTAAGCATGTGAATTCTTGCCTAAAAATATGACAAACACCTGAAACAGAGTTTCACATGCACTTTTTATCATCTATAAAGATGATCCAAATTCTATCAATGTTGCAAGTTCTTGCACTTGACCATTATTAGTTTTTAAATATTTTGTTGAAATGTAAATGATTTCTATTTTTTAGTGAGCTCACAGAAAAAAGGGCTGTATTTGGATTTAAACAGATAACTAATGAAACACTGCTCCACACAGGAACCTGGGAAGCTAAAACAACATAAAATAAGTATTAAATGCTGCTTAGTGAACTGTGCTGGTTTAAGGTAAACTGGCAGGAGAAAAGAACCCAACTCACAAAAAGACTCAAAGTCAGAACTACAATTTAATAAAAAGATCACAATATGTACAAGGCTACAGAGGAAATAGCCCGTTTGACCCACAGAAAACAGGTGTGTAACCCAGCCCCCTGGGGCACGAACAGGAGGGTGT
>JAWWEU010000001.1:96404675-96424636 GCA_035583155.1 Acropternis orthonyx | reverse complement strand
TTGGTTGGTTTCCCCCCCCCCCCCCCCCCCCATTTTGTCTTTCTCTATATTTAACCAAAATATTTCTTGACCTCAATGACCAGTTTTATCAAACCTGTTAAATCAATGCCATCCATTTTAACAAAACAATGTGTTTGGCCAGATATGTTCCAGCAAAATGGTTTTAACAGCATGCTATTTAAAGACTGTTCACACAAGAAACCTCTTTCAAATGGAAAAAGAAAATCATTATCTTCTTGCTTACCCCTTTCCTGCCTTTGGTCATGTCATGGTTACTGTCACTGCTTTGCTCCAATGCTGTTTGGAGATTGGGATGATATACAACAAAGGACTAAAGAATTGTCAGTCAACAGTCTGAAAATCCTTGGTCTAGCCATAATGATTCACATACATGGGTATATGAGACCCTGAAAGAAGTCTCATGTAAAGGCTATGACAAACTACTGTTACTGGTGTAACAGAGTTCCCCAACTGAAGTGAAAAAGAAGTTAGACTTTGAAATGCAATCAATTCCAGAATAATGAATGTGTGGGAAAGCAACTGGTATTCGAGTCAAATATGAAAGAATTGGTTTTTTTGGTGAATGCTCAATTCAATCCTCATTGCTTATTCCACCCTTGGTCTCCTGAGATGAGACTTCTTTCAGGGCTGCCCAATAAATTGAAAATGACTTGCAATTTATTTAGAAGGCAACAAGTACCCCTGACTTGGGTTGGACTTGAACTGGAGCAGAGACGCTGAAAATAAATACAAAGATATTTTATTAGCAGCAATTTCCAGAAAAAAATACCCACAATTATTCTGTGTATATTCTGTGTGTATATATATATACATATATACATACATACATACATACATACACACACACATATATATATATATATAATGTATGTATTTATACTTTTGCTCTTGGGACTGCAGAATAAGGTTATGTATATTTCTGGAATTTATGAAGTAAATTGTAATGTATAATATTCACAATCACAGCAAAATATTAAGCTGAGGTTTTGCATCAGAACTACATTTGTGTTCTCACACAATAAGATAAATATCACTGAATGAAATCTGGTGGGATCTAACAGATGTCTATTTTTCTACACAGTTTGAAGGTGGAGTTGCCAAGTCTATTAACTGCAAACCCTGTGTTTTACCATACTGTTATCCCTCAGAAAAAAAGGGATCCCACCAATATCCATGCCTTTCAGATCAATAGCTTCCCTTACTGGAATAATGTAACAGAAAAAAAAAAAAAAAAATTGAAAAGCAACTACCTCTTTTGACTGAGCAACTCAGTCAACAGACTGCTAGGCACTCTTCCTTTAAAACTTATATATAGCCTTTCTCCTGTGATTGGATACTGCATGGATGGGTTCCACTTCTATGTAGTGCCCTGCTGGAATTTTGTTGCTTTCTAGGATTTTAGAGACAATGGGCTCAGACAAGGTCTGTGAATCTGGTAACAGAGCTGTAAATGCAGAATTGGGGCTCTTATTGCTCTTTCTTTTACCTTTTTAAGTCTACATGTACATAAACCTACTTGAAAGACTTATTAACTAGGAAGCTTATCTGCTGTGCTTTAAGCAGTACAACACAGATATTGCTACTAGAGGAAAGCTACAAAATTGGTTGGATTAACCTGTAAAACACTTAATTTGCTAAGATACTATAAAACATGTGATTCCATGTCCATATAATTAGTCATGTCTGAGATAGATTGTGAGGTAGGTAGATAAGTAGATTAGATAGATATGTAGATAGATAGATAGACAGATAGACAGACAGAGAGATAAAGGGAAATAGATACATACATAGAATGTTTTAATTAATGAACATATAAAAATTCCAAAAATCTTTCAAGAAGTTATAATACATAGTAAGGTTATGACAATGCAGTGAAGGCTCGCTTTGACTTTTAATGCTCAGTATGTAGCTCTCTAACAGATTTCTTTAAAGAGATGATTGTTTTAATATATGTTAGATAATACTCTCTAAATAATTATTTTGCAGATTATTTCCTCCCAACTAATTTTCGTAAGAAAGATTCCACACCTATTCCTTCAAAGGAGAAGGAAATAGATACAGATTTACAAATGACAGGAAAAAATTCTTGGCTATGCCTGTAATGATTTAGTTTCAGTTTCATCAAAAACTTAACTGAAATACTTTCAGCAGTGAAATTATACTGTTGATTTAGGTCATAGTACTAGCCAGAGTACACCTTTCTTTTTGTCCCTTATTTGAAGAAACTCAGGCCATAGTAAGGACGTATATCTTCTTTCATACCATTCCACCTTTCCTTTCTGAATTTTACTTAATTGCAGAGTATGTACAAGGAGGAGTTGCAATAATTTAAAGCAGAGCAAAAAAACTGGTGGCACTTTGTGAGATAAGATAACATGCAGGTACCCCCAGAATACCAGGCAGCGGAAGGATTTCAGGAAAATTTACTGTAAAGTGAAGAATGCTAGACTTCCAAGGGAAAATTCCTAACAGTCCTTGAACACGGGGCCTGACAAAGGCATGTCCCTCTTTTCTTCTTTGGCCTTATCTTCTCTGGCCTTCACTCGGCTCTTCCTGATTTCTCATACCAGTGAGAGAGACTGTAAACCTCTTCTGGAATGCAAGAGGAGAAAACATCCAACTGTCTTTGAGAAAGGAGCTTCTGCTTAGGCAGGAAATTCTCCACAAGTGAAACAAGCTCTAATCACCTCATCACAAATCTTCCTGAAAGGGTATCTACAGTTACACACTTTTTAAAATAACTTTTATGTTTACATAAATACTACTGTTTATAGCATGAAGCTGAGTCAGAGGGGATCTAGGCTGGATATCAGGAAAAGGTTTTTCACCCAGAGTGTGGCTGAGCACTGGAATGCTCAGGGAAGTAGTCACAGCACTAAGGGTGTCTGAGATCAAGATGCATTTGAACAATGCTCTCAGGCACATGATGGGGTTCTTGGGGTGTCCAGTGCAGGGGCAGGAGTTGGACTTGATGCTCTGATTGCTCCCTTCCAACTCAGAATATTCTATGATTCTATAGTAAGTTAGAGCAGCTCATGTGCACATACAGTTTGTGTCTTCAGCCAATGAGTCAAAAAAATGCATTTTAGTAAAATCAGTGAAGCCAGAATTACAACCTATTCCATGTGTACCACTTCTATGCCAAAAGGATATGGGAAGATAAATACATTACTATGGCAACTCTCCAACATCAGAGAATCCCCCTTTACTGAACTAATCCTACAGTGTCTGTTAAAGTGACTTTATGGCTTTAATGTACTGGAAAATTAAGACCAATGTGAGTCTGGAGATTTGGAACAGTAAAACCTTTCCAGATGTTAAAACTTCCATGATTTATCAGGTTCTCTGGAGCAATACACACTATTTTTTCAAGAGGGGAAAAAAAAACCAAACAAAACAAACCAAAAACAAGCCCTTCATAAAGACAGACAGAAGAAAGGGAAAAGAACAACAAAAGGAAAACAGAAGACATTTTGTATTTAGGTTTCTTTTAAATCTTCATTTCATATTTTCATTTGAGGTATGTGATTTAAAGCTTCAGTTCAGTAAAAGAGGTCACTAGGGAGAAGGGATTTTCTCAGAGACACTCAGAATGGTTTGATCATCATTCAAATACTGATGAACTAGGAGTGTTTACTTGCCCACAAAGAATATTTTGGCATTCACCCTGCTCTTAAAAAACCCTAAAAATAGAGCTCTTTGAACATAGGAATGAGTACAGCAAGGAGAGCAAACAAGATGTTAGCTTGCATTGCTAGAAGTAGCTAATTTAGATGGCATGCTTCTTTGAACTGTTTTCAAAAGACTGAAATTTGAATTTTGAATCTGAAACTTGAAATTTCTTTTAATTTCTTCCAGGGGATGAGCCTACATTCCTCTGAGGGGCACAATGCTGAATGTACCCACTTACATCCAAAGTTATTGCAAATTAAATGTAGCAGGAGTAAGTCCTGTGTGAATCATACATGTCACAACATATGTGCATGCATCTGTGTGTGTGTGTGTTGTGATTTAACCTCAGCCATCAACCAAGCCCCATAGAGCTGCTCTCCCACTCCTCCACCAGTGGGATCAGGGAGAGATCAGAAGGGTAAAAGCCAGAAAACCTGTGAGTTGAGATAAAGACAGTTTAATAGGGAAATCAAAAGCCACTCACCCAAACTAAGCAAAAACAGGAAATTAATTCACTTGGGCTTCATTGCTTCCCATGGGCAGGCGGGGGTTCAGACAGTCCCAGGAGAACAGGGCCCCATCAAGTTGCCTCCCAACTTCCCATGCACTCCCAGTCTCCTTGTTAGTGTTCCAGTACAAAAAGCAGGAAAGACCTTGGCTCTGTGTAAACACTGCTCAGCAATAACAAAAACATCTCTATTATCAACTCTGTGTTCAGCAATAATCCAAAACATACCAGCCTCATACCAGCCACTATGAAGAAAATTAATTCTACCCCAGCCAAAACCAGTAGAGTCTGTAAAAAGTTTTGTCTTTTGCAGTGGGATTCTGTTGTGAAACTATCAGTATTAAAGACTGTATGTTTTGATGGATGCTTTTGACAAATGTTGAATTCAACTCATCTAGTAGACCAAAATTCAAGATATTACTCTGTACACAAAAAAAAGAAATCTAGCATGTATTCCTTCTTATTATTGAGTAGGGAAGTTCACACTTCTCGGACTTAAAGTATGTAGAGAATAATTTTAACAGACTTAAGTAGCACCATGATTTGTATAACCTAAAGTACATTTTAGGGAAAGTACATTAGTCACAAAACAAAAAAACCCAACAATAAATAAAAAAAGGAAAGAAAGTAAACCCCTCTCTTATTACTCATTGTGGATGAGTCGTAATATGGGTGAATTGTTGCTCATCTTCCCTACTGCTTCAATAAACCTTCATTTTATAAAGTGTTGTCAGATTCCATCACTGTTTGGACCACAGCCCACTGAACACAGTGACTGAGAATATACACACATATTAAAAGACTTTCTTTTTCCATGGTGTACTTAACAGTTTAAATTGCATCAAATGCCAAGAGAATGTAATTTTCAAACCTAAACCCCCATATTCTCTTTGTAGGGAATGTTATTTTACCTTGCTATGGTAATACAGGTATTTATGGGTAATCAGCTAACAATACATATCTAGCTTCATAACTTGTCATTTGTGTTTAGACCACTGCTACAGTTACAGCTGTGGGATGATGATGGTGGAAGGGTAATTTAGACATATCTGTGATAACTGTCACGGTTGAACTAAGTACCATGCATCTGCTAGCTCACTCCCCCTGCTCCCTGATGGGATGGAGAGAAGAATCAGAAAAAGATAAAAACCATACGTTGAGATAAGAATGGTTAAATAATTGAACTAAAGTTAAATTTACTAATATTTAGTAAAACTAAAGAAATACCAATAATATTAGTTGCAATGAAAAGGAGAGAGAAACAGAAAGAAACAGAACTCAAGACAGACAAGTGATGCAGAATCAGTTGCTCACCACCCACTGATCAATGCCCAGGCCATCCCATAGCAGCTATTGGCCTCTCCTGGCCCAGTCTCCCCTATTTATATACTGAGCATGACTTTCTATAGGATAGAATATCCCTTTGTCCAGTTCAATTCAGCTGACATGGCAATGGTCCCTCAGCTTTTTGTGCAGATCCTCACTGGCAGAGCATGAGACCCTGAAAGGTCCTTCACTTAGGGTAAGCACTGCTCAGCAACAACTGAAAAATCAGTGTGTTATCAACATTATTCTCATACTAAATTCAAACCACAGAAATGTAGCAGCTACTAAGAAGAAGATCAACTCTGTTCCAGCCAAATGCAGGGCAATAACTTTGCACTAAAAGCTCACTAAGCACTCAAATAACAAATGTGTAGTCACTTTAAAAATCACTGAAACTAGAGTAGGTAGTTTAATGTTAGCTTGGGTACATTGACACAATGCTTCAGACATGGTGGTGTAAAACATCCTTTATACCTAGTTTATAATCATGGCCACTCTTATTGATTGGATGAATATGACCTGAAAGCTTTGGGAAGAAATAGCTCAATGTTTTCAAATGATATATTACCCTGCTACAAAGCTATGGATTAGAAGTGTTAAATTTAAAGGGTCTTTACATGTTTCTTTATGGAGAAAGTGCATACAGAAAGAGTAGATAAATCAGAGAAATTAGTAACATGATTTAGGTTATTAAAAAGAGGCTAACAAGGATCACACAATATAAAAATATGGTGCCCATCTTACAGATACACTGAAAAAAACCTATAAAAAATAACCATAGCTATTCTTGTTTCTATCCTATATTGTTAACAAATGCAGATTGATGTATTCTATTTCTCATGACAAAAACAACTATATTGGCTGTAATGGTCAATCGTTAAAAGCACTATTCATCAGGTTTGAATTCTAAGGTCCAGCTGCCTTTATATGTGACAGAGCAGATATATTTTATATATATATATATATATATGCTCTGCAGTTTTGGGAGAGAAATGAGGATGCAGTCAGCAGGAGGAGCCACAGCATCAAAGGGGAGATGGTACCCAGGGACATAAAATATGCTTGCAGGCTGTTTTAGTTGTTGTCCAGAAAGAGCAGTGGCTGCTGTGCTACAGATAGGTGAGAAGGAGAAATGAGCTGTAGGGGCTGCAAAAAAGCCTGAGCTGTTGAAAGTCTGACAGGCATTTTGTTTTCAGATTCATTCTTTTTCAAGAGAGAGAGAGAAAGAGAGGGGAAAATGAAACTGAATTTAAAATGTCTCTTTTCAAGGAAATTTGGACCTGGCAATATTTGTTTTCCTCACATTTGAGTATTACTAAAGAAAAAGAAAGGACCCAAAGGAAAACTACAGAAAACCAAGTGTTACAGGCATCACCCATTCCTGTATGGTGTAGGTGTATCAATGAAGAAATGCAATCCTGTCTGTGGAGCAGTGGAATTTCAATGTGATTGTACAGCAGGCAAAACGTAGTTAATAGCTATGCCAGATGGAGCTTCATCTGCTGGGGATTCACTTTAGAAATGGAGAAACTATTGGTAAATATGGACTCTGTCTTTTTAAATTTAAGGTCTTGGGAAATACTGACATCCAGTTTTGATGTTTAGCCAGAAGAAACAGTTATCTTGAGGGATAAGGTGATAGGAATGTAAATTTGAGCAGAGACATCAAAAGCTATTTGCATGTTAATCAAGTCAGCATTAGCAAAGCCTCCAAATTCAGTGTACATCAGCTGAAGTTCTAACATAAACAAGAACAGGTTTCTGCCTCATGAATTCTTGAGTAGAGAGGTACACAAAATGTTTTTGAATTTTTTTGAAACATAGTCTTTCACTTTGGCATTGACAAACAGGAGAGAGATGGGTGGGTCATTGAGTAAAAGATGGATCCTACACTTAGATATGATAGTGTTTCTGGGAGCAGGATCATTAAAACAAACAAACAAACAAACAAACAAAAAACAAAACAAAACAAAAAACAAACAAACAAAAAACCAACCAAACAAAAAAACCTGTGCAAAGTAAACCATGGAGAAATTACTGAAGTCAACTTTTTTTCACAATACTGTTCAGCAATAGATATCAGTGTGTTGACAGAAAAGGTCATCAGGAAAAAAGGGAAAAAACCCATAAAAATCATTAAATGACCAATAGGGTTGTATTGTTTGCTAGTATCAGACTCAGTCCCAAGATTCATAAATCTACCACTGGTTTTCACTCAAAGAGCCTGAGAGTAGCTCTGGGGCAGAGGAGGTTTAGATTGAATATTAGGAAAAAATTCTTCACTCTCAAGCATTGGAACAGGCTGCCCAGGGCACTGGTTGAGTCATCATCTCTGGAGATATTTAAAAGGCATAGATGTGGCATTTAGGGACATATTTTAGTGCTGAACTTGGTAGTGCTGCATTAACAGCTGGACTTGATGATCTTAAAGGTCTTTTCCAACCTAAATAATTCTGTGATTCTGACTTGCTTGTAATACACATATGAATATAACTGGAGTATAGTGTAGATGTCATACAAGGCCTACACTGTTAGACTGATTGGGATCCTTGGATCCTTGCTGTTGTCAACACTGTTCCCCTGTTCCTAGGTTCTTCTGGAAACAGCACAACTCTGGGGATGGCACATTTCCCTAGTGCCACAGGCAATTCCTGCAACCACCCTGTGCAGTGACATATGATCTGAAATTTCCTTGATATGACAGGTGGATAGTGATCCCTGTTCTAAAGTCCACAAATTTATGTCCAAATCAAAGCACAGACCAACCAGTTCAAACTGCAATAAGGTGGACTCAGGTGAACCGGGCACTCCTGCAACCTGTAGACATGACAGCTTGGCCATTGTGTTCAATGTCTTGTGCTTGGGCTGTAGCTTTTGTAAAGTACCCAAAAATGACATTTGATATCCTTACAGGTGGAGCTGTTATTTCAGCTCTTCACTGTTTGCTTTATTAATTTGTAAAAATTAGTCACATATATTCATTAGTCAAAAAGTCTCAGTCAGCACTACTATGGTTTTCATCATCTTTTGTCAAAAATACTACCAAAAAAAAAAAAAAAGTTACTTTTTTTATCCAGCTTATTCCAGATTAATCTGAACAGTCTGAAATGCACGGATGCAGCCAGGTATCACCTGCCTGGGTGATGCCCAGAGGCAGGCTATAGCCAGTGACAAATGACCACTAAGAGACTGCAGCAAATACTTCTTTCTCATCTAATCACCTTTATCTCTCTCAGCAGTCTTGTACCTTCAAATAGCCACAAGCACCTTCATCCTACATCCCAGAGCATGCAAGGTATACCCTCATTCTGTGTCATATGCACTATGCCACTAGCAGTCTTCAGCTCAGCTATACATTACTTCAGAAATTTCAGAAAATTGCATGCAAAGCAGTAATTTTGTCATAAAACCACACATGTTATACCATCAGGGGAATGATATGCAGTGTAGATACAGCCAGCCTGACTGACAGGAAGCACAAAACACTTTCTGCCTCTCAGTCTCTAGACCTAAGCTCTCTCCATGTGGTTGATAAGGGATGCAGACATGACCTACAACTATTAAGCATCTATATTTAAAAAAATATTAAAATGTTATTTATCCATGAAGGATAGCCCCACTAATTTTTTATCATTTGCTTTAGAAGATTATGCTTTTCTTTTTAGTGAATTCTACGAAGTGAGATCATTTGGTGGTGCCTAAACTTTGATATATTTAGCAATTTAGCTTAAAAACTCAAATTGCTCTGGGTGTAGTTCTAGATGTAAACACGAGGAGAGGGGCTTTCTTCCTGCTCATAAAGAACTAACTGTTTCTATTGCAAATGAAATTGAAAAGGGCTGATTAAATGTAGAGGAAATAAAGAAACAAACGATCAGAAGGCAAAACTCAATTGAAAAAAAAAAAAAAAGAGAAATGACAATGATAAAGCAGTATATACTTAGATAATGTTTATCCAGAGCTGCTGGAGATTTACACAGGTTTGTAGTACTAGAGCAAATGGTGCAACCACGATTTCTGATATGCAGATTGGAAACTGGAATATTTGAAAAAACGTAGAATAAAATTTACTTGGTATGACAGGTGTACTGGGTTGATAGCAACTCCTTTTCTACAAACACTATCTATAAGTGATGACCTGAACAGACTTTGTATTTCCACATTTGAAACAAATCAAATTATTAGAATTTCTTATGATCATTTTACTCTATATCTATTTAATAGTTCCTCTCTCTGTCTCCTCACATGCATGTGTATCCACATATATGTCTCTATCTATAGTTGTACTTCGAAATATCTAGAGAGAGAATTTCTTCAAGATTAAAAAAAATAACTAAAACTAGAACTATAATAACATTTTTTAATAAACATTTTGTATTTTGTCATTTTCCTCTGACTGATCTTGGGAATTATGATAGTCCAAGTGTTTTGAAAGATGTTATAAATAGTCAGAGACATCTACATGGCTTCACTGGCTTGAAAAACTGAGGAAGATATTAACTCTCTTCCTGTTACTAAGAAAAGTAACTATCTTTTTAATAAATCATAGTAAAACAGCCCAAACAAACAAGCCAACTCCAAAAAACAAACAAAAAACCCCACCTCACCTAAACAGGATAAATGAGAATTTGTGCAAGTTGGTTCATGAGTTATCCATTAATTTTTACAGATGCATTAGGGCTTCAATATTTTGCATATGAACAGAAATACAGTCAGGATATAGAACTTAATACACTCTTTTGCATAGCTCAAGAGATTTTTGGTTATTGATGGATATTGGTGAGAGCCTAAAAGGAATATACAACGCATCAAAACATGCCTACTCTGTCTCACTATGATAACGTTTAGTCCTTTAGAAAATATATGAATGCAATTTGGCTAAAACATATTTGAGTGCAAATACTCCCATATGTAAAGAAGAGATAATGACATTTTATAACACAGTATTCAGAAATATATATTTTAGAGACAAATTCAGTTAATAGTAAATAAAAATAAGTTCTTATTGAGTGTTATAAATAATTCATGTTCCTATATATTTCTTCATTTCTTTTTAATAGAGTCTATCTTTTTAAAATATCCTGAACTTTTTATAAAAGAGAGCCAAGAGAATTCTCAATATGATGCACACGTCTTGCAGGGAGGAATAAAAAGGGTCTATTTTGGGGTACTGAGAGAAGTTGATATAGATGTCTTAGGGAAAAATGTATGAAGAAAGAGTTACAAATCTGAATGCTGCTAGTTTGCAGATTTAGGATGTGTTTAGTAAAAAAGTCCTATAAACTCATTTTCCCTTAAAGAAAAAAGGAGTCTGGGTATCACTGAGATTTTGGACTGAGACATAAAAAAATGTGCCAAGTATATTACCAAGTCTAGGCCAAATGCAAAATTTTACTTTTTTTAATTTATTGACCAAAAAGTAGAAAGTGTTTCTTCTTAAGCATTTCTTTATTCTCAATGCTTCATCTCCCACAGTGTACCTTGTGCTTTGGGTATGAGCCACTGAAATTGGAGATTTTTGTATGCTTCCAACCTGAATCCAGACAATGTTGTCAAAAGACACATCTACATATAAAAAAGAAATGTCTTCAGTGTCCCACATTCATTGTCTTCCCACAATATTGATTTTAATTTTTTATTTTAAGTCTCTTGAAATGACACAGAATATAAAAGGAAACTGAAAAGACTGAGTAGGAAATTAGGAAAGATGAGATGCATGTGAGGCACTTTTATGTGAACAGACAGATTAATGCATAGTGACATAGATGCCAGCTGATGTAAGGTTGCTGTATGATGTTTTGTATCCTCACCCCAGATGTTTCCCAACTGACTACAGAAATATAAGTCTTACAGTCACTATCTGTCTTACTGGCTCCAGACAAATGGTACCAAACACAACTTTCCAAACTTTTTGAAGGTATGCACGTGAGTAGGTTCCCTCCAGTGATCAGTTGGTTCAAACGATTCTTTTTTTTTTTCCCTCTGAATGGTGAATTCACTCAGAAAGCTCCAAAGTGCATGAAGATACTACACTTCAAGAAGCATGTGTGTCACATCTGCCCACTTCCTCACATCAGAGAAAGTAAATGGAAAGGGCTTATATTCAAAGATAGAGAAAACTAAAAAGCACTAACTCACACCTTTAAATTTTCTACATGTAATAAGCTACAAAGATAAGGTCCATAAAAGTGCTATGCATATTTTATGTGAATTAGGCTAGAACAGAAGATATATTGGAAGAGACAAAAGGTTCACAGGTATGAGATTATTTTCTCCTTTTCTCATTGCAGTTTCTAATTTCTGATTGTAATTTTCTAACTCTTTTTTCATAGTTCCATCGGTTGGCTTTATCTCTGCATGGCATGAAAACTTCTAATAGCTAATTCATATTTTCAACATGTAGAAAGCCTTGAAAAAGGGAAGATATTTTAGCTAGTATTTCTGAGCATATAGTACTGCTGATTCCCTCTTTAGATAAGGAAATCACATAAACAAGTCTTGCATCTTTTCCCCAAAATAGTAAGCATTGTGTTATTAAAATATAATGCCCAGCGAATATATATTTGCTGATCCCATGGCAGCAGAATTCGATTAATAGGTTAAAAGGAATGGAATTCTTTGACAGAGAAAGCGGTAGTAAAAAGTGTATGAGAAACTACATTTTATGAACGATCACTTTTATAAAACACACATTTTTCTCCTTGTTTCTGCATTCCTAGAGTTTGAAATTTGTTACTTATAAATAACTTTGGAAGCATCATTTGAAAGTGGAGAGTTATTCCCAAACTATTCAGGCATTAAATAGGTATTCAGCCTTGTTAATGTGTGTTAACCTTACATATGCAATATTGCAAGACTGGACCCTAAGTATATTGCAGAAATTCTGTATTTGCCAAAAATATAGGTATACCAAACAAGGTATAAAAGTAAAAATCTGCAAAATAGCCGATCAGTTTGCTAGTGTATATAAAATATATATTAGATTTCAAAATACACAAAGAAATTCTAGGTGAAATCTCATATGCATGGATATAATGACAGAAGAGAAATTGTGAAATCTTTACAAACTGAAGAGGAAAATTGGGGTACATTCTGTTCAATTTGTATTGTACTATGTTATTATACGGTGGGCAAACAGTGATCACAGCCAGCCTTCAGGAGTCAGGACAGGGAAACCTAGGTTCTTTTTAATATGACAATATTTGGATGAGAAAGAGACCGATGACTGATAAGTTTATCTGTTTATGATTTTTACATGGCAGTGTTAGCCATGCCTTCTGAATGTGAATTGCCATGGGCAAGGAAACATCTTTTGAGATGGCACTGTGAGTGTGCCACTGTGCCTGGGCACCTCTGCCCCAGCACCGGCTCTGCTGCTGAAGAGCCAGACGCTTGCAATGAGATGCAGCCCATCTCACTCAGCCTTCCACCACTTCATAAGTCCTTTTGAGCCTTATGAACATTAAAGTAGGTCTCATACTGATAACAAAGGTTAAGGCAATCATCTCTTTCCCTTTGCAGATAAGGACTTGAAAACTGCCTTTGCAGTCTCTCTCTTCTGTGCTGCACAGAGACATTTGTGCAGCCTGCGATTTCTCTTCGTTTAAGCAGCATTTATCAAATGGAAACATATGTATACAGTAAGTAAGTAAATATTCGCCACACTTTGAAAAAGAGCTTGCTTCCCTTTTGTTTTGTTGCTAGTATTCCCTAGCAGAAGTATTTTTAAAATATACATAGGAATAGAAATATGATAAAAGAGCTTAATCATTTCAGCTCCCACTGAACCATAAAACAAATGAATTCTTAATCATATTGCTTTATGCTTACTCGTAGTCCCTACTGAGACAAGGATGGAACAGCCTGAATTTGGACAGTATTGTAATTTTCCTAATTACTGTTTATGTATACTGAGATTCTAAAATATCTTTGGGAATAGCTTCTAAAAAATAAGAAAAATCTACTAAATTTCCAAAGCAGAGTGAACTAAATCCCAGCTAACTTGAGCACATTTAACTTGCACCTTGCAAAACCACTCATGTTTTTAAAAAATGGGGTTTGGCTTTTTGGAGGGCTTTTTTGGTTGGTTGGTTGGTTTGTTGGGGTTTTGGTTTGTGGGGTTTTGTTTGTTTTGTTTTTAATGTGTGCATGACTGTTCAAGAGCTTTTCCCACAATGTCTGGTAACACCTGTGAGACTATGCTTTTGTTCTTCACTGACTTCCACTCCAACACATTATTCTTTTCTTTCTTCCTCTCTTGAACTATGGGTTACTTTTAGAAATGCATAACAAGGACAAGGCACCAAGCTCCAAGTAAAATATAAGAAGTAAACCAACTAAATAACAAGCATAAATAATTTAACCTATATGAACCTTGAATATGAGGGACCAGATACTCAGATGCCATTTTTTTCAACAGAATAAGCTCCACTGAAATGAACTACAGTGTGTTATATTATTACCATATGCATAACTTAACAATGACAGTTAATCACTGTTCCACTCAAATAGTGGTCCAATACTACTTTTTCAAAACTGCAAATTTATCAGCATCTATTGCTCTTTTGACACTTATCTCTAATCCTTCCTGCTCCGAAAGTTAGTCTTCCTTGCAAGTTTTGGAAAATCATACCCTGTGCAGTGAGATAGAAAATCAAGAGTAATTTGAAGGTACAGGCAAAGAGTCAGCCTAATTTAGTTAAGATAGAATTTTTTTTCCCCAACATGCCAATTTTAGTACATTTTTAGGTACTAAAATCAAAGGATTCTGCTGAAGATGGACTGCAGGAAATTAGTATTCCTTTTGTAGAATTTATTTATGCATTGTGCTATGGTGAAAAATGGAAAGGACTATCTAATTTTCTCTGGTACATTTTAGAAATCAGACAATAGTCACATCTACTTAGTACCACTTTTTGAGCTACTTAGTCAGTTTTAATTTAGTCAAAGGTATAATTGGGTTAGCATTTACGTGAGATAAGACTGCAGGTGGGGGTATCTAACTGAATACAGACAAGCGGAACAGGTTTTTACAGCTTTCTCTACTTATATCAAACCATGTAGCTGATGATAAGTCTACTCTTATGTTACTCTGATTATGAATTATGATAAAACCAGAGACTGAACCTGAATAAAACCTATACAGCAAATAAAATTCTCTTCTGTAAATGTAACCACACTCATGAAGGGGGAAAAAAAAAAAAACAGGAGAAGAAAGTTTAACAATTTTATAATAGGCATTCTGAAAACTGATTTAAACTACATCAATTAAATAACTCTTTTGCCATTTATTCTCAGACCCCACCAGAAAGAGATAGCTCTATACTATCACTATACTGATAAAAGGTCTCAAAAAGTAGAAAAGCTTGTGTGAAAACCAATAAAGTACCTTGACATTTTTCATTACCTTGTATATACATGCTTACAAAACTTACAAACCATTCTTAATTTATTTTCCAAGGTGCATTTGGTAACAGCAGAGAGAGTCAGGCAGGAACTAAACTTTAGGAATACATTTTTAAAAGGGGAGTCTAATACAGTGCATATTGCTTTAGGTATATATTGTCATTTTTCTGAAGCAGACATTGGAATAAAAACACAACATATTTCAGAATCTCACCACGTACATTTGAGATGCATCTGCCTATTTTGGATTTCATTTCTATTTCTAGGTCTTGACTATTTCTGTTTCTTGGTTTTCTACTGTCTAGCTTCCAGTGATTTGAGCATTAAGTCAAATGAGTCTTCAAACCAGTATTCTGTACTGCCTGAAAAATTAAGACAAATTATTTAGATTGTGAAATCACCATTTATTTCTTCCTGATGACACCAGCCTTTTCATTGGCAATGCTTTTCCAGATATGCTACAGAGGTCCCTCTGCTTCTCCACTGTGTTTTAGGGAATTCAGTGTCACAGCTCTTGCAATAAATAACAGAAACCTGTGAAAGTTTGCTTTGGTTTGCTTTTGATTTTGTGGGTTTGTTGGTTTGTTTTGTTGTGGTGGCGTTTTTTTTGGTTGTTTTGTTTTGTGGTAATTGTTGTTGTGAGGGTTTTTTTTTGGTTGGGTGGGGTTTTTTAACTATGAGGGTGGTCAAACACTAGAAGAGGTTACCAGGACATTATGAAGGCTTTCTCCTTGGAGAAAATAAACACTTGAGTGGACATGGCCTTGAGCAACTTGCTCAAGCTGACCCTGCTCTCAGGAGATGATGGGTTAAGTCAAACTGCAGAGGTGCCTTTCAATCTAGGCCATCCCATGATTCTATGCTTCTGTGAGTGAACTAATCAAAGGCCACCCATCCAGCACTCCATCTCTAGCCAGAATAATGGGAATGTTTATAAGAGATTCAAGAAAGTCTTAAAAGACGACCATATAATTGGTACCACTCTAGCTTTCTGGCAATAAACAAGTGGCAGAAACATAGAGTACATTTTAACGTCTACCCATGTGTGATGGATGATGCTTTGTGTTTGTTCATTAAACGGAAGGACTAAGAAACCATGAGAACTGGGCAAAGTACATTCTGTTAAGCAACTGAATAACAAGGGAGGACAGGTTGAGTAATGATGTTCAAGGGTCATTTACAGGGTACTCGAGGAAGACTTGCGGCCTGCATCCCGGCGACCACCAGGAGGCAGAAAAAGACCCCCTAGCAACACATCGCAGATGCGCAGATGAGCATGGAAGTATACGTGGCATAATGCAAGGCGAAGCTATACGGAAGCTGAGAAACTATATAATCCCATAGACTGGGGGAGGAAGGCGCGAGCCATAAGCGGAGCATGAGACTCCCTCGGCCGCCCAGCGCTGCACCGCGTGCTGTTGCTTGCTAAATTTATAATAAAATTCTCTTTTATTCCAAACTGGTCTTCATAATTTATAACACATGGATCTGCAAAATTAAAACAAAATTTCTTGCAGTAAATTAGCTAAACTTTTATGCCTCAAAATTATTAATTGAAAGGTTACAAAAGACTATTTCAATAAAGCAGCAAAAGAAAATCTAGGAAGGTATACTCTCAGAGTATTACCACATCTATAACAATGTACAGTCTCTTCCACTGGGAATGAAATGTTGTGGCTGACTTGATGTTTCCCCCTCCCATAGAGACCTCCCTTCACTATTGTCAGATTTTGTTCTATTAAGCAGGGAGGCACAGTATTTACTGATCTGGCTTGATGTTTTGACTTGCTGCCAAATTCTTATTTCCTTAACTTACCTCAGGGCACCAGAAGTTATGTCTCACCCTCCTCCTTATGTTGCTAACTCATTCTACTCCCATCCCTTGAACTGTGCCATTATACAGTAAATTTTTTACTTTAGTTTATGAAAAGTAACACAGAGAACTAATGTGACTCCTTCAGTCAGTTAAGGAACTTAACTTACTCAAATCATACAAAACAAAATATGAAGGTGGTTGTCCTGATGCACATACAGTTTTTCCCTTGCTTAAGCAGAAAATTGGTGTTAATTTGGTTTCCCCTGAAAGATTTTATTGCTAGCCTTATTTTTCTCCAGCTCATTAGTATTATCTGGTTTTAAGATAAACCTGCAGGCTGGAAGCCTCAAAGGAACAGCAATTGACACAAGTTCCATTAAAAACATAAATTAATAGGTATGTTGGATATATATAGAGATAATCCCTTCTAATAACAAACTGCTTTCTCATATGTACAGTGCGTACATGTTTAGAGGAGTGACAAATAAATGAGTGCTACAAAGGAACTCAGTGTTGGAATCTACTCCCATCCTATCTCATGGTGCTTTCATGCAGATGCTACCTCTATGCAGCAACATAAGCCTCCAAGATTCAAGTTGATGTCCTTTCAAAATGGTACTTATCACCTCTTTGTGTCTTGGGCACTCACTTCCATCTTAGAGATGGTGATGATCTGCATAGTCATCATACTGCTCAGCCTTGATCTTCCAGGTGGCAGAAATTTCCACATTTGCTAAAGCTATTATGTGTTTCCTGTGTCTTATGGTGAGTGAGTTCCTTTGATATCAGACTCTATCCTCACAGAGATACCATAAATTCTTGGAACTACTACATTTTAACTGCAGTTTCCTTTTTAGATTATTTTTCTATTGTTGAGTGAGAGAATAAAATTATATTTTTTTCTTTTTTCTTTCTTTTTTTTTTTTTTCTTTAATGGAAATAAGGTCCATCACTAAAGTATCCAAAGACTCATGCTATAATATTACTGCCTCCTCTTAGGAACAAATTCAACACATGATGTATAAAGAAGTAATGGAAAGGTATGAGAGAGTTCCACTGCCTCACAGAGACCAGGGCTTTATGTCTCTGTTGTTGATTTATCCCAATTGCCCTTTGTTGGCTATAGAGCATACATACAGGTTGTGTGCACAGAGACCTCAAACTGTTCCAATGGTACAAATGTACAATTTATTAAACAGTGCAGACATAGAAGCGCAGAGCATTTTTATTATTATTATTTTCTTATGCAGAAAACAATTATACCCCAACATCAGTGGTAGAGTTTCTGGTTGATGCATTTGACCACACCATGGGATGGGCTCTAGGACTTCATAATTTTGGAAAGCCTTGTCTCCAGCAGGACTGTGATTTCCCCCTTGATTTTATAAGTCTTTCCACACTCACATTGCAAAATACTGAAAAAAGAAACTTCTGTCACCTAGAATATAATTACAGAAAAATTAAAAATATTTCAAACTTTTTTAACCTGTGATATGAAGATGCTTTGATATCCACACATAAAACTAGTAAGAATTTATACAGGGTCCTGTTAACATGAAATAGTAAAGGCCTACAGCTACTTAGCAGATTTTTATTGCCATTAAACGTACACCTTTAATGCAGAAAAAAAGGATGTGGAAACAAACCCCCAAAAGTAAAAGTCATGTATGTTGTAAATTCCCAAAGGCAAAGATTATAAAGTGTATCTGGGAAATTGTTTTTGTAGTAATGATTGATTAGCTAAATACTAAAAAAGAAAAAAATTAACTTCTTGGAACATACCTCTACATTGTTTCTTTAACTTTTCTCCCAAAATTATTTTGATGATAGATTTTCCCCCTGTAAATGCATGTCAATATGTGGTATTTTAGATGGACTGAATGTTTCTTTCCTCACTACAGAATAATCTCTTCATTTATCTGGAAGTAGTACGTAAAGGCATATATGCTTATATTTGCCATACAGATGAAATTACGCACAAAGATCAGTACAGCAAAATTATGTTGCTGCTTTGTTTGGGGTTTTGTTATCCAAATTGTGATATCCAAATCTAGGCTTTAATGATGAGAAAATTACATTGTGAATCGATGGAAGATGCAACTGAAGATAAAATTAATCAGACATACACAGAATGATATCATTAACTTTGTGACAAAGTTCTAGCAAAAAGTATGTAAAATGTGCAAATATTAGGAAGATGTAATAGAGAAAGTATGCAGTTTTTTTCAACTGACTATACAAACATAAAGTCAGAATTATTTAATGAAATATATTTTAGAGTTTGGTTCCTTTACTGAACATAATATTCTCTTATAATCATTCAAAAAGTCTTATGGCATATTATTTTCCATTTAATTTTTTTTCTCTACCAGAACTCTCCTACAGTATACTCTGCCATTATGATATTAGTATAATCTCAAAAAGGAAAACTATTAAATAATCTCTTAATAAAAAAATCAGTTTAGCATCTGCCCAGATATATATATCAGTGTATTCAAAACTTACAGGAGATTTGTTAATACTGAAGACAATTTTTTTTTTCCTCTAGAATGCTGAATATTTGTTTTTGAGCTGCATTAAAACAAATAAAATAATGTTATTAGTGCTTACTTTCTTGAAAATCTTGTGTGTCCTGAAGCAACTCAATTTTCTTAGATCCTTCAGTTGTCATGCAGTCCCAGAGCTTTAGTATGGGAAATCAATGGTAAACAGATACACTTTAGTCAATTGAATTATCATAATTTCCAAGATTTACTAAGTCTTTTCCTACTTTAGACATCAAGTCTAGAATTCTGTAGACTGCTTTTTCTACTGGGTATGATGTTTTATCAATTAAAAACAATTATATTCTTAAAGAAGCCTCACAGAGAATTTGCAAAAGCTACACATTAGTTTAATAAATACAAGAACCTTAGGTAAAATCATTAAAATATATATTTTAAAAATATTTTTGTCTTAATGCCTTTTGAAAGAGATCCTAAAGAGCTGTCAAACTTTCCAGAAGCCAGTATTACTCGTGTTTGTAACACCTCTCCTGACTGCAGTGGAGAAAACCAAAACTCCTGTAGGACACAGACTTAACAAGAGATGAAAACCAAATTCTTAATCACACTTTCTCCATTTGGTTACCTAACATGATGGTGAAACTAGCACATCAGGTGTGGCAGGTGGTTGGATCCCCCCAGGAGTGGGTGCTTACTTGATTTCCTGGGG
>JAWWEU010000001.1:96378559-96404575 GCA_035583155.1 Acropternis orthonyx | reverse complement strand
CTCATCCACCCTCATCTTCATCACATTACGTCTTCTATTTGGAGGTTTTCCAGTACCTCTTAGCCCCCTTTATACTACGACTAAACAATATAATATTTTGACTATAACATATCCTAATAGGTATCTGAATACAACAAAATATCTCTCCCTTAGCACAAAAACAAGCTTCAAAATGTGACACAGAGGTTAAAATCTAGCCTAAATATTTGGTACTGGGGTTACAAACTATTTTTCAAATGCAAAAGACTATAAAACTATATAAAACTATATGCAAATCTACAGCTATATTAAGGCTTGCGGCAACACACATGCAACAAGCATTCCTGTCCTAGTTAAACAGCATGTTTTATGCAGGCTGAGAAAAAAAAGAATTATTGAGAACAGACAACCTCCTCTTTTCAATGAGCAAGATGGTTCTGAAACTGCCATGAAAGAAATGGTGAACTAAGCCAGGACTATGAGAATGAGTTAATGTGAAATGCCAGCATGTATGTGACATTGTACACATCACATAATGTTCCTTCATTCTGGGAATCTGTTCTGGTGAAACAAACCATATCCTGAGCTGCATCCAAATCGGTGTGACCAGTAGGTCGAGGGAGGTGATTCTCCTCCTCTAGTTTGCTCTTGAGAAATTCCATTCCTGCATCCAACTCTGGAGCCCTCAACATAAGAGGGACATGGACCTGTTGGACCAGGTCCAGAGGAGGGCCACAAAGATGATCAGAGGGCTGGAGCACCTCTCCTACGAAGACAGGCTGAGAGAGCTGGAGTTGTTCAGACTGGAGGAGAGAAGGGTCTAGGAAGAACTCATTGCTGCCTTCCATTACTTAAAATGGGCCTTTTTAGGGAGTTGGAGACAAATTTTTAAGTAGGACATATTATGACAGTACAACGGGTAGTGGTTTTAAAAATAGGGTAAATTCAGACTAGATCCAAGGAAGAAACTTTCTACAATGAGCGGAGTGAAACATTGCAACATACTGCCCAGAGAGGTGGTAGATGCCACATCCCTCTAAATATTTTCAAGTCCAGGTTGAACAGGGTTCTAAGTAGTCTGATTGACTTGAAGACATCCCTGGCCACTGGGGCTTGAAATAAATGACCTTTAAAAATCCTTTACAACCCAAACTATTCTATGAATCTATGAATCTTGCAAATTCCTCCACTCTTCCCAAAAAAAGAAAAATAATATCAAAACCTGTCATAAGCCAAAGAAAGAAAGCCTATGTAAAGCAATAATGAAACTCTGTTAAACTTCTTTTTTGCTTGATTCTTAGAAATTTTATCCTATCTTTGATATTTATCTCTAAGACATAGAAAAAAGAAAGTCTTTATAGGGAAAGGCAATAAAGTTTGATAAAAAAACATCACCATAAAGACATTAGAGATAAACACAGAGGTTAGTATACAAATATGAGGGACTAATACATAAAAAAATCTTGTCTTCTAACATAAGGTTAAAATAAAAAATTTCAAGTGGCAGGTTGAATTAGATCTTGGAAGGAAAGTTAGCAGAACAAATAAGAATACTATATTTGAAGAAAAAGCAGTCAGTACAGTATGTGGCTTGGAGTCAATAAAGATAGAAATATGGCACACAAGCAACATTAGTAGTTTATCTCAGTTTTCACTAAAGAGTTCCTGAAGTTGTAAAACACAGACTGGAAGGAACAGCAAGAAGTCCCTTACCTCACTCAAAGTAAGATCAGCAATAACTACATCTGGATCATTGTTGATATGTAATTGCACACCCTTTTATGAAAAACAAAACAAAACAACCACAATGACAGAGTTTTCATGACCTTTCCATGAAAACTCTTTCAATGATTAGCATTTGATACTGCAAGACTTCATAGCCAGCTATTTCATTCCATATCTACAGTAGGCTGGGAGAATAATTTATTTTTATTTTGAATCTGCTTGATATATGAGATATACATAATAGTTACATATTTTAAATCTGTGAAATCTTTTATCACATATCTTTTCAGTTTCTCTTCTGCTGACTGATCTTTTTTCTTTTATTAAAGTCCATTTGCCATCTCCCTGGAATCCTCAGTTAAGTGCTCTTTGAAATTAGGCATATATTTCTTGTTGAGAATGCTTAAATTGAACCCAACAGTCCTGCTGTGCATGTTTCCAGCATTATCGAGGTTTTTGCAAGACTTCTATTGGAATTTGCATTCTGAGCCTCAAAGGTAGTGCATATGTCCTTTACAATGCCTGTCAATGCCTCCACCCATCCCAACAAACTGTGCCTATATTTCTCAATATTCCTGACATGAGTTGGCCATGTATTTTAATCTGATAAGCAATAGTCTTTATTCATGTATTTGTTTGACATTGATTTACTTTTCTACATGGAAACACAAGAAATACGGAAATAGGGAATGAGACATTACCCCATGTGAGAGAAAACCTGCAATGAAAAGTGCTAAAACCTGTTCAAATTCTTGCTTCTGACTAATCATGACAGAATTTTGGAAAAAAAAAACCCAAAAAAATTCCTGAAGCAGAGATCCTGAAAGAAGAACTGATCATGGAATGAAATAATCATACCAGTGGAGAATACACTTGTATATCTGCTCCAGAAAGAAAAATAGAACATATTAGACAACAGAGATCCATAAATTTGCAAATTTTTAGAAACATATAACTTTTCAAAAAAAAAAAAAAAATAAAAAGCCCCAAAGGCTAATTCTATAAATATTACTCAAGAGAAAAATTAATTCAGATGAATATTGAACTGTGAAGACAGTGTGCATAGATACTGTAGAAGTAATTCAAATTAGCTGTTGTTAATCTTACTCTTAAAATTTAATATAATGGGAATACATTATCATTACCCAAACTCTTCAGAAATTTATTTAGTATTTTTGGATTTTAAATTTGTCAAAATCATCCTTATGCATGACAAAAATGTCTTAAAAATCTCTTAAAAGTCTCTTAAAAGTAAATCCAATGGGTAAAAAAACATTTACTATTGCCCCAGTTAAATGTCTCTCTATGACTAAGAGGTCTGTGAGGTGTGCCTGTAAGCATCTCTTCAGCTCTGCATGAGTGTTTTGGGGGGTTGTTTGTATGAGATTATTGCTTTCATCCTTCATCCTCCCCAAGTGCAAGGTTGGGTTGGAGAAATTCCAAGCACAAATACAGGCTGGGTGGCAAGTTGATTCAAAGCCACCCTGAAGAGAAGAACTTGGGGTTGCTGGTTGATATGATCAACATGATCCATCAATGTTTGCTTGCATTTCTGAAAGCCAACCGCGTCAGGGTGTGGTCAGCAGACTGAGAGAGATGATTCTGTCCCCTACTTTGCTCTTGTGAGACCCTACCTAGAATCCAGCTCTAAGGTCCTCATCACAGGAAAGACATGGACCTGTCAGAGCTGGTCCAGTGGATGCTCCAGAGGGCTAGAGCATTTCTTCTATGACATTTCAAAAGTAATGTTAAAGATTCTTAATTTAAAGAATTCAGACTGGTATTAGATAATAAAATCTGGAAAATCTGGAAACTCAAAGAGACAATGGACTGTACAAACACAGAAGGCATGGACACAAAGTGGTCTCCAGCTGAAACATGTGATGGGTTTTAATGAAAGAATATCCCAGGTGAGGCCAGCTAGGGAGGAACAAGAAAAACCACAAATAAACCTGCTACAGTGAACTTACTACAAGGAGTGAGAAAGCACAATTTTGAGTCTTATTTATGCAAGCTGCGTAGTAGAAATTACCTTGCCAATTTTTGCTTAAATTATAAACCAGACAGAATTATTTATCATGACCTTGGAGAAACTGCATGCAAGCAGACATACACGACCCACATTTGTGAGACCCTGACAGTAGTCAGTGGATGGTTTTACATCAAATTTCAATATTATGTACAATGCATAACATTTAGAAGCCCATACCCCTTTCCAAGAACATTCTATTTGATTTTTCTGATTGATTAACCCAGATTAAAAATTGCTGCCACTGTATGCAAATTGTATCTCAGATCCATACAAAATTACCTAAAAAACCCCCCAAGACATTTTGTATGATTACTTTAAAAGCCAGATGGAAACAAAACAAAACAACTAACCATACAAAAAAACACCCAAAACCAAAACCTAAAACAAAACCTAAAACAAACAAACAAAAAACATACACACACACAAAAAAAAAAGAAACAAACCTTGCAGATTCTCATAAAACTGTTTCAGAACATTAAGAACACCTTGCTAAATGAAATTTCCATGCATAAGCAGCAAGTTCATTTTTCATATCTTTTTATTTAATTACTCTGTGATAATGGTGCAAACAATGGGAGATGATAGCAATACTTTCTGCAAGAGAGAGAATTTTTCATTAAAAATAAAACGCCCACTCTTCACAGCAAAATGCTTTTTGTTTAACATGCAGATTTAATTAAAACACTACTAGCAATTTTTAACATTGAGCATAAATGGGTCTAACAGTTGGTTTACAGGATATGGAATGACTCATCAAAATGAGCAAGATGCACCAAGTACCTGCAAATCTGTTAGGTTTTTTGACTTATCACCTTTTTCCTGTTGTTACTTTAATTTTTAGGTACTGAGCATATTTTATCTGATTTGCCAGTGGCACTCAGAGTGGGAATGGAATCCAAACATCCTCATCTTCTTATTTCTGGCACAGAGAATATGTGTTTACCTAACATCAGATCTTCAACAATAGCAGCAATATTACTTTTATTTTATATTCTGAGTTTGCCTGTTTACCTTTTCTACAGATGAAAGTTTATTTTTTTCAATTTTAATCTTTAATTTTCTATCCATTCATTTTCATGTCTACAACTATTCTTTTTCTTCAGCATTTTTGATTGATCAGTATTATTGTGTTTTACTATTTGCTTCCTTTTTAGATTGCTTATATTGCACCCCTTGGAACTTCTGACCTTATCTCTATGGTAATGGCATCCTACTGTGTTTGCAGCATTTGCTTTTTAAAATACTCTGTTACCTAATACTCTATCTGAAGACTTTTCCTATTTCAGAGCAAGTTGTAAGATTAACTGTATAGTAACAATAAAACTTATTTTTCTTTTAATTACAATATAGGTTTTTCTCTCTGAACAGAACTGTTGGATATAATTAAAATAAAGACCAAACTAATTCAAACCAAACTGAAAGCTGTTTTATATTTTAATGTTGTTGTCTGTTTCTTTGAAGGAAGTGGGGGAAGGAAAAAAGAAGCAGAGCAATTAACAGGAGGAGTGAGAGAAGCAACTGATTAAGATATAAAAGACAACAAAGACAAGTTATTAACAACAAATCACCCACCTATCAACCTACTTGGTCTATTTCTCCAATACTTCCTACTTAAAAACAAAACCAACCAACCAAACAGAAAACCACAACCATCTGATTCTATCAGACCTTACTACAAAAATAACAAAAGCTACTGGATCAGACAATGTCATATTAAAATATGACCTAGAAAAGGTTTAAACCAGAGTTCTTATGTCTTTGACAGGATCAGAAATTTGCAACGGGAGCAGAGAAAATGGACCAAGAGGCAAAATGATATGCTGGGAAGAGGGTCTGAAAGGGGTGGGGGTGTCCTTCTCTGAGAGTGCTGGTGGCTCCATTCGTTGACCTCAGAAAATGAGAAGGCTGTAGACAGGCATCTCCTCTCAGAGGAAAGCTGAAAAGGGATGGACATGATTTCTCTCAAGGCACATAATAATTTCTCGTTGAGGAAATGGATGTGATTCCTCCAACCAGTATGATTGAACTGTCCCGGTACAAACTGCTCAACCCAGGTAACCTTTCTTTATGCAGCATATTTTTTATGGTAACAACACAGGAACTCTGCTACTTTAGTGATGCTCTTCATTCAGCATAAAAAGACAAGGACTGTTTGATGCCCTTTACCAGTACATCATTGAAATCTAAAATTTGTAGATATCACAGGGGAAAAACCAACTATATTTCTTCATTAACTTAACAGGAATTTGTCCCTTGACTGCAAAGAATGCAGTTGTCTTGCCAAACCTTTGAAGGAGTTTGAAGAAAGGTACATGGTAAGGCTCTTTTTCAGTGACCATGACAAACATCTCTAAAAATGCAGTCTATTTTCTGTTTAAAAGACCATGGTTCACACAAACACAGCTGCTGGTATCTCCCCAGGGACATGGGTAATGACTTATAGACTTGTTATGAGGAGCTACTGCAAATAAAGAACAAAATTTAGTTCCAAACACATAGGTTCCCAGATTGTAAGGCTTTCAGCATAATGCAAAATGTTAGACTTCCATCACTAAATCCCACTTAAACTAGGACTTGTCTTTTATATTTAAAAAAAATAAAATCATCTTTCATTTGAGGGAAAAAACCTGATCCAGTAAAACTACCATAATATTTTGCATTTAGTTCCAGTGGTTACTTACTTTAATCGTAAAAAATTGCTATAAATTTTAAATGTAGTCAAAATTTATCTGACTGTAAATCCTAGTACATTGTATTATATATTTAGCTATTAAAATAAATATCTTCCATTGTCCAAATTCTATTTTCTACACAGGTACTTCTGGATAAAGATCAGGCTGCCTCCTGTCTTTCTCCTGGATCATGTTACCTGTATATATTGGTGTTTCTGTATGACATTATGTCCTGGTTATAGTGGCTGGGACCAGTTTGTCACTGTGTGGGTGTGGCTAGGGCTGTGTATTCTACACCCTCTGTGTCATTTATCATGAACTGCTAACAATGAATCATTTGCAGCAGCTGCCCAGGGCACACCTGACCCCTCAGGCTACGAGCTGAGTGTTTACGAACTCTGTGAGATTAGGAAGTTTTCCTGTCTTCACACCAATGACTCAGATGTGGTAACTCCCCTTGTGGAGTCACTAGCACCTTCACGCCCAGCCTGAGGGGTCATGTCTGCTAATGGGCCATCAGGGATTCCAAAAATATGCCATGACTCACCTTACAGAGTAAATCACTCCTTGCAAAACTCCCCACCCTGGGGGAGGTACTGGGCATTCCCATCTGAGACTAAGCATATATATATACTTGGAGTTTTGGGACTTGTGGCACCACTAGTTGGATCCAAAGTAGGACCAGAGCCTCAACAGGACTGCTACTGCCGCTCTCAGCCGGACCATGACCATCATCCTAAGCAACAGGTTTCTTCTTTCTTTTTACTTTGTACTCAGGGGGGCTGCATGGTGTTCAGCACAGGGGCTGATGAGCTCCATTCTGTTTGTGCCCCAGGGTGTTGGGTTACACCCCTGGTTTTGTGGGTCAAATGGTCTTTTTCTCTGTATCATTGTCCTTATTGTGATCTTTTTATTAAATTGTAATTCTGACTTGTAATCTCTTTGTGGGTTGGGTTCATTTCTCCTAACAGTTTACCTTTAAACCAACACACATTAATAGGAAAGTAAAAGTTTAGACAAATGGTAAAGCCTCAAGAAAGGAGGACTCAGCTCTATGGGGGAAATGTCCTTTAACCACAGTATTGGATAAGAAACCTTAGCAAGTTGCAAGTGTTGAATACATTTGAGAACAGAGACTGTTCTGAGCAGGAAAAATAACTTGGTACTTCTCACATATGCTGTTTTATAAAGAACTTATTTATATGAGAAAAAATCAGATATTTTTAATTAGAATTATTGTGGAAAAGCTAGTGAATGAGAAAGAGATCATGAAGATTCATTAATTAAAGTGGGGTAAACAATAAAATATTCTACCCTGAATTCATGGTACAGGAGCTCATTGGGCAGCTCAGCCCCACACAGTTCCTAGCTCACTTCCTCACCCAGTGGGATGGGGGAGAGAATGAAAAGGGTAAAAACTAGAAAACTCTTAGATTGAGATAAAGACAGTTTCATAGGTGAAGCAAAAGCCATGCACACGAGCAAAGCAAAAACAAGTAATTAATTCACCACTCCTCATGTGCAGGCAGGTGTTCAGCCGTATCCAGGAAAGCTGAACTCCATCACATGTAACAGTTTCTTGGGAAGGCAAGCACCATCACTCCAAGCATCACCCACTTCCTTCCCCCCTTCTTCCTGAGCAAGAGTCCATATGGTCTGGGATATCCTTTCAGTCAGCTGGGCTCAGCTGTCCCAGCTATGTCTCCTCTCTGCTCCTTGTGCACCCCCAGCCTGCTCACTGGTGAGTGGGGTGAGAGGCAGAAAAGGCTCTGAGGCTGTGCCAGTGCTGCACAGCAGTAACTCCAGCCCCCCCCATCACGGGGAGTCCCCGGTGCGTGTCTTTGCTGTGTTGGGGTGCCTATAGCTGTTGGCAGCATCTAAACTTGCTGAGTAAGGAATGCTGCACTTCAATTAATGCAGCCTTGGATACCATTGGCCGCCTCCTCTGCCAAAGCTCACAGTTGGCTCATGTTCAACCTGCCATATGCTAAGACACCAATGCCCTTTTCAGCAGATCAGTGTCCCAGCTTGTCCATCCTATATATATGTGTATCAGGTATAGTTGTAATTTATGAGGCTATAAATTGGTTATTGTGAGATAAAAGGATGCTAAAGAATAACTTTTTTCGCTTTTTTTCCCCCCATGGTGACATTACATCTTGACAGCTTCTGTCTCGTTTCTGATGTAGCTATTTTGAACTTGGAATTGTACTTGTGAGAATAAATCTGTAGTGCTTTTAATAGAGAGCAATAATTCATCATTTATTCAGTTCTATTCAAAAGAAGTCTGTATAATAACTTCAATTAAAAAAATGAAGGCAAAACAAATTTCACTAAACACATAAAAACTAGTGAGTTAGGTCAGTGTTTTGATCTAAGCCAAAATCTTTACAACATTGTCTTTCCCAGACAACTTTTTTCTTCCTAACTTACTGGTTCCTTTAAGTGAATTTGAGAATTGAGAATTGTGAGGAGGGATGTCTCGGTACACAATTTTATATTGATACACACTTTTTTATATTGATTGAGGGGTATTTTTAGTTATTTAACACTTGCTTGCATGACCAAATGCATTTTCTTTTGGATTACAAGGTTTAGGCAGTTTCCTCTTGGGCTGTACCTCAGCAATTAATGACTTGTTTTTCTTGTTTTGTAGCTTACTCAGATTTGAATGGTTTTCTGTTCTTATGCTGTTATGAAGTAAGTTTTTAGCCTCACAAAATTTCTGAGATAAACTTCTCCATCTGCAGCATAACAGAGTTGTGGTTTTGGCAGAGGGGTTTTTTTGTGCCATTGAGCATAGGTTTCCCTATGCTTTCCTCTAACTTCCTCTATTGCATCTTCCTAGAATATGTAGTTCATTTGTTATTGCTTTCTGATTTGTCCAAGCCTTGCAGTGAAAGCATTTGTCTTTTTGTTGGTCGTATCACTGCCAACAACTACAGCAACAAAGGTTTTAAACCACTGAAATACAGTGAAATATATTTGACATGTGCTGGAAGTTTAGCAGTAGAGCACAAAACCTTTGGAAAGTGCAGGCCTCGCAAAGCAATGCATGTTAATTGGCTACATTACTTTGAATCATAAACTGCATCACCAATTCTTGAGAACTTACAGTAACCAGAAACAGTTGGCTAAACTATGGGAGAAGGACTATATATTTTAATCTTACCCCCAAAGCTATTGCATTTTCATCAAATGAAGAAGTCGATAAAATGTTTGTTTTAACATGATTTATCCAACATATGTCAAAGTTACAAAATGTTATGCCACTCTGCAGAGCACAGGATGTTGCCTAAGGCTACCTCACTGAAACATGTACTCCTCTCACTCCAAAAATTTACAGATGCCAAAAATTCACCCACAGGGGAGCCATCTGATTTGCAGTCTTCAATACAGCATGCTGAAACTGAGATAAGTTGTTATGTGGGATGCTTTCCCACAGTTACTCACCAAATATTTGTAATAAGGTAAACTCAACAGTGTGAGGCAGTGAATTCTGCTGCAGATGATACTATTTTAGAGACACTCAGCACATTTCAAGTTACTTTAGGATTCACAGCCAATCTCTGCTATAATGTGATCTATACACGATGCTTGTAGCACTCATAAAGCTTATTAAGGTGCTATTTGCAATCTAAGCACTCTTGTCAGATGACACCAGCATTTCCTAGCTGATAGACAAAGACTCCTTACATCTGTAGTCTTAACATCCTTCCTTTTCCTCATTCCTTTAATCTTAAAGACATTTTCTCATCATAGAATAATTTGTCTGATTACAGTACTCAGAGGATGAGTCCTATTCATCAGCTTCATTCCTCTTTAACAGAATTGTTAAGCCTTCAGTTGCATTTATGACTGGTATCCAGATTTTAGATGTTCAAACTAAAGTGCAGAGCCTATGAAGAAAAATTATCTGAAAGCTGTACAAGTGGTACTTGTTAAAAACCTTGTCCCAGTTGTCATGTTATTGTTGATACTGATGGTTTGATTAATTTGCTTCATTTGACAGTTCATCAGCATTTGCTGAGCTCTTACCCTGCTGTTTTACATCAGAGGTTTTAAAAGCCCAGTGTAAAAATATTGGGGGAAAAAAAGTAACACTCAACTATCAGCTATTGGTCATAGATGTGGAATTTCAAGTAAGGATTTGAGGGGCCCCTGGAAATTCTGGGTATACTAACTTGTTTGTTAACAACTCTCCTCACAAATGGGAAAAGGAACAACTATTCCTGAGTGTCTTGATTAAGTGCTTGACTTCCTTTTTCACATTGAAATGTCATTAGCATAATAAAATTTATTGTTCTCTTGCCCTTAAGAATGAGAAATTGAGAGCCCTTGCTGCAGAAGTACTATCAACATGTGAAAGGAAGTTTACTACTCCCTTAGCTCTTTAATCCTAACAGTTGCTCAAATACTCTGAACCAGACACAAGTATTACTTCAGAGAATTAGTGAGCTCTAGTGAGTAATTGAGCACAGCGATGCCATCAATGAAAGAAACTTTGCAATTTTCCACAGAAGCTTACATTCCCTAAGTGCCAGTGGTCTCCTAAAGAACTATACCAATCCATCACACCTACATCTCTGCAAGGGCAGCTTTGAGTTTTCTCTCTCACAATCACTTTGAATTTATGTCCCTGCTATTGGAATGCTACAAGAACTCTAAAATTACACAGTATAAAATTTTGACATAGAGGAAATGTTGCTGACTTTGGTTACACTGCATGTTCTCAGGGTTCATGCAAAACATTTATAGGTAGCCATCAAGGAAAGGAGTATGCAAGTGGGAGACATGAGTGGGAAATACACGGGGAGGGGCACGAGATACCAGAAGGAAGCAAGCAGTGTCACAGAGATGCTGTGTACAAGAGACCAGCAGTGTTTGCAAGGCAGCACACTATGTTACTGAGGGTGTTTAGGATAAGGAATGGAAGGCAAGAAAGGTAGACATCAAGAGGATTTGAGAGCAACAGGGGAGCAAAACACAGAGGGGATAAAGGGGTCTAGTGGGGTGTGAGCTGGGGCCTGTCAGTCCATGTGCCCAAATGTGTATGCAACAGACAACATGTCCTCTCCTGCCTCATGATTAAACTCCATTTTTGATGTTTTCCCTGGGTAAAGACTCCCCGAGGAGCAGGACGGCTGAGTGTCTGCCCTGCTGTGGGGCCAGGGCTGTGGGACAGGGATCGGCACCAGAGAAACTCAGAATGTGCAGGCTGTGGGTAAATGTGTGGAGGTGCACTTTTGTGTGTGGTGTCAGGGGGGCTGTTCCAGCAGATGGAGTGGGACTGCAGCTAAAGAAACTTGTACATACAGGTGCCCGTGACTTGGGATACCAGGGACAGCGATTGTGTAGTCTGTCTTAAGCACAGCTCTTGAAGAGAGAATATATATATATATTTATACATGCATTTGTTTTCCACTAGCATCCTAATCAGTCAGCAAGGGGAACAGGAAGAGATCTTTGGTGTGTTCATGTCTGCATGAGTGTGCCTCCCATGTTGCTCTCTGTGGGATCTGGGTGCTGGCAATACAGCTGCAACCCCGTGAGGTGGGAACCCAGGGGCAGGGAGTTTTGCAGCCTTGCCTCTGTTGTACTTCCTGATCTGGCAACTTGCAACAAAAATAGCTTGAGAATCTTTTTCAGTCACTAATTTCACAGTTTAGCCAATAGGAAAACCAGGAAACTCTCAGTGTTTTACACAAGTTTTATCCATGGAAGTAAAATGAAAAATCTACAAGGGTCACCAAAACAAACAGGCTTCAAGTGTAATTCTGCAGAAGTGCAACTAATAGAGAAGGGGTTTTCTTTCCATGGCACCTTGAAAATGTTGGACAACAAAGTTGATGCAGGGTCTAGAGGTTATATGAGGAGCAGCTGAGGGAGGTAGAGTTGTTTAGTCTGGAGAAAAGGAGGCTCAGGGAAGAATTTATAACTCTACAACTACTTGAAAGGAGATTGTAGCAAAGTGGAGGTCAGCACCTTCTCTTGGGCAACTAGTGATAGAGCAAGAGGACATAGTCTTAAGCTCTGCCAGGGTAGGTTCAGGTTGGACATCAGGAGGAATTTCTTGACTGAAAGAGTGGTCAGGCATTGGAACAGGCTGCCCAGGGAGGTGGTGGAGTCACCATCCCTGGAGGTGTTCAAGAAACAACTGGACATGGAACTTAATGCAATGGTTTAGTTGTTGTGGTAGTGTTTGGCAACATGGTGGACTCAATGATTTTGAAGGTCTTTCCCAAACTCAATGATTTATAATTCTATGGTTCTAAATGTGGCAAGAACATCAATCCTGTAAAATAGAAGAGTATAAGTGGTTGAATGTAAAAACTAACATCATTGTGATGGTAGAGAGTTGTGTCACCATAAAAGCATGGTGAAACAACTCTTATTCAACTGTGAGTACATTATTTTTGGATGCTAAATGATACTAACAAGAATTAATTCCCAGTTCCACCACCTACATGGAACATCTGCATTGGTAACAGGAAGAGCAGTTTAAATGACTAGGGAAGGAGAGGCACACAAATACCCTAAATTACTTTAGTTGTAGGTAGAACCTAGGATAGGCATGGAAATTTAGACTTGAAATTAAGGCTTTTTTCTTATTGACCTGTGTGGAAAGTAAGTTTTCTCAGTGTGGGAGTGTCATGAATAGTGGTTTAGATAACTTCAAGAATCACCAGCAAAGGTATTGGCAAAAGCAACATTAATATAAAAGTGAAAGCATGACAAAATTTGTTGGCAAGGTTCACTTTACTACTTACTAGATGGTTAAAACACACAGGGAAAAAATAAACTAAAATCTAAAATTAATCAATCTAAAACCACAATCAATCTAAAAATTATCGGCATGGAGGCTGGGGGTGGGTGGGAGCCAGGGAAAGGGTAAGGATAAGAAAGGGTAAGGGTATAAAGAAATAAGGGAGACCTTCCCATTGAGTCACAAGGTTTAGAGTGGCCTTGACCAATGAACTAGGCTTGAAAATTTTAACTCACTTGATTGATAACTTAAACAATTTAACAAAAGATTCTTAATGGATCTACTAAACCACAACATTAACTCACTTATAGCCCTAACTCATGAATCTAACAAACTTAGAAATCTAAGAGAGCAACATTGATTGTACATTCGCTATAGCATAGCCACACTTAGACCCAAACGAGTATGTGTAAGGTATATCTGTGAAAAATTCCCCTCAAATTCAGTGCTCATGTTGGATACCTTTGCATCTTCTCAATGGGCAAAGGGCTGAACCTCGAGGAATGGGGATATCAGTCCAGGGTCTGGCATCAGTGTTCAGCAGCAGGCCTCCAAGTATCGCAAACTTGAGACTTTTCTCGCTCTGAGAGGTGTCTCACTCTGAGGGAGATTGCTGGTTGCACCTTGCCGCAGTACAGGGCTGCTCAAAGGATCTCACTTAGGATTACTGTTTATGGAGTTGCTAAAAAAGGGCATTAAAGTTGGGTTTAGTCATAATAATTTTTCATCATGGCCACAATTTGGTTTGATAACTTTCTTTGAAAGTTCAATAGCAAAAATGTTATTCCACTTGGGTTGCTTGGGTTATAATAACCCATTTGGGTTATTCAGGTAATAAAAACAAGTTAGTAAGACTGTTCATTAAAAACAGGAGCTTGTCAGACAGCATAAGTTCCTGGGAGCAGTGTTTCTGATAAGCTTAAGAGGAGCTTAACCCAGGTGCTGCTTGTCAAGGCTGAGGCCACAGGGTGGAACATACACTAATGATCATCAAACATTTTGTATTTCTGACTAGTCCAAACCACACTGTGTAGCATAACACCCACAGAGCCATGAAGTTTTTCCTATGAAATAAAAGATGGAGAAGAGTGAACTGGTACATTCAGTCATGACTTTCACACACAGATGTGCCTGAAAACTAATGTTTTATAGTGATTCCAGTTATTGCATTCAAGAAAAGACATACTGGATTTGACAGCCACACAATTTCACTCTCACATCTGGAAGCACTTGAAGCATGTGATATTCAGCTGTCCCAGTTCACCATAGAATTGCTTTCCATCACCTGCACTTGAATATTTTCATTGCAGTTGAATGCTTATTTTGTTTTCAGATTGTGCTTGGAAATGCAGTTCACTTATACAATTCTTGTCAACACAGGATGCTCATGAACACACTTCTGGTGAGTCACTTCTGTAAATTTATTCCTTTGTTGCAGCATATTTGTGACATTACTAAATGGAAGAAACATTCCATGGTGAAAAATTTAAAAGCTCATGGTACTGTATTCTGCTTAAAATAGATGTCAGATCAGCTGGTAAAACAAGGAATTGGGTAAATTTTAAACAGAAATTAAAAATCCATAGAAGCAGATGTATTGTTAGAAACTCTCATGGAAGAACCACATGAAAATGAAACACCTTATTTAAAGCCTGGGAGAAAGACAAAATAGGAAAAACATCTCCTTGCATTGTATTACCTTTGAAGGTAATAGCTGAGGAGGAGATACAAGGACTCCCTGAAACAATACCTCAGCCTTGGCCATATTGACTACCATCAGTGGTCCACTCTGGCCTCCAATCGGGAGGCATGGAGACACACCATTCATAATGCTGCTGCTTCCTTTGAGATCTCACACAGGATCAGTCTCGAGGAGAAAAGACACTGCAGAAAGAATCATGCCTTGCCAACACTGCCTATGGAGACTTTCCACTGTGCCTTTTGCAACCGGACTTGCCTATCCCACATTGGCGTTTTTAGCCACCAGCACACTTGCAGCAAGTGTGGGTAGAGCCCTTCCCAAATCTTCATTCGCAAAGCCTAGCCATTATGATGATGATGATGAATAGCCGAGGAACATAAAATGACCTTATAAAGATGCTCCTAAGGTAAAATACAAACAATACTTGAGGTACTGCTGTTTGAAGGAAGTAAGGTTCATATTCAGATAGTATCAGCTCACTTTAGAAAGGAAATGTGGTATTATGCTCATGACATCTTCACTGGAGGGCATCTAGGAAAAGACTTTTCAGACGCTTGCTGTCTCGAGCTTCTGATTTGAAAAGTAAATTGCAAAGGTATGCCTGAATTGTTCTCCAAGCAAACTATTAGTTTTAAAGAAAATGTCCCCTCAGGTTATCAGAGATAGTAAGAATGACAGAATACTTTAAGATTTATTCTGTGGGTCCATTGGTAGAAATCCCTAAAGGAATAATTTCTACTCATAACTATAGGTTCCCTCCCTCAGTATTCTATATTAAGGTGGTAACATTTCCTTTGCAGTGGACTGTTGAGCAAGCCATAGCTGTAGACATGGTGGAAAGGGTTTTCTTTTCTCTCTAGGTAGTCCCACTATAGATTGAATCTGACAGCTGTTCTGAGAATATTCAAAGATGTGAAGAGTTCAACAGCAGCAAAAAAATACAACTCTTATGAACTCAGCCATCAGGCATAGTAGAACAAATTACACAGATGATTAAAACAACACTGAGAAAGTAACCAGATGACAAAGAAATAACTGGGATTTGATAATTCCCTTAGTTCCAACAGCTCCTCAAACTTCCATAACTGCTAACAGAAACTCCCTTTGAGGTAATGATAGGCTGAAGTACACACAAGCCAGAACATCTGATGTGGAGTACAAGTGCTCTCAGATATAGGGGGTAAATCATTATGCAAACACTATGTAAATTTCAGAATCAGGTACATTTGTAAGTAGCTACTAAATTAGAGAAATAAAGAGCTAGAGCAAAAGCTTGTTTTGACAAATTTCAGAGAAAGTACCTGGGAGGGAGGAAATCTGGGAATGCAATTAGCCTATGCAAATCCTGAACATAGGCTGTGTCACAAATGCAATGGGCTGTAACCAAACTACAGGCAAGGTCAACTCTTTTGCAAATTAAAGTTACTGGAGAGAAGAAAGTAATAGATAAATTTTAGCATTCAAGTCAGCTGAAATTGTGCAAGCAAGGAAATTTTTCAGAACTGTGGAGACCCATCTCTGGTGTATTCATGCAAAGAAGGAATTGGGAAGAAAGATTAATTTTTGCTTCTTTCTTCTGAGTGATTTTTAGAGAGATGATTTTTTGTCTCCATTGCAGTTCTTGTAAAAATGGATACTAAAATTTAGAATTATTGCAAAGATCCAAATAAGAAGAAAAAGAACTGAAGCGATACTACTTTTGTAGTGTACTCTTTAATTAAATTTATATCTTAAAAAACTTAAGTCCCATTAGAAAGATCATTTAAGGTAAGAAACCCATACTGAACCCAAGACACAAGCTGAAAACAAAAGAAGGCCAAATCCTTGATTCAGAAAAATCGAAGTATTAGCAGAGAATTAATTTTAAAATTACTTTACTGAAAATATTAGTCATAGAATTCTTGGAATTGATCAGAGTGATATAACTGTCTCAAAAAATTACAGAAGTAGTATAACTTTGTAAACATAACAGAAATAAGTCTGGGAGATGAAGTTCTCTTAGTTTTTCAGATGATTAGAAATCTTTATAAGTGGCTGAGTTCTTAGGGCTGACTGTCCTCAAGATTCTGCTGCGTGCCAGAATACTTTTCCAGAGGATAAGCTCATCTCTTACTCTGTAATTGTTAACAAAAACTTGAATTTATAGCTATACTAAAAGTGGATGTACTTAGGTTATCATTGTGTTTCTGGACAGTCCAGGGTTAACCTTTACACTACTTTAGTGTTTGTTGTTACCTAAGCCACTAGGTAGGATGTTGTTCTGTAGTCAGCTCTCACATATCACTTCTGCTGTTTCTTGCCTACAACCTGATCTCTAGGTGATCACAATTCTCCTAAAAGTCTTGAAATGAGACAAGGGCTTAGACTTTCCTTTCCTGGGACACAGGCACAGTCAGTGGTATGTAACCTCAGTTTTCCCTCAGTAGTCTCTCTTCTGTTTACATGTGCAGAGTTATCCATCATGGAGCCCAAAGTCGTGTTTGGAGTCACTGGTTCCCAGATGATCTCCTCCAAGCTCTAAGTACACTGAAGACTTTGACTGAAGATATATGACTATTTTTGCCTATATTAGAACAAATAGTTGCTTCTTAACTCGTCTACCAAGTGAGCCATGTCATTCCTTGAGAGGAATGTTTGACCTGCTGCACTCATTTGAAATCTAGCTTCTGCAAAATGAGTGGCATTTAATCATGATGCCAACAAGCAGTAGGAAACTGATGGCACACTTTGTTTCCTAGGATCTTGTACATCTGGATATAAATTCAAAGTCAACAAGCCTTGAATAAACCGGATGAGACATTCTTCATTTAAATGAACCCTGCTTCATATTTAATTGCTTTTTGGCTTTTGTGATCTCCTGAGCCTTAAGAATAATTCTGTGTGCACTTACTATTTTTACCACTTGAGAACTGTAGCAGTGTTCCTCTCATATTTTCTTTAAATTTGCCACAATTACAAAAATGGTTGTCAGTCAGCTCCTGATCAAAGCTGTTTGAAGACAGAAAAATTGCATAAATTTTAAAATGCTTAATTTCAGAGATAGCTGCACATTTTTACAGAAAAGAGAGAAACCTTTGACTGCAGTGCAATTTCTTTATTTAGTTACTCCAGCATTGTTATGTTAGCACATTTGATGGGACACAACTACAGCAGTTCTGTCTTGAGTCTGTGTATTTTAGCAGTCCATGCACATTTGTTTCTTCTTGACAGTGTTTGCAGTGTTTGCTCAGGTGAAGTAGGTGCTCATTGTTCCTTGTATCTTTCTACTTTTTGGCAGAGTTCCTTCTTGAAACTTCAGTGTTCTTTTGGTGGTTTTTGTTGTTTTGCTGTTTTGTTTTTCTCTATAGTTCTTAAATCCTGGAAACAAGTTTTATCAATTCACAATAAAACTAAATAAATGGATTTCTTCCTTTGATGTGGTAGGAGAAGGGTAACTCAAGTTCAATCACTGTAATGAGCTGTTTGTTCTTGAATAGCATAGGAGTGCAGTGTATTTCTTTGTCACAGAAGAAATCAGCTAGATAAGGTGAATTTCACACAATAGTTTCCCATTCCTTTTTAACTTGAGACAAATTGCTGCTACTTTTTTATTGTAGTGGTCAAAGGAAGCGTTATGTATATGTAACAATATAAAACTTTCCAGGAAGAAATCAAACTGCACTATTTTTCAGAAAATAAAAAAAAAAAAAAAACCAAACAGAGGAGCCAGAAATAACAGATGTCATAAAGCACTTTGTGCAGTTGGCATTCATCTCTCCTTATTGAATCCTTGTATTATTTGAAAAGTCACATTTACATGGGATCTGCTCCATGCAGTGCCTGGAAAGGGTAGAGCTCACTATTAAGCAGATGTTTATGCTTCTGTTTCTTCTGAATGTTCCATGTGTATTCTCAGTTCTTAGTTACTAATCACCATTGAACCTCTATAAAATTAGCCATTGGCCCTTTACTTAAGGCATTTTCTATGTTCTGCCCAGAAATAGTATCTTTAATTGTTTCACAGAATGAGTTTTTATTCTATAAAATGATAAAACAATATGAACTGTGTTCTGTATCCAGACCATTAAATAATTTTAATTGCCTTTATTTGCATGCTCAATTTCTGCCTTAGTAAAAATAAGTATTCAAGCTGACAAAGGGAGCATGTCAAATACTTATGATAGGTTCCATTTAACTCGCTCCAACGTACTTTGATTGGTCTTCAGGTGCTGTTTCAGAGCGGCCGCAAGACTCACATAGGTCCTGTGTCCTATCTGCTGGATCACTGTATATTTCTTGGATGCCTTATGGCACCTTAGATGCCATAGACACTGATATTTAAGCAAATTATGTCAACCACTTAATCAATATATTCTCTTCATATTCAATGTATGAACAGTCTCAAAACTGTTCATTGTAACAGGATGTTGATTGACACTGGTACAAATATCTTTCTTCCAGAAAAAGAAATGTATTTTTGTACCAAACCTATACAATACACTAGAGAACCTCTGCCAGTTACTTAAAATCAGTTCTGGACACGTCCAGACATGTCATTTCATCATGTGATATAATTGATGGAAAATTTCAGGTGCCTTTTAGCCCCATGGATGCTTTTTTCTGTTCCTTCTGGTTTTGTGGATGCAACTTCCGTATCTTCTCTATTAAAAATTTCTTACCTCATTATCGCCATATGATTAGTTTTCACTCCTTTTTTCTCACTTATTTTACCTCAGTCATTGGCTCTTTGCTACTCCCATACTAGTTTTCTATAACTGGCACATCATTCCTAATCCAAACTCTGATGTCATTCCCATTTCTAAGTTCTCTTTCCAGTGAAATCCATATTTTTGTCTCCTGGTGTTCCACCTGGCCTTAACTCCAAATATCTTTTTTTTTTTTTTTCTTACTACCTTAGTCTAATTTGTGGATTCCTCTTCAATCTCTTCATCTTTCTTTAGATTTTTAAAAATATTTTTGTAAATCCTCTCCTAAGTTATTGTCAGTTCTGCTTTGATATTTTCTCTTTTTTCATCATCATCTCCAGCTCTATTCTCTTTCAATTCACCTTTGCTTTTATCTGCCCTAATTCCCAGTGTTTTAAGTCTTTCCTGAAGTCTTCACAGTATGTATCTTATTTCCTCAAGAAATTTATGATCAATCTGCCTCCATTCAGCTTTATTTTCTTTGTCCAGCTGCTCTCAGCATTTCAGCAATGTAATTTATATTTTCACACTGAGTACTCCCTCCACTTTTTTATTGGCTTCCTTGCTTTCTGACCTGCATCTTTTGATCTTGTTATTCAAATTAATAGGCTCTTCCTCCTCCCATGCTGTTGAAAGAAATATTGCTTCTGTCAAAACATAGGAGGCACATTTAGTTCATTTGTCTGCCACTGGCCTCCAGATATTTAAGACCAGAGCACAAAAAGTCCTGTGAAGACAAAGGGAAATCCATACAGTGTGAATGAACTCTTTCAAATGTATGAATTAGTGTAAGCAAATCCTCAGCAAGTAGAGGAAATTTTATCTTTCAAAGTTTTCTAAATTTGCTAGATTTGTATAGATTTCCATAGATTTTCAGTATCATAAATTAACTCCCCTGCCAAACGTCAAGCTCTTTTTCTGAAGACAAAGGATTAGAGGACAGGAGTACCTTGTATAATATAATTTCTGTGTAGCATAATTTGAGAACTTAGGGGTTTACAGATTTGTATAAAAGTAATTTTACCAGAGTAACTAAAATTATTGTGTATAAATCTAAAAAAAATTTCTACACCTGAAATTTTGTGCAATACAGTAAGCCTGATGGATGTTGCAGAAAGTTGTTCAGAATAAAGAAGAATCTTTCAGTCTTATTAAACACTATGGGTCAACACCATTTCTGTTATGACTTATTTCCCATGCTACAGACACAATGGAAAATTTAAATGTGGTCACAGTTCAGATGGCAGAATATTAAGGAGAATTCTTAATCAGAAGAGTTATAGTGACTAGCCTGATCAAAATTTTATTTGTATGCCCTTATGCAAAGTTGATTGATTTTGTTAAGAGTCTGTTAACCTCTGTGCCTTTCAAAAAGTGCCTCTTTCTGAGAGATTACTATAGGTTATTTGGCTCCCTTGTAGTAAACTGTTTAATCTTTCATTGAACAGAGCATTTCAACAGGAAATCTCAAACACCTAAAATATAGCAGCATTATTTTCAAGCAAAAGCATTATTCAGAATAATTCACTAATACAAAAGCTAAATTTCAATTTGTGCATAGGCATTTGGAAAGAATTCAGTCAATGTTAATATCTGCTAATTTCAGCTAACTAAATCATTTCTGAATTCCAGATTTTTACCTGGGAGCTTTTTAATGATTGTCATATTACACTAAAGATCATTTTGAGATGAACTGGTTACATTTCTACTTAACTATGATGGTATAGACATGGTTTAGCTAGTTGAAATAAACTTATATGCATAGGCCTATATAAAAATTTCATATAAACTTTCTACATTAATGGATTTGTATATTGTCAAGCAGAAGATAAACGTAGTTGAGCTGATATGATCAGTTGCCACAGCTTGCATTGGCCTGTAGACATTAAGATACAGCTGAGTTAAAGGGCCGTCGGGGTTACAACCACTCCTCATCGCTTACATCAACTAAACAAATACCTTTGAACAAAGAGCTCCTACACCACTGCCTGGGTATGAGGTATTTTTTTCGTTGTTCCATGTGATAGACTAAAACCAAATTCATCATGAAAAAGGAGTTGAAACAGACAAAAAAGGGCCACAATCTAGAATATATAGTTGTTTAATAACCTTATAAAACATTTTATTTTAAATAAAACCAAAATACTTATTTTCTCTCACTATATTTTTATATTTTTACTTTCACTGGCAAGTCACTGAAGAGCTAATCCTAATGACAGGGTAGTGTGCACTATAATAAACAATTTTTCTGGGTGATTAGATACCTGAGAGATAATACTGGGATATTTAGTAATAATAAGTCTCATTTTTCTTATTGTATGATTAAAATTTGTTAGTGTAGGATAGATGAAAGAATGATAACGCTTCAAAGTACTCTGATTCCCAAGAATTATTTATATAATAAAACTAAGTAAATTCTTTAGCCTTGGTTGAAAATCGTTCTTCAGCCCAGAAGTAAAAGTTTCTTGCAAGTAAATACACACACCTCAATTGTTTCTTTATGTTGTGCAACATAAAGACAAAATTAGTATTTACATAATTCTGATCTTATTTTGGCATGAATGGACCAAGTATTGTATATTGCACTATATGGAATGTATATTGTACTATATTGAATTTTTTTCAATATCATCCTCATGATATTGAAACACTGAAGTTTCTATAGCCTTCAAAGAGAACAAGCTGGGGAACATGCGTGAGAGGCACATGAATTGAGGAAAATACATGAATTAGACAGACTTGAGTTAGTAAGGCACAAGGAATTAATCTTTAACAGAGAGCACACTTTAGAGCAATTCCTCCAAAGTCCAGGGCTGACCTAAGGTCCTGCAGGATGAGATTTCAGCAAGAACTGGACACAGTCTGTTCAGCCTAGACTGGAGCACCACTGCTGCTGACACAGGCACAGTGATCTGGCTGAGGAAGTGTTTTCTGCTGCTTGGCATACTGGCCTGGGTTCACCAGTTTAAGAATAATGCTCAGTGGGTGAGCTATGCTGCATCTGGTTCTTGAGAGACTTTGTCACATCTGACTCCTTATAGAAATTATTTTTATATGACAATAGTGTAAGATTCTTTTAAATGAAAAAAAAAAAATAAAAAATTGTGTTTTCCATCAGGTAGGCACAAAGCAAATTATTCTGTAGTAACACAGTGTAACATTTAGCGTGCTTAGAAACTGGAGAAATAGGAAACATCAATCTAGATAAAACAGCTTACAATTTCAAGATAATCAGTCTTAAATGTGAACTTTCTGCATATGGATACTTAAATGAAATTTTCAGTGTTAATCTTGTATTGGTTTTCTTTTTTAATCAATTTGTGAAGTTGTTATATAATCTTGACAATATCTTATATTTTTTTCTCCAGAGTCTTAACACATTCTAGCTGTAGCAACCTTTATTATTTACACTAAAACTTGAAAGGCAGCAAGTATGAGCAAATAAATAGTGCAGAAATTTAACAAATGTTACTTGTACAGTGTTCATCTACCTAAGCAAAAGCACATAAGAACTAAGAGCCTGAAAATTTACATATGTATTCAGAAATGTTTCCAGTCTAAAGCATAAAAAAACCCAAAACAAAACAAAACAAAAAACACCTGTGATCTTCTTCCATCAACTCTCTTTATCTATCAATTTTGTATTGTAAAACCACAATTTATTTACAAAGTTATACCAGCAAGTTAGGACCATTTCATACAAGAGAACTTGGAATTGTCCAGATATGTCTTGGAATAAGTTCTGGACAATATTGGAAACAAATTAATGCAAAATTTTGAGTGCAAGAATTTGAATGGTGAGAATATAATTATTGGTAGTCAGCATGATTTTCTGTAATATAAATCTTGGGAAGAAAATCTGATTTCACTGTCAGCCTTCATAAGATTATAGATTTGGTAGATAGAGTTAAAATTATACGCAGTATTTGACTTAATATCACATGAGGATTGACTCACACAACAAGTAGATGATCAGTTGCCTAATGGACAGGTGAGTTATTACTGAATTTTCTTTTCAATGATGTTCTACAAAGATTTGTATTGGGCATAGTACTGTTTAACATTTTCATAGATGACTTCGTAATAAATATAAATCACTACCAAACAAAATCCACTGAAAGGAAGACCAAACCAGTGTGATTGAAAAACCACAGCTGACTGAACTTAAAACAATGTCTTCAAGCAAAGTAGTAGCAAAAAAAATAGTGATTTTACTAGTAATTGTGTAAATAGCAGCAGTAGAATAGTAAATACAGCTGTGATATGGTTTAGATTTGTGTGATTAGTATTGCCGTTTCATAAGATAGAGCTATAAACTTCTTTTAAGGGGGAAAAGTAATATTTTCATTGAACATATACATTTTAAAAAACCCACAAAACAAAACAACAAACAACCTAACATTAATGACTGTGAAACATAGTATTCAGTCTGGTTGTCTCTAAAAATCATAGAATCCTGGAATCATTTTCTTTGGAAAAGACCTCTATGATCATCAAGTTAACTCAGCACTGGCAAGTCTACCAATAAGCCTTGCCCCCAAGCACCACACATTTTAAATACTTCTAGGAATGGTGACTCAACAACTTCCCTTGGAAGCCTCTTCCAATACTTGACCCTTTTAGACCCCAAGTCCCTCAGCTTCTCCTCATAAGATTTGTACTCTGGACCCTGCATCAGCTTTGTTGCGCTTCTTTGGACGATACCAAAAAAAAAAAAAAAAAAAAAAAAAAAAAAAAAAAAAAATATTGAACAACTAGATCAAGAAAAGTCACAGGCACTGTGTCTGTATTAATGTTTAGTCTGTATCAGGACAGCAATTTTAAAGTAAATTTCTCAGTTGTGCCCCATCACGGTGCTTTGGTTCACAGCACAGGGCCATCTCAGTGTGCACAGACAGAGCTCCATGTGGATGGATGCAGGGGAACGTGTTCTGGGAGTGTGGTAAAGTGTTCCAGATGATCATGGGCACACATACAACCTAGAGCTTGCTCAGTGTAAAACTCCCCCAAACACGTGGAGAGCAGATGATCCTTAAGCAGCTGTTTGTCAAGAAATTTAATCCAATGGTCTGTCATAAGCTAATACAGCCATCATTAGAAATTCCTCAAGGACTTCTTTCTGTTTTATAAGACCTGGTTTTCCTGCCCTAAAACTAAAATACCCTCCCCCCAAAATGGTCTATTCCCCAAAATTTTGAAGTTTTTATTTTTATACCAAAGCAAAAAAAAAATTAAAAAAAATTGCATTTATTTATTGGACTCAGATGTAGAGTGGGATAAGGAATGTTGAATTTTCTACTTGTAGAAATAAACACTTTTTTTTGAAAATACACTTTACAGTTATGTTTTAACCATTAATGAAGTCTTTGAAACAAAACTGGTAAATTCATATATGTATGACTTCAAGGTTTCTAGATAAATGAGTCATTTTCTTGTTAAAAAATATGTTACTGTTGGGGTTGTTTTTGTGGAGGTAAACCACTGTTTAAGTCTAAGGACCTTCAAGGCTAAACTCTTTGCTCCATATTACTACCCTACAAAATGACCTTTTAACCACCAAAATTGTTTTAAACTTACACATATATTTAATAAAATATATGCTGCTGGAAAGTTTATACTTAAATGAAAATCAAAGTCTGTTTTTCTTTTTTAGTCTCTTCCCATTACAAGTAGAGTACTATGAAAGTGTATTTTTTGAAAGAAATTTGATAGGTTTGTTTCAGTTTTCCTTTGTATAAAATCCCTCATAAAACTTGAATATAAACTTACAGGATGCTAAAGCAGGAGGAAAAAATCCCCACCTTTTCTAAAGTTATTTAATGTTCTAGACAGCAAGTGGTGCTGCTGCACTTAGAATAAATAATGGTTAAAAAGCAAAGAAAAAGAAGAAAATCCATATTGAGAAATTACTGTCCTCTGTCTCAGGCAGAATGCATGTCTGAAACATAGTTATAGTGATATATATCTAGAATACCACTGGAAAAGTGGTATGTACATTTCTATATCAAGCACTTAGAGGTATTAAGGAAACTCTGGAAAAACAAAAATAAATTGAATTTTTTGTCTGAGTTACTTCAAAATGTTATCTACAGTTGACCTGTCAATTAGTAATATTTCTTATGTTAATCCATGATATATGCAAACTCTTAAGCAGCAACTGGGAGATATTAATTGAAGTGATCAGCTTACAGTTTCATTAGGCAGAAAACCGGCGTCAATGGTGAAATAATAATAATAATAATAATAATAATAATAATAATAATAATAATAATAATTATTATTATTATTATTATTATTATTATTATTATTATTGTTAATATATTAAAATAGTTATACTTAATTTTAATAGTTCAAATTATTACTTGTACTTGGCTACTTTTAATGTTGTGGGTTTTTCTGGTACTTGCATAAATGATTAATCAAGATTTGAAATAGCTCTGTCTTCTATTGTATGT
>JAWWEU010000001.1:96307845-96360668 GCA_035583155.1 Acropternis orthonyx | reverse complement strand
GAAAGCATAATTTCCCACAGGTGGCTGGGTAAAACACAGACCAAAAATACCAGTATTTACACCAGCACGGATACACTGGGTTCTAAAATTCAATAAATCATAGTCACTGTAGTTATTTAGTCTCCATGGCTATAAAGTCACACAAAAATGTGTTACTAGCAACTGAATATTATGTATGTGAGCAACTTTATGGTTCTAAACATTAGTTAAAGTATTATTTTACTCTTTAGAAAGAACTGACATTCTTCCTTGCCTTTTTTTTTTCCCCCCCAAATTTGAGAGACTTGGCATGTTTGAAATATGTAATTTGTGGACTGTACACTTGAAGAGGAAGTGATGTCAGGCTACCCAGGCAGTGGAAAGTATTTTGAAGTGGCTCTAGATGGTTTGAGAAAGTAATTGTTTAAATATTACTTTTAAAAAAAGAGATTGAAAAACAGCAGGTCATTTTTGCCTTAATGTCCTTCAAATCTCTGGCAAAAAGGTAGAGGTGCAGCATATAACTTCTGACTTTAAAGGAGCTGGCATATTGCCTTCCTTATCTGGTTAAAAATTGCTCTATTGACTTCTTAGACTTTCCTTAAAGAAAAAAGCTGTGAGACTCTACCTTTTCATGGCTGAACAACTGAAACCATGTCTTAAGGCACACTAAGATACCTTAATCGTCTTTGATCTCCCCACCCACCCCCTCCTTTCCTAAGCTTTTTCTTAGTTCATGAAGGTCTATTTGCAAAAGTGTGTTTCACTTAAATGAATTGAGTGTTGTAATATCTGAAGTTTAAAATGACTGTACAGCAGAGCATTAGGTGGAAAAAATAAGATGAAGATGAAAATATGGTGAGTTAAATATGAAGTATGGAACTCTTTTGAACCATAAGGCACAAGTGCTATTTTTGAAGAATAACATTGTTTTAAAGAAGTGTTTAGATATTAAAATGCCATGACAATTTATATTAGGATCATGGAAGAAATACAGGTGAGTAGACTAGTCAAAACTGATATGATATGGATTCTATTGAAGGGAGAATTTCATACCACACAAAGAATTTTAAATATGTGTGTCCTTTTAAAAAGAATTATAAAGATTTCTGCCTCCTACAATATACATATATAGTATATTAAAAGTTGTTTGGGTTTGTTGGGTTTTTTTGTTGTTGGGAGGTTTGTTTTTTTTTTTTTAAGTTTGTTTGAAAGGTACTAGTATTGACAAGTATAAATATGTCTCAAGGTTGGTCAACCAATATTATCATCACAGAAACACAGAATCATAGAATTGTTAAGATCATCAAGTCTAACCATCACCTAGCACTGCCACTGTGTACTCCATTAAACCATGTCCTCAAGTGTCCTCAAGTGTCATATCAACAAGTTGTTTCAGCCCTTCCAGGGATGATGACTCCATCACTTCCCTGGACTGCCTGTTCCAATGATTTACAACGTGTACTGTGAAAAATGTTTTCCTAATATCTCATCTGAGACTCTCTTGGTGCATATTGAGGCCATTACTTCACTCTGTATAGAGAATGGTTGGAATAAAGGTAGATATTATTTACCATTTGGTCTTTAATTTTTGGTCAGTTTGTTTATGCAAATGTATTGAACTGTCTTGGTGATTAGAGAAGAGGCAAAGAGCACCAATTTTATTTTCTGATAACCAACTAATTTCCATACTATATCGCACTGAAAATATTTCGATTTTCTCATGTGATTTATAAATTTTTCTTTCTATAAGAAGCAAGATTTACTCAATCTTTTTAAACTTGAAATATCTCAGGCTCCAATTTAAGAGAATATTTGTGAAAGACATATTGGAAAACCATAGTTTCAGGTAAGTATCATGGTTTCCAGTTACCCTTTGGCCAAAGTCAGCTCAGGAATATGTGGAGTTTATGCCTCTCAAAAAAAGATATTTGATTTCTGAGTGTAGGATTTTTTCTCTTCTTTTTGAGTTTATTGAATTTGCTAACCTATTGTAGCCAACACAATGGAAACAAATATTAAGACATGTTGTCATGTCTTCATACGGACTGTGGCATATGCAGGTTAAATAGAAAGGTTAAGCCCTGTGCATTTTATACTGCATTTATTTTCTTTCTTCATCCATTCATTTCTTGTAAGTAGAAAAAGCAAAATATATGCCAACACTATTTTAAGGTTATGAAAAGATCAGAGTACTGCCATTAAGAAGTTCTATTTCCTTTTTTCCAGACAGGGGATTCATCAGTGTTTTCTTTTTATATTAGATCACTTTTTCTTTAATATCTCTATTTGTAGTTGTTACAAAGACTTATCTATTTACTTTTTGTTTCTTTCCTGGTCTTGTCTCTTTTTTTTGACTAGCAAGGTTTCAATTGTTCTTACCTTCTATTTTAGGATGAAAGACAAAATGATTAAAGAAAACTATTTTCCTGTGTGAAATGCACACAGAAAATGCATAACCTTATAGAAAGCTGTTCTCCACATACAGGTTTTAGAGAAGTCTACAAGCAAAAGAAATGTAAGGAATTACTTTTTGACAAACGAAAACATAGAGAAGACTTATAAAAGCTCTAGTCTACTGTTATATTTTGTTGTTACCCAGAATTTTAATTCTTCTCATTTCTGAAACACTTTCTACCTCAGTCTTTAAAATAGACTTTAAGGTAGTTTTAGCAAATACTGCTTCAGATCTTGCCTTTCCACTGCCGTTCTTTAAAAGTATTCCAACTACTTTTTTTTTTTTTTCCCCCTAAAGTGAAGTGAAACACTGTTCCTGCTGTATTCACTTTGTGGGCCTCATTTCTGTCTGCAGCTTTGGGGGGATCTTGTACCACCTAGTTCTCAGGCTGACAACTACAGCATCCCTATCATTATTCAAGAGAGTTTAACTCACAGATCTTTTCAGTGTGCAGAGTGCCCTACCTAAAGGTGCACAGCATATTCTAAGGCTGAATAAAACATTTCCTGGTTCCAGTTGACAAATAATGTTGGTTAGACACTACTCCTTATAGGCTGTCTGCAGTCAGCTACCCAGTTTTAGAGTACAAGGGTTTAAGAATGTGGAAGGAGGCCATCTGGTGTCAGCTGATCTAAGTGCCTGAGCACATTTAATTTACTAATGTAGACATATTGTGACTCTCACTTTCTAGCTGAGCTTTCTTATCATGCTACTGTCATATTCTCTTCTGTATTCAGAAATATTGCATTCTTGACTACAAAGCAGCCTGGATTAATACAAAGAGTGTCTTGGGAGTAAGAGGCATTTGGACAATGCCCTTAGGAACTTTAATTTTTGGTCACCTGTGAATTGGTTGGGCAGTTGGATTGTTGTAGGTGCCTTCCCCCTGGAACTATTCTATTCTATTCTGACTGTCTTCACACCCTTTTCAGTGTTTCTAGTCAATTGCTGTCACTATTTAACTATTTACCAGTCTAGCTCCCATAAATCACAGAAGGACCATAAATCTTGCATTTTAAAGGAAAAGACATTTGTATTGATGGACATGTCAAATACAGTGTTGGATTTAGACACTTAATTTCTTACGAGTGCATTTCCAAGCATTCAAGATCTTTTTATTTTCCTGTCAGAGTCCTCTTAAATAAATGGTTCAAAGCTGTTATGTAAGAATTTGGCTATAGAAAGAGGTTATGTTGAATTAATTGAAAGAGTATTTATGACCCATGTGAATAGATATGTTTTTTTTATTTTTTCACTCTGAATGATCTACATATTTTAACTAAAATTAAATACGAAGTACATAATTAATGAAATTATCTTGACAGGATCTACATGTTAGGTGTAAGATATCACAATAATATATTAGTAACTATACACATTCACTGAATGTACCAGTGAATTTAACCATTTAAATCCTTTCAGTAATCTAATATTATGTTCCATGTTCCCCTCAATGTTCTTCACAGTTTCCATTTTACTAAATTATTTTTTTCTATTTTCTTCCAGTCTAGGCATTTGTATATAACCAGTCCGTTTAGTTGTCTTAACACATAAAGGCTTTTACAGGCCTCTTAAATGCCAGCATGTTCATGCTCTCATAAAGGATAAAATGCAGGAAAATTGACAATGAATGTCATAACACAATTTCAATAGTATTTTGAAGAGTATTTAGTCATTCAATCAGATAAAAATTAGTACACATGCAGGGAAGAAAACATCCCCAGAGACTTTAATATAAAATAAAAAGTTTATTTGTACAGCAACTCCAATTTCTCAGTTGTCATCCTTTGTATTAATCAAGTATGATGCACTCTGTGGAAGTAAAGTCAAAGACATTGTCCTACAGGTAGGATTGTTGTATTGAACCTGTTTTACAAATAAGAGAGATAAAAGAGCTTTACTGCTAGACAGGAAAGATTCACTCCTCATGTTCCTACTTATCTTTAGAGGTGCAACACACACAAAAAAAGAGTTAGATCAAAAGAGTTAGGGGAAAAAAAAGGCATTTTCCTTAGCTTGACATACTTTCAAGGAATGGGTGATAATGCAGTTGGAGCATAGATGATATTGTCCCTCTGCATCAATTTCCACAGTGGAACATTTTCTGCTTACTCTAATTTTTATCAGGATTTTAATGAACACATGCATGTCAGACAATATTTGGTTGGCAAATTATGCCTGAAGGTTTTTATTTTTCTTTTAGAAACAACAATTTTTGAACACCTAGAAGACAAAAGTTTAGAAAGTGGTGGCAGTGAGTTGACATCATTGTTTTCAGAAAGGCTTTTTAAGTACAGTGTGAAACCATTCAAGATCCGTGGAATTGGATTAAATTGCTACATCAGAGTTTGTCAGCTGACTTCATCATTGTGTCCCCTTTTTTAAGCGTTGACTCAGATATGTATGTATAGGATGGTTATGTGCATTACTGGCATAGTCTTTGAATTGTGATCAGCCTTCAGGTTTAAGGTCTGGTCCATGAGTCTGTGAGAACTAAGCCTAAACTAATCAATTGCCTTTCCCCACCAAATTGAAAAGTTCTTTTCCAAGTAGTTCCTCAGGGCTAGGAATGAATCTTGAAGGTCATACTGTAAATCCAAACAGGATAGGATGGTTTGACTTGACCAGGTTTTGGTGTTTTTGTTTGTTGGTTTGTTTCTTTTTTGAGGGGTTTTCTTTGTTTGGTTTTTTGGTTTTGTTTTGGTTTGATTTTGGTTTTGTTTTTCTTTCCATCTTTAAAACTTTGCTACTGCTGTTTTGGTGGTGGGCAACCATGGTCTGAGGAATTTTCTATAGTTCCTCAAAATTTTCCTGAAGAAATGAGAAAAGAGAAAAAGAGAATGCTATTAGCAAAAATAGAAAAGAGTTTCATAAATTAAAATTAATTTCTCCATTATAATGCTTATCTCTGCCAAGTATTAGAAAACAGATGTAGGCAACAGTATTTCTTTGCCAGTGCTTTTAACAATGAAATAACTGAAAAAAAAAATCTAAGTATAGAAGTCAATTAAGTATAACATTCATATATTGCTTGACATTATCTCAGCCAGTTGGATGATATACTTTGGTCACAGAGGACAGTTCCCAGAACAGCAGTATAGGGCCGTGGTAAATTGTCCTCTGCAGAAATTGAAAATCCATGCTACTGAAATTAAAGCATGTAACTGAGGGATTGATTTGTAGAATCATAGATTATCCTGGGTTGGAAGGGGCCCACAAGGATCACTGAAGTCCAACTGGGATTTCCCCAGTATTGTGAAAAACCTTAAAAACATTCTACTTTCTAAATTCTGCCCTCCATACAGCTCTGGTTGCTCTGTGCAGTGTATTTATACTTTGTTTAAGGGGTGAGGTGTGCAGGCTCTGGGGTAGCTATGAATGTTAAGTCAAGCCTTTTATCAATGGAAAGCTTTTTATTTTGCAACGGTTGTCTGTAAAAGGAGGTGAGAAGGTCTGAGTTGAACCTTTCATTGTACACAATTAGTCATTCAGTATGTCTTTGGATTCACCACTGCTAGGGGTTAGTAACAATAATGTGCATTGACTGTTGCAAATTTTCATCTTATCTTTAAAATAGGACAAAGTAGAGGTATTGATTTTTTCTCAAGACATATTGTACCTTTAGAGCTTGCTTTCTAATTGATCAGCCATTCATGACATCAAAGTAAAAGCTTAATGTCAAATTTCTGAACAGTAATCTGACATGAACTACTAAGCCTACTGCATAAGCACACATTTTTTCTATGCCATTCCTCTAAGGTTGATGTGATTTTTCAAATCCATTAAAATTATGAAAGACAACTTTAACCACAACAGGAATCTTTTCAGAACTCCTGAAAGCGTCAAAAGTGGAGTGTATTTACCTATCTTGCTAATATAATTCTTTCAATACTGTCTGCTTAAATGTATCTATATATAAAATAGACATTTTTTCTAAGTACAATAACTTTGATCAAATAATATATAGAAAAATATTCTTTATTAATTTCTTTCATCTGATATGTAAATAATTTAAATAGTGTTCTAACTTTTGCATTTGAGAAATCCAAGTTTTAAAAGCTCTCAAAGTTTCTTGCTTGTTTAGGGCATATATTCAACACGGACTTCTGTTTTCTAGAAGTACACTGATATCAGCACAGAACATTTTATTAGATATTTTCTAAACTTGATAACTACAATTAAGTTTCTTGATAGGTTTATTTTCTGAAGTACAGGGGGAAAAAAAAAAGGAACAAAAAACCCAACCAAACAAATGACCACCACCAACTTAGCAAAAACCATTCTGTAAGTTGGCTTTTGTCTTGAAAACTTAAGTAAACATTTCACACTTATTAAAAAGAAAACAGCCAAACATCCTTTCAAGTATATTGTATCTATCCACGATTGTGAAAAAAGAAAAAGGTTTGTACATGTGCATTTTAATTAATAGCTTCGAATTAGAAACATTTTTAATTTAATTGTAAAACTTTCCATTTCAATTACTAGTTTCAGCCAATGAAACATTGTCCATCAAAGTGGTATATTTTGACACCTAATATACTAAATTTTAAAATATACTTAATTCCTTTTTTTTTCCTTTTCATTTTTTTGTTATTAGGAGTATCAGGGAGTTGTAGAGAAAAATGGAGAAGAAATAGAGAAATAATAAAATAAATATGATGAGCAAATTATGTAGTCAACAAAACAAGATGGAGTAATATAAAACAATCAAATAAATGCAAATGTTGAAAAGTGTTTTTCACTTACTGGGCAATAGTCAGCCTTGAGTTAGCCAGTGCTTTTATAAATTCATGTAATCGTGAAGGGGGTGCCCCATGTGTGTCAGCAGTACAGAAAGATTAAATAGCACTGGGATGTTAGAGAAAAAAACATAAAGGCAAGACTGAATTAAATGGAAGTGGAGCAGCTGAAAGATGTCTTTCTAGTTATAAACTTCAAAAATATTTTGAGGTCATACAAATCCGAGTTTCATTCTGTGCAAAGGATTTGTATATTTTTGTATATATCTGTATTCCTTTCCATTTTATTTTATATTTCCATCTTCAAGCACTTATACAGACTTAAAGAAAATAATCCCTATAACCAAAGGAAAACAGTGAGTTTTTATAATGCAGATTGCTCTTAGATCCATGTGTCTGTGTTGTACTTTCACACTGCAAAAGAATAACAAAACCAATCTCTTTTATATTAAACAGGAATTCTTAAATCAAACAAACAAAAAAACCATTAAAACTATACACCATGAAAACTGAGCATTGACAATTTCAGGCCAAGTAATTGGCTGATGATTGTTTCAACACCATTTTGCTTAGTACAGCCACTGGCTTACTGCAGTAATTGAGATAAATCTGATTAATAAAGTGATTTCTTGCAGCGGGTTTTTTCTGATTTGTTTTGGGGTTTTTTTTTTGGTTTGGTTTTGTTGGTTTTTTTTTTTTTTTTTTCAGATTGAATTTGGAACAAGCTAATGTAGATTTCATTGGACTAGCAATTACCATTTCTTTCCAAATGAAATTGTGAAGGAAATTATTTGATTTACTAGCTTGAATGATGAGACATCATGTACAATTTGTATGTTCTAAGGTAACAGCTTTATGGGTACACATAATTAAACTTATAAATGTACTAATATTGATGTGCAGAAACTATACAATGGAAGGAGATCAATAACATTCTTCTCCTTCAATAGGTTCCATGGAAACTAGCTAAAGATATATATAGTCATAAACATTCAAATTAGAAAATTAAGCAAAGCACTCACAATTAGGAAGCATGCGAAACACAGAAGAGTACCCGCAGATGTGAATGTTTTTGGTAACAAAGAGTTCATCATACACACACCATTGTCATCCCATAGCACCGGTTTCACTTCACAAATTCCTTTTATTTCTGTTTGCCTCACTTCCAAGTTCCATTTCACTCCAAAGAAGTCCTTCCAAAAGTCATTACCTCCCTCTGTAGAGGCTCATTCACTGACTTTGGCTTCTGATTTTCTTTTGCATTTTCCCTGTTCTGGGGGTTGTATGTTTTTACATGATAGAATTTAAACATTTTCTTATAAAGGGCAGGAAACGCTGGATAAAGTCAACCCTTGCAAACAGAGCTTAAGTAGAATAAAAGGATTGGTACAGCAGTCATTCACAGTTTCTGAAAACCTGAGGGTTGATATGATAATGTACTGATATATCACCCATGAGAGGAAATTTTCATAGTTGAAATGTTCAATTGTGCTTTCACTAACAAATATAAATAAAATACATTTTTTTTCAATATAGTTTTTATTCAAGAATTAGGGAATTCACTCTCCCATAGGCTGTACCAGTCTCTTTGAACAGGTCTATGAAATGAGTCTGACTTCATGAAGGCCTACAAAGCTGGAGACTGTCACGAAGTCATAGTTGTTGCCTGGAGTAATTCCACTAGAGTCATTTTTGTGCCATGCTTTGACTGAAGGGGCAAATTTGCCAGGGATGAGGGCATGAAACTTGCTGCTTACACATTTTGTGATATAATGCTAGTTAAGCCCAGCCATCCTGATCCAGAGGTATGGTATAGCTAGAAGATGTGGATAGTCAGTAAGCTGCTGTATGGTCAGCTAGTACATAGAAAAAGACATGTGAATGCTTTAGTTAGAATAGCAGATTTTGTATTGCCCAGGTTTATTCACCTAACTATATACATATATATATATGTCCAACAGGCTGTCCCGGGTTCAGGCAGGGTGGGATTAATTTTGTTCCCAGTAGCTAGTACAGTGCCATGCTTCGGATTTAAGGTGCGAATAATGCTGATAACACATTGATGTTTTGTGGGAAATAGACTCAGCTATGAAGGATGGAAAAACATTCTCTAGAACTGGAATCATTACTGCAGAAGACCTATCAAGAACCAAAAGAAGCAGAGAGGCTGTTTGTCTCTCATGTTTTACTGTAGCAAAACCCCTCCCTTGGGTTCTGTGAACTCCCCTCCACGAGCAGTGACCACAGACGTTGCTGAGACACTGCTGGGTTGTCCTGCCCTATAACCAGCTCCACCTTTTTCCTTACCCTATTGGTCACCTCACCTGTCCCTCTCCATTCCGCCCCCCATCCCTGGGTTGCCATCGGGTATGGATCCTCCCCCTCTCCCATTGGCTACCTGGGTTTCTTGACCACTCCTCTCCACCCAAACCCTTACCCAGTCATAGCCCTGCTCCCTGGGACCTCCCCAGGAGCTTATAAACCCGGGTTGTTGAAGTACACCTGTCTTTGTTCCTGCTCATCTCAGCAGGTGCTTGTGTGTTTCTGCTGCTTCAAGGGGCTACAGGCCAGTCCCAGGAGCGTGGTGGGGGAGGGGAATAAGGGCATTCTCTCAAGCCTGACAATGTTTTTAGTTGTTACTGAGCAGTTCTTACCCTAAGTCAGGGACTTTAGCTTCCCATCATCTGCCAACAAGGAACTGCAAAGAAGCTGTGAGGGAGCATGGCCAGGACAGTTGACCTGAACTGGACAAAGGGATATTCCATACCATAGAACATCATGCCCAGTATATAAACTGGAGGGAGTTGTCTGGGGAGTGTCCATCAATGTCTGGGGACTGGATGGGCATCAGTGAGTGGGTGATGAGCAATTGTATTGTGCATCACTTGTTTGTCTTGGGTTTTGTTCCCCTCACTCTCTCTAATTTTCATTACAATTATTATTAGTAGTATTATTATTCAGTGATTAAACTATTCTTATCTCAACCCACAAAGGTTACTTTTTCTTTCTGATTCTCCTCCCCACCAATTACTAAAAAGTAAACTAACCGAGCTGAAATCAAGACACAGGGTTAACTGATGTATGCCAGCACTGACACACTCAGCTATGAATATGACTCAGTATGACAATGATGCCATACTCCACACTTGGACACAAATTCATTATTTGTTGCTTACCAGTTCTCCTGTCTAAAATATTTTGCTGAGTAACACTGCCCACAGAATATGAATTTGCAAGGTTTGGTGTGTATATAGGGAAGCAAACCTGGGTTTAAAAGAAGGCAAAAACAAAGTAAAGACCTCCAAAGGAAAGTGTACAGAAACTCAAGGTGAAAATTCCTAATATGCAACATGTATTCCCAAATTCTTGTCAGACACTGAGGAGTGAAGGTGATGAGGCAAAAATATATAGGATAGCAGTCCCATAAAAAGTGTCTTAGGTATGCATTGCTCATGAGTTGACTTCATACCATATTTTATATGGAAATTTCTTCAAACAAAAAAATCTATATTTAAGTGTATTGGGAGCTCATATGACCTTTGTGAGTTTTACTTTCTCTGTCCTGGGCCCAGAGGGGATCAGTGACGAAGTGTGTTTGAAGGCCAGTGACTAATACACCCGAGGGTTCAGTGCTGGGTCCAGTTCAGTTTAATATCTTCAGTAGTGATATGGATGATGGGTTAGAGTATACCCTCAGCAACTGTGCAAAGGACACAACACCAGGAGGAGTGTCTGATACAACACAGGGCTGAGTGAGCATTCAGAGGCTGGAAAAAAGGGGCCAAGAGGTACCTCATGAAGTTCAAGAAGTGCAGAGTCCTACACCATGCAACCAATCCTGGATGGCCTCTGAAGAAGGGAGGTTGGATCTTCAAAGGTCCCTTTTAACCTCAACTTTTCTGTCATGTGAATAATTTTATTTCAATTTAACTTTTTGACCCCTAGTTAATTTTATTTACTTTCTATTGGTACTTAACACTTGACAAAGATGTCTTGAATCCATAGTCTTTAATGAAAAATATATTCATCGTAGGCTTTCCCCCAGTTCCTTTTGTTCTTCCCTTCAGAAGACAAAAAATCTCCAAAGAACAGGAGAGAACACTAAGTGAAATAGCTGGGCTGCTCACAAAAAACCCCTTACCATTCTTGTACAACAACCTCTATCAGGTGTTATCTTCTCACTGACAAAAAATGGAAGGAGAGCAAAATATCTGTGATTCAAAAAATAATTTAAAAAATCACCAAAACAAACAAACAAACAAAAACACACACACACCCCAAAAAAAAAAAAAAAGGGGGGAGGGAAAACACCAACCCCCCTATATTTCATATGAAATTGCCAAGAGAGTGTGAATGGATAGAAGTTCTGGAACTAAGAAGTGAACTATGTTTCTAAACATGTGTGGACTCTTTCAGGAGACTACTTAACAAGAAGAATCTCTATTTTTTTCCCCAAGTACTATTTTCAAAACCTAAAATGACATAAAACTAAATTAGAAGATATAACATTGAGAGAAATTACTGCATTGACACAAAGTTCATTATTCAGTTGTGCAAGTATATAGTACAAGATAAACTTGGGGGTTTCTCTCTTTTTTTTTTTTTTTTTGTTTGTTTGTTTGGTTTTTTTTGTTTGTTTGTTTTTAGTAGTGCAAAAAAGGAAAGGCTTTATTCTTCTAGTCTTTCATGTGTCTATTCATTGCCTTTAAGATGATACTCAAGATGGTCCTCGAAGTAATTCTTGCCCAGCAAAACAGAATTTAACTCCATGTTTATGCTATAAATCATTAAACCAAGATAAATGCTATTAATTTACAGAACAAAATTTCAGATATTATGCCAAAATAGATAAAACCATAATAAATATTAAAGACTTACACAGACACTAGTGAGTATCTCTGCAAAAAGGAAACTAAATAGAGAAATATAAGTCACAGAAATCATAAAAAAGCCCAATAATAATTCTAGCCATCAATTAAAGTCTACTGAAGTGCTTTAAAATACAAAGAAGAGTGACTTTGATTCCCCATAATAAAACACGTTTCTTTTTTTTTTTTTTTTTTTTAAATCTCAAAGCATTTTAGGAAGGCTTTTAGTCCAGCAGTCAGTTACCAAAAAGACAATATGCTTGAACTCTAAGTCTTTAGAATCATCTTTGTAGAGAGTGAAGGCTGCGTAATGGATTTTCAAAGGTGAAATCAGTACATGTAGTTATATGCCTATAGAAAGACATGCATTTTTCATGAGTTTTAGTTTTTATTGTATTTTCAGCATCAAACTGGAGAAAGCTGAGGCATATGGATGGGAAATTTGTATTCACATATGGAAGTACCATAAGAGATGTTTGATTCTCATGAGGACTTACATGTATGCAGCAAAAGGAAAAAAGAAAAAAAAAAAAAAAGTCACTCCAATTCACAGAATCATCTATGGTTTTCCCCTGAGCCCCTTATCAGAGATTACTATACCCATGCAAGACTGAATTAGTTCTGCATTCCAGATTTAAAGAAACTTATTTTTTGATATCTCTGCACAGACATTGGCATGACTTTTTTTTTCACAGTGTTATGTGTCCTTGTATTTCTCTGCATTAGGGCAACTCAGCTACCTTGCTTGGACTGTTCTAAGGTTTACTGCCATGTGCCTTTGGAAGAGAAGCTGCCAAGGGCAGCTATTCTTTTAGTCCAAAACTTTTACAACTGGAAGGAGAGTATGTCTTTTCTGTACCTTTCCCATTCTTGTCTTATTTATTTACTCTGTGGTAAGGAGATGGGGTTAGGAGGGTTGAGGAAAAAGGCATGCTTCACAGGAATGGAACACTTCTTTTTGTGGTTAGTTGACAAATTGTCTTTTGCATTTTGGAAGAGAGTTACGAAACACAGTAACTTGGAGAATACTAGATGAGATGGTTCAGGCCTATTCTGCTGTCACCAATTAAACCATAAGGGCTGCAGTAAGAATCGCTATCTGAACAGAATCAATGGTGGTGGGACAAGATTCTTTGGAGTTAGCAGTTAAAGTGAGCAGACAGAAAGATGACCTGGTTAGAAGGGGGAAATTACTGAGCAGAAGTAGTTGTCTGCTAAAACACCAACAGACAAAACACCTGCCAGCCTGAAGACTGCCAGTCTAGGCCTGTGAACCAGAAGTATCCTTGAGAAGTCCAGCTGGCATCTGTGAAGTACACATGGGTACTTGGAGACTAGTGATGTCCTGAGGGATCATTGATTAGTTCAATGACAACCTTAATGGCAACTTAACAGGTAAAAAGGTGAAAAATGGTCTGGAAAGAGGGAAAAACATCCTAAGAGAGTGGAAATTGGAAGTTAATATGGGTTGTTCTAATTGCAAGAACAGGAAAATAGTCTGGGGGGGAAAAAAAAACAAACCAAAAATAAAAAAAAATTGGTCCGAAAAGAGAAAACATCATCTATTTGCTGCTCCACATGAAAGTAACAGCACCTGTTGGTTGCTTGAAGTGTTGGTGTGCTATATGCTCTTATATGTCTATGATCTGAAAGTGACTTTTGTCCAATATGGAGCCTTTTTCTTGGAAAACTTCCAATGTGGCATGTACTTACGCAAACAGTTGAACTCTTTTCACAAAGTTTCTATGATACCTTGGACCCTTGCTGGGGACTCCTGATTGACTCCAAAGTCTGTGATGTGGATCATCTTTGAAGTGAGACTCTGTTACCCTACTGGTACCCCTCTGCACTCATACTTCTGATATTAGTTCAGTTTGTTCTCTCACTTCCGGGACAGCTGGGGCCCCCTCTGGGACTAGATCATCCTGCTCTTTGAGATGGTTTGATCCCTTCTGAAATATGTCTAATTTTCTTGATATTGATAATATATATCTATATAAGTAATCTCTCATAAGTGTATCCACTGTTATATTGCCAATAAGCTTACTTCACTAGTGATAAATTTGTAGTAACCTGTAATAGTACACAGATACTTGCAAGTTGCTGTTACATTGTTTGTTGTTATATAATTGATTGTTTCTATTATTGATGGCTTATAGTACCTTATAATAGCTTGATAAACACATATGCACTTAAAATAACACATGTAATGTGTTATATATGTTAAAGCAACATAAAATAACATGTAAACCTAAATCATCATCCAGAATTAATGGAACAGCAGTGCCCTGTAAGATCTTTGCCATAACCTCAGTGTGTTCAACAGACATCTGACCTAGCCCAGTGCACTCCACCATCTCAGAAACTCACACCAAGTGGGAGTAAAGCAATGTGAGCTTTCTGCAGAGTTCACAGAATCATGTGCTGCAAAAGACAACTGTCTGTATTTCCACTGTTACTTATAAAAAGAACATATATGAACAGAGCACAAATATACATAAACAATAGGCATTAAATGTCAGTTTCAAACCAAAAACACTCTTAGGTTTCAAAAAGAAATCTTGTGATGATCTCTTCTCCATGGTGACCAGTGACAGAACCTGAGGGAATGGCCTGAAATTGTGTCGGGGAAGACTTAGTTTGGGTATTAGAAAGAGGTTCTTCAGCCAGAGAGCAGCTGAATGCTGGACCAGGCTCCCCAGGAGAGTGATCACAGCACCAAGTATGCCAGAATTCAAGAAACATTTGGACAATACTCTCAGACAGAAGGTGTGACTCTTGGGAATGGGTGCAGGGCCAGGAGTTTGACTTGATGATCCTCGTGGGTCTCTTCCAACTCAGAGTATTCTGTGATTCTGTGATACGTAGACTCTGAATAATAAGGAATGAAAACTGAGAGTATAATGGTTCTGGTAATCTTACCTAAATTCGTGCACAGAGAAGTATCAGATAAGTTTGAAATTATACTAGCATTGGTACTTAAAGTAAAATTTGTCACTGACCACAGAAATTAAGTTTCTTTCTCATCGTATTGAACATCAACAGTGATGCAATGAAAACCTAAGCAGCAGTTCTTAATGGATCTGTTAAACCAAGCGAAGAAAACAGTTTCCAGATTGTAGCCATTTGTTGGTTTACTGTTTTAAGTTCTCAAACAACTGAACTGCAAATGTCAATGTTTTCTCATTATACACTTGAAGGAAAAATCCCAATCAATTTATTAAAGTGAACAGTTGCCTGCACAAGCATTGCATTTCAAAGTATTCTGCTTTGGACTTAGCAATAAATTAGCCCTTATTAATTGACTTGAAACTCATTTTTCAAAGCTTTTGAGCAAGGTGTTTGGTTACTGTGATTACTCTGGCATTAATATTCAGTGAAATGCAACTTCTGTACTGTTTATATTATTTATTTCAGCACATTAATGCACTAATTTAATCCACGGCAAATTGAAAAGGAAAACTAAAGTCAGTTCTACAAATGCTATCCTTAAGTAATATTTAATATTCTGGACACATACAGATGATACCAGTTTTATAAATTTCATAACTGTGAGGTTGAATTATAATTAAGTCTCTGCATGCAGTGAATAGTTGATATTTCTCTGTACTTCCATATTATTATGTAGAACTTGCAAAATTATGGCTGTAACAGAGAAAGTTAAGTGTGAGTTTTTATCCTAAAAGAAGAAAAACTAATACGACAAAGTAAATACAGCTAGAGCAAATCTCTTTGATACCAAATACAATCATGAACATCATTATAAAATAGCAGGCACTGTTATAGAGAGCCTGAGGTGCCTTAAAGTACCTTAGTCTTACTAATACTAAGGGCATGCTCTTTGCAGCTCTGTAAACTTTCAGCTCTGCTGCTGTAGAAATGCTTCACTGGAGCCTCTCTGGTTTTATTTTTCCTTTTGTTCCCATACTGTTATTCTCATGTTGGTGGCCTCATGGGCTTGCACCTGCCAAGGCCAATTTTGTTGGTACAGTGGGTTACTGTGGCAAATGGCTATGACTGGCATAACAATGACTCCTCTTCAGATGCTTATTCTTTGCTGTTGTTTTTCATATTTTAGGTTGTTATCGAGAGGGTTTGGGAGGATTCTGAGGCAAAACTATGACACAATTTAAGATTCAGAAAACAGCATTTATTGCAAAGAAGTAGCAAATGAAAGGGAAAAAACATGAGAAAAAGGAAAAATAAAACCAAACCCCAGGACAACTCCCACCCACTCATGCATTACTCACACAGTTACTGTACATACCAACCCCAATGTGCTCAAGATTCCCAGTAGGACTAGCTGCTGCATCCCTGGCCTTCGGTAGGCTTAACTTGCTTAGCAGGAGTCCATGCAGGAGGCATTGTTGTCCTTGGTGCCAGCACACACCTCCACCTGGAGCAGGAACTGTCTGGTTTTTACACACTTGGTCTGTGACATCTGTCTAGGCATGTGTGGCCAGCACATGCCCAGATAGAGGTCTCCAGTCCCTTCCCCCCCCCCCCCCCCGCCCCGTTATGTAACTGGAAATCCCCCTGCACCTGCACAGTGTATATTGAGTCTCCCTTTCTGGGTCAGTGGTCATTACTTCATCAACCTCCTCTTCTTTTTCTCCTTGACTTGTCCTTGACTGACTATCAGCAAGTAGCCAGGCTGCAAAACAGTTTCAGTGTACACAAGACACTTCTCCTTCAAAGACAAGGACTTGTTTTTCATAACCTGGCAAGAAAAGAACAGACTCTCACAGGCAGCAAGGCCGAACATGGACCAAAATAAACAGTGTCTCATCACACATAAATACATAGGTATTTGGGTTTCTTTCTCTAGTTTTCTCCAATATAGAGAAAACCATACAGTGCACAATAAAGTAGGCAATAGTCGCTTAAATGTTTGACCATCATTATCCAGCAATACTTGGGCACAGAAGCTTTAACAATCAATATTCACTGCTCACACATGATTGGTATATGCCAAGCTGTGCTAACAACATCACAAAGGAAAGAAATTACAGTGAGTAAGAGAGGATCATGATAAAATTATATAGTGGCAAGGGCTAAAGGAAAGGCAAAGAAGTCATTGTCATCACTGCTGTCACATTCCTCATTGTTCACCTCTTGCACTGCAGAGAGCCTCCCTGAGAGGAAGCTTGCCTGGGACCTTGTGATGATCCTATTATTGAGAGATGCCTCTACCTGAATTAATGTACAAAAGAGACCATATGCCAGAGTCAATACGAGAGATTTTCTTTAACAGTAAATATGAGGGAGAGAGAAAGACATGAGAAGTGGGAGTGGGGCAGAGTGTGAAGGGAGAGAGAAAGAACATGAGAGAGAAAGAGATTAAGCAGAAAGATATCACTGCCTGTGGATCCAGATAGTGCCCTGTTGGTCCTCTTTCACCCTGACTTCTCAGTGGTGGGGGACCTGAGCTTGTTTAAAACTTTTCACTATTTATCCATTTTAGCAAACAAAGGAATTGACGCTCATTGGCTACACTATTCTTTTATTCTATTGGTTAAAAGATTCCTTTTTTTCTAGTGCTAATTAGTTCCATGCTCAGTCTTTCTCTTCTTTTGACTCAGGTGACCTCCCATCTAGAGTTGGTGGGCTATGGCTTCCCCCTGCCAGACCCAGCCAAAGCCAACCTTCAGCACAGCTGCTGATCTGGCCGTCCCCTTGCAGTAATACATTCTTCTCCCCCAGTCTTGTTTACCTCTCCTTAGGTGGCTTAATTTACAGTCCAAATTCCAGGAATTCACAGAAACATATCTGGATGGGGAATAAGGGTGGGGTGGCGTTTGACGGTTGAAGAAGAGCAGTTGCTTCTTTACACAGTTGGCCATTTTGGGTGAACTCCTTCTTTGATTTTAACAGTGTTTGAGGCAATTGTGATCTCTAAGTCTCTTACATACCCTGCCAGTAAGCTTCCGGGCCAGCCACTGCTGAGAGTCTGCATTTTCCCTTGCACTTGCTCTTGTCCAATTTCTCTCCTTTTCTTCTCTCTCTTCCCTTTTTTCATTCTTCCCCAAAAGTAAATTTCCCTGTTGGAGTTACTGTATGCTGTCAGCTGTTGCACCCACTAATAATTAACTTGACTATGTGACCTGTGGCCTCAAAATCTTAGACTGTTCTTATGATATACTGATTTTGAAATCAGTGGGCTGCTCAAGGAGGGAAAATAACACTACCAGATCTGCCTCTGAATGACTTTTATTTTAATCTTTCATTATCATACTGACTTTGTTAAAACCTCTTAGTGACCATTTCTTTGAACATTAATAAATTACTGTTGAATTAAAGATGACATTAATAAAATATTTTTCCCATAAGACACACCAGAATTATAAGTTTCCCTTTGATAGGACTTTAAGGAAATAACCCAATGAGATATTAGTTTCACCTAAGAAAAGTTGATAAAGCAAATATTACTATTTGTATATTCTGAGTCAAATGTTTTCTGTTTCACTCACTTTTTAAAGTTATTAATAGGCTTAGTCAAAACCCAAGGTTTTTTTCCAAGCTTTAAAAGGGTGGAAAAAAGGGATATTGCTCCATTTTGGTTGCAAAAACAATAACTCAAAGATAATGTGAGAATAACCTTCATGTTAGGTTAGGAGTGGTTGGAGAAAACTTTTAACCCTTGTTCCCAGCTGGAATATTTGATCAGGTACTATTTCCCACTGTTCATTTCCCTCTGTCTATTACAGGGATGTAGTATAATGTAGGAGGTCCTGGCCCAGTGTTTCCAACAGCACTATTACATGACCTCAGTGATCCAAACAACTGAGAATTTAATCAGTGCTATCCTGTTAAATTTTAAAATTAGTCTACTTTGGCCCTAATAAATAACTAATTAACACATGTAAATAAGTACTAAGACAGAATGAATAAATAACAAGAACATGAGATATGAGAAACTGATGAGGAGTAGAAAGCATGAATTCTTCAAAGGGGAGTTGTGCTTGACAGACTTATTTGCTTTCTATGAAAAATTACTGTCTTGGGAGATGAAGGGAGAACAGCAGATATTTCCTACCTGGACTTCAGTAAGGCATCTGATAGTGTCTCCCATATAATTCTCATAGAGGAGCTGATGAGGTAAAGGCTGGAGAAGCAGACACTAAGGTGGATTGAAAATTGGCTAAAGGACTAGGCCCAGAGGTTTCTGATCAATTGCCATATCCAGTTGGAGGCCAATGACTAGTAGTGTACCCCAAGGGCCAGTACTGGGTCCAATCCTATTTAACATCAGCATTAATGATCTGGATGATGGGACAGAATGTACGCCAGAGTGTGAGGAGTGGCTGACATGCCAGAGGATCATATTACCTTTTAGTGGGAGTTTGACAGGTGGAGAAGGGGTCTGACAAGGAACCTCATAAGGTCAAGGAGGGGAAGTGCAGAGTCCTGTACCTGTGGAGGAACAACCCCAGGGCACCAGTGTGTGCTGGGTTCTGGCCAGTTGGAAAGTAGCTTGGGAGAAAAGCCCTAGAGGTCCTGTCAGTAAACACCAAGTTGAACATGAGCCAATAATGTGCCCCTGCTGAAGTAGGTGAATAGTATCCTGGGCTGCATTAGGCAAAGTACTGTCAGCAGGTTAAGGGAGCTGATCCTTCCCCTCTGCTTAGCACTGATAAGACCACACATGAAGCGCTGTGTCCAGTGCTGGGCTCCACAGTGCCAGAGACATGGACATACTGGAGAGAGTCCAGCAAAGGGCCATGAAGATCACTGAGAGACTGAAGCATCTCCCCTGTGAGGAAAGGCTGAGAGAACTGGCACTGTCTAGCCTGGAGAAATGAAGGCTGAGAGGAGATTTCATCAACACTTGAAAGCAGATGGAGCCAGGCACTTAGTGATGCCCACTGACAGGACTAGAGAAAATGGACACAATGAAATACAGGAGGTTCTCTCTGAACATCAGGGGAAACCTTTTGGTACTGGAACATGACCAAGCACTGTCACAGGATGTACAGAGGGGTTGTGGAGTCTCCATCCTTGGACATAGTAAAAAATGATGGAGACAGGATCCTGGTCTCTTGATGTTCCTGCTTGAGCAGGTTGTTTGACCAGATGACATCCAGAGGTCCCTTTCAGCCTCATACGTTCTGTGATCCTCTGACAAAGTAACAGAATCCCTAATAATTTCTGGATACAGTTCAGGAATTAATGTGGGTCAGAGGTTCTTTCAAATAAACAGTTTGAATGTGACCACTATTTTTGGAAGATAAGAGAATTTAATAATATTGGTGTGAATCACTTCAGGTCATCCATCCTCATTGCCCCAATGGCATTTTAGTTCACTAGCATAAATGTAGTCTTAAAATGTATCCTATTTTAGCTGAGAAACATTGTACTGTAATGCAAAATGTACAAGAGGGGGATGGGGAGAGGAAGAGCAGATCTTTCTTCCATTAATTAATTTTTATGTAAAAAAATGCAAAATTAGTATTTGTAGCATTAGGCAGTCTTTATTTATATCTGTAACCACAGTCCATGAAGATAATGTACCTATATGCTTGTCAATTTATGCAGTGAGTCCTCCATATAGATTACTATCCATTTCTAGCCACCTTTTACTCTCACACTGCTGAGTCTTGGTAGTAGCTTCTGGCACTGGTACTGGACTTGCACATTCAGCAAATGCTTAATGTGATACACTGATGCAAGTGCTTGTTACAGATTCCAGAAAGAAAGGCACTCAGGCTCTGTCAGATATTGATTAAAATATAACTTACTGGACACAAGAGGAGAAAGAACAAGGATAGAACGTAAATAATCTTACATTCCTTCAAATGGTAAGCACCCCAAGTTTTACAGCACTGGACAACACACTAGTAGTCAGGGCATGGCATGCTGCACAGATCCTTTGTCTGTTTGCTTGCACTGCTATCTTTAGGTTCTGTAAGATTACCTTATTGGTAAACAGCTCTACTGATCATTTCTACTGTCAGGCAGAGGAACATTTATGCAACGATGCTGCTTACAACTAAGTGAAGAAGATACATGAAGGTGGCATGAAGGCCAGGGACCAAAAGGGAGCTACATACAGGCTTTCCTGCTACAATTAATCAGTTAAGTTCATCTGGCAGTCAAGAAGTGTGTACATCACAGACCTGCACCTATTCAGGTCTGCTGTTACATAGATCATTCACTCCTTGATGCCCAGTAGTATTCTGGGTAGGACTACTATACCTTAGCTTAGCTGTTACTTTCACCTGCACTATTGTGATGACAATCGTCAAACAGTAGTCAAACACTGTCAAAGTCAAGCAATATCTTCATGTCAAGAATTGGTGTGACAGAGTAACCAATATGATTTCTTCCTCTGGCATGGAGTGAAGTAACACTGAGCAATGGATGCTGCATTTGCAAGAGTTCTGGTACTCCAAAATAAAGATTACTTCCAGATGCCTTCTCTTGACTTCTTCACTGTGGAAAACAAGGTACAAGTGTTTGAGGGGCTATTTTCTTTCTGGACTGGACATTATGAAAGTGCTCACTTGTTCATTATCTCATGCATAGTCCTAGAATTTTGTGCATCCTGAAATGATATCTAATCAAAGATTATTCATGATCTGGAAGAAGGGGAACATTTCATGACCAAACCCTATCAACCTTTGCAGGCAAACTTCTTAATTCCTACATTTTAATATAACAAGGGAGTATATATTATTAAGAATTTAAATATAGAAGTGTTCAACAGTGCCACACCATTGATCTGCACATGATATGAACTACTACAGAGAGCACCTGTTTTGTAAGTGGCACAATTCAACAAAAGAATGAGCGTAAATTATCCTCCCACATCAAGAAAGGAGTGCAGGGGTTAATAAGATGGAAAAAATGTATGAAATCTATCCAAAGTAAAGGCATTCTATAATTAGAATCTTCCTGCTGCATTATTCATTATAAAAGAATTAATGGAGAAGAAATGCAGATTCCTCAAGATGAAAAAATTTTCATTCATTTCTGTATTCATATAAATTATATAACTTATGAATTATCTAATAATGTGTTACCTACCACAGCAGTCATGACATTACTCCAGTGCCAAGGTCCAGAGGGCACCACTAGCCCTGACTAACCCTGCCCAGCTGTGCCCTGGGGCTTTCTCTACCCTTCTACAGCCCAGGACCCAAATTCAACTTCCCCGTCCTGTCTACAGGCCAGTGTATGAGCATGTAACACCTAGTGACTAGGTAGTACCCAAATTCAGCTGCTCTGACTTCTGTCCTTTCTTTCTGCTGCACATGAAGGATTTCAGTGTTTCTACTGTTGCATCTAAAAGAGAATTCTTTAGCACATCAGTTTAGTTTAATGAAATCTCTTAGTGCTTCTGTATCTAGTTTTCTTCTGAAATTCACTCTCATCAGCTATATTGTATCAGTGCCATGCAGCTGGCACAAACAATGTAATGAGGTTCTGCAATGAGTTCAACATATGCTGTTCTTTCTCAGCACAACCACCTCTGCATTTTCTTCCCCCCCATTTTTTTTATGGACAGTCATACATAGATGGTCTGCACGAGAAAGGAAGGGAAAAGGCAGCTGGAATACTGGTGCCAAAATTCTTAGTCTAAATTGTGTTCATTGTGTCATGAGGATTTCTGAAGCTACACTCAGGAAATGGAAAGAGGGAGTCTACATTTCGCCCCTAGAGTTCACAATGTTCAGAGAAACAGCATGAACCAACCAACTGCTTGGTCTGTATTGCCTGCATAATAGCTCAATAGTCCAGTTTAGCTTGCTTTCAGAAACTGTCATGGTGATTTGCAGGGAAGGATTCTCTAATTTGGATCTTGCAGTCTGGTACCACTGCAGAAGCAAAATATGCAGAGGCAGCTCTGACTTTGATTAACATCTGGTAAGACTATCTGATCTGGCAAGATCTGGGAATGTAGGAGATTCCTCTTGCCACATCTGCAGGGCCAACTGTGTCAGTCTTCACTTCCTCCTAGTTTCATTCAAGAGCCGGCCTCTCCAGCAGCAAGGCTGAGCATGTATTAGGCAGTTTACTCTGCTTACTCTGTATGCAAAATATACACAGACATACATGACTGGCCACATAGATGCACCTACAGAGCACCCGTGAACACAGGCAGCACCAGCCCCTCTGGCTGAGCAGGAGGAAGGTATAGTAGTGAGTCTCACTAGCACACCTCCACTGCAGTCAGATGAAATATATGTATGTGTATATATATGAAAAAAAGTACATATATATGTTTGTGTGTGTTTGTTTATATGTACAGTATAGATCCCTTCAGCAGCTAGGCTTAAGTTTCTGGTATGCCCAGTAGCTGCATCTGCATCCCAGTCTCCCCAGTGGATGGCATGTAAGACATACGAACCCCACTCTCTCTGCTGATGCAGACTATCTCACCCTGCCACACCTGCACACACACAAAGACATGCAGCCACAGCTGTCATTCACTGGGACTCCCCTGATTCCCAACAGCAACCTGCACTCCCATGACCTCACCCTTAGAGACACACCTGAAACCCAGGCAACCTCACCAACTGACCAGCTCATCTGGCTTGCTCTTCAACAGTGCTCTCACACTCACACTCCTGCGTTCACTCCAGGTGCCACATCACAGGCACATGTGGCTCTGAAACCTGGTCCCACCCTGATGTTTGTCAATGGATTTCACCCACTAAAGTCTCTCCAGTTGTTGCCAACACAGACATGCAGGTCTTCAGGACCCATGGTTTGACTCCAGTTGCTGGCATTCAGACCCCTCATAAACACATATGCACAAGAATTTAAGAGCCTCTTACTGGAGAAATAGCTGAAGGTAGAGCCTAATGAGAAGAAAGGACAGACTACAGTGATAAGGTGCAGGGCATGGCTAGTTTGTACAGACCAGCCCCTGTCCAGATGTGCCCATACCCTTTTATTTCCTTATCCTTTCATTTGCCCGCCATTGTTGCTTCCCCTGATCAACAAGATTCCTCTCTTGTTCCATCTTTGGTACCTCACAGATACATCTCATAAAAACTCCTGTGCAATTCTCTCTGCCTGCAATTGATATTGTGCCCAACACCTGCAGACAATAATCACCACTCAGCACAAAAAGATGTTTCACAGAGGTGCTCCCATCATCTTGGTAGGTTTCACACCTGAATGATGAATCTGCTGGTCCTGGAAAAACCCCACGTGGATCCTGAAAAAGATGTCCCTTCTCAAGAGTCTGTAGTTTTTGATTCCTGTTCCTTTCATCCTGCCTGTGTGCTCCCTGTACTAGTGGAGATGGGCCTTTGGTGGTCTAGTGGTACTCCTGTGATAAGCTTGAGATCAGCCAGGACAAGTTGATAGTTCATTTACCCCAGCTGAGACTGGTTTTTTTTTTACTCAATTTGTGTGTGCAGAAGAGCTGCTTGTCACTTTACTTAACAATATCCTTCACAAGGGCTGTAACATTTGAATATGAAATCTTGTTTATTACACCTGATTTCATGACATACACTGTTTATGTTCTAGGTTTATTTTAAATGTACAAGTCCCTGTGTTGCCTCTGTGGAGTGCATCTGTAAAGAATGGCTCATCTACCATGTTGTCAAGTCACTCTGAGTCACCCAAGAATCAAAGAGCCATTCTGCATGAATACTGTATGGAACAGTTTTAATTGAGGGACTAATCAGCAGTGGAACATTAATTAAATCTTTATTTCTTTAAGACAATATTAGTCAGGAAATAAATTTGGGGAAAATATGTTCTGAAGAATAAATCCTATCTTCATCTCATTTTATAGTTTGAGTTTTATATATTGCAGAATAAAACTCCAAGGCTACAAACACAAATGTCCATACTCTTTTCTAACACAATGGAAGGGACTATAGGCTCTACCTTTGTTTTTGTGCAGGTTTCATTCTGAGGGCAGAATCACTGAATCATTTGTAAAGCAATGCATTTTTCTATGTTGTCAATAGAGAAAGACTGATAACTTGCCTAGGTTTTCTGGATTGCTCCCTGGAGGTACCTAATTTTCCTTACTGCCTACTAACAGAACTTCAGCTTGACCAAGCAGGACAGACTGCTGTTTAGGAATTGCAATACATCAGTTAGGCACCCAAAATATAGCATCAGACTCCAGTACAAAATAAATAATAGCACTGGGCTTGAGCTTAGTGAGCCAGGAAAAAAAAAATAAAATCCATTACATTATTTAGTTTTTTACAGTTGAAGTTCTACCATGACCAAACTGCAGAACTGTTCCAATGTTTTCTGGTGCAGACACAGTGCTTCTTTGGAAGTTGCATAAATTTCAAGTGCAGTCTTCAATGTATTAAAGAAGTCCAATTCAAAAATTTCTATTGATTTTAAAAGGCTTTGGGGAGAAAAAAAGATAATAAAAACCGGGATCGTGGAACATTCTCCAAAAAAAAAAAAAAAGAAAAGAAAAAAAAGAAAAAAAAGAAAAAATTTCTACAGTCTTGTGCCTGTACTGAGAAAAATATTCCTTAGGTTAATGACATTTTTTTCAAACATTTTTGTCATGCCACACTCTTAAGAAAAAAGAAGCACACAAGACTCATAGATGTCTGTGACTGAAGAGGAATGACAAATGCCAGAGAGTCCCAAAAAATGTACAAAGTTTTATGAGTAAATTATACACTTAGCATGGAAATTGGTGCAAGTTAGTATCTCAAATTAGTAAGAAAAATAAAAGAATAAAAGAAAAGAGGGAAGAAAGAGAGAGATTAAAGAGAGAGAGAGAGTGAGTGAGAGGTACAGAGGGATCACCAATCTTTGATCCAGTGTTGGTGTGGCTGACAGGGTAACCAGGGTCCTGCAGGGCATCGCCCAGGTTTTTGGGGGTACCTTTTTATAGATCAATTTCCCTGCCCTGGGGCTAAGTTTCTCACTTTCGGTGCAAATGACTTTTCATTCACAGTCTTCTTCTAGACCTTTCTGGAAATGGATAAGAGGACTTTGGGGTGTCTTGGTGGTCTTGTTCCCTCTCTCTATTGGTCTTCCCCACTGCTTGAGCTTCCACCATACTTCACTGTGTTTATTTCCAGAAGCCATCACATGGCCATTTGTTACAGAAAAGTGATGTCCTACCTCCATATGGGTCCCTTCTCCAGCCACATCCTGTTCCTCCTTGCCCCTTTGCATAGCATGTTCTTACGCAACAGTCCTTGGTTGGCTCCATGGCTATCAGTGGTTGAGACACACACATTAGCCCCTTAACTTCTGGGCTTCTACAATTATATAAGTGAAAGTGAACATTATTACATGTCACAGATGTGCAAATTTTCCAAAGGATATCCACTGTTGCTATTGTGACCATAAACACTGAGTAAATGATATTCATTTCTGAAAATATTACAAAAACTTCCCACAAGTATCTTATTATCACTTGGGAAAAGTATCAAGCCAAAACTGAATGTATGTAATGTAATATAAAAATATATATATCATATCCCTCCATAATCTTCTCCACTGTTTCAAAGCCTTAATAGATTTTTTGGAGTCCACTCTAGAGAAACTTTCATTTAATCATCCACATTAACTAGAGTAATTACAATATTCAGTGACCTCCAAATAGAATTACCTTGAAGTATTATTTGTACTGGGATCTTAGTATTCAGAAGATGCTATGTAATTTCTGCCAAACTCCTGAGATTCGAAAGCTGTGATGTCTTTTATCTGACTTCCATTTTCTTTCAACAAAGAAAGTGAAGGAGTATTTTCTTCGAGATGTATAAACCTATCGAAATGGATAACATCGAAGCAACAAAGTGCTAGCACTAATAAAAATCAGAGGTTGGGTGATCAAAATCTGCCAAACATCAATCTGTCTTGTACCTTTCTCACTACAGAAAGATATCTCAGGTTAATAATTATTTCTGTTTGTAAACCTCAAACATTACATTGAAATGTTCATTAAGTTATTGACTGTAACTCTGAGGTAACACAGGTGGCTTCAATATTAATATTTATAGGAGACAGAGAGGTATCTATATTTGAAACGCTGGCACTGAACCAACAACTTAATCATGATCTGTTTCATTAATGATAGCCTAACTGTTCAGCTGTTTCTAGACTATTATGATATTTAAACTGATGAGTCTTTCACACTGTGGATATTTCCAGATGGAGTGCTGTAATGAAAACTTTCAGAGCTGTGGTGTCTTAGAGGAATACCTGGAGAGTTGGATCACTCACCACACTAAAATGAGTAATGTGAGACTGTAGGTAGGGCAAGAGTTGAGGTGTTATCTCCTCAAAATTTCTGCTGCATTAGCTGAGATAAATCACATTGTTAACTTTGCAATTGCCATGATTAACATTTGCTTTCCCCTGTGCATTCTCTTCATTTTACAGCTTAGTCCACATTTTATGAGGTAATTAAACATCCCTTCACAACTTTCTTGAAGATGTGTAAGGGTTAGTCATAATATATAATTTAATTTTTGATTAAAGGACTACAAATTGCTTATGTGATATTGTAGGTGTTATAAGATGCTTTTCTCAAATGCTCAGCAGAGACTTTGGTGACATAATTTATTTGTGGTTAGCTTCCAAACTGTTCTGCACATCCATTATATGCTACATACGGATTGCAAGCGGGGTGACAGGCAAGGAAGGAAATCTGATCCTCTGTCAAGAAGGAATGCAGATTTTCCAGCCAGAAATTAGGTTTGGATTTAGGCCATCCTTTTTGAGTAATGGAATGAGTCAGGAGCATTGATGAGAATGACATTGGGAATTTACCAGTACCAGTCTGATATATGTTTACATTAATTTGTGTGTGCTTTAAATAAGAGATATGTAAGCAATTGCTTTCAATTTTTGCTATGTTTCCAAACTTTACTATTCATTGTCCAATTTACCTGGAGAATATGTGTTGTGGGTGAGTAGAAAACAAACATAAATTATGGAAATGGCACACAGGTCTGTAGATGCTGAAGGGTTACTTATTTGTTTGTCTTGCTACCTTTATAGATGTCTGGCATCACTCATTCTGAAAACTGTATGGCCAAATCTTCAGTATGTTATGCTTAACATTTCTGAAAATCAACATCAAAGCACAATGAAGAATAGAAGTTCTTAATATAAATATGGACAGGTGTAATAAAAATGAATGTTAATATATATTCAAGATTTTTTTTTAATAAATTCTTTTTTTTTGACAGTTCCAAAATGTTATACGTTTTAGTGAATTTATATCCTAGAGGAAGACATTTGAAAATCAGCATTTTTTTCTCTGTGTTTCTATTTCTGTAAGGTATTTACTTTGGACCACACAAAAACTGAATACATGAAGCAGACTTCAGATACATCTGAAATTATGAAGTTTAAGATTCCCATTTGAACTTCATGCATATTTGAAATAATTCTATATTGGATTTGAATGTTTACTTTATGTTGGTTTCCAGTATAACCCAACATCTATGTGCAAATTTTTAGTAAAAATTTTAAACATCTTACCACTGCAGCCTTTCTCTTTTAAGGTTCATAATTACAGCCTTCCAGCACCTGTAGGGAGCCTACAAGAAAGATGGAGAGACATTTTTTTAAAAGGGCACGTAGTGACAGGACAAGAGTGAATGGCTTCAAAGTGAAAGTAGGTTTAGATTAGATATTAGGAAGAAATTCCTTACTGTGAGGGTGTTAGACCCCGGTCCAACTTTATCAGGTGTACATCCTAATTTCGGGCTTCAAGAGATTTGCCTACACAAACCCTTGTAAAGCCATTGGTTCTTTTATACCTTGAGATAATGTCCACACATTTTTTCTAAGAAATTTCTTTCAATTTGCTGAGAAAATAGGCATTTTGGCAAACAGGGCTTTACAGAGACAACTTGCAACTTCACAAAAACATTGCAGCAGATTACCAGGACTAGCAAGCATTACTATAGTAAGGAACTTTCATTACACTTAGGAAAGACAAATTCCATGCAACTTAAGTGAGGCACCCACACTTTACAGAAAATAAGGGTTTAAGTTACCTATAAGAGGAAGAAAAGAATAAAGGAAGAGAGATTAAGAGAAGAAATAATAAAGAAAAAGAGGAGAAAAAGAACATAGTTACCACTCAGAAGGTCACATGTTGATGGCTTCGAAGAGAACAGACCAAGGCCCACAATGGAGACCTTGTGCTGCCTCCTTATCAGTTCTGATCACTGTGACCGCTCCCCCCAGGTGAGATCTTTGGTTCACTGAGCACTCACTGTCCCCTTGGCCACAGTGAGGGGTGTCACAGACAACCAGAGGCTCCAGAGGGTGTGGTGTGGGCGGGTTACTAGGCAGACCTTATTGACTGACAGGTGTCCCATGTGGCCTTCATGTCATGTGGCCAAAGCTCAGCAGTCGTTTTTGGCTGACCATGTGGACACTGCTAAAGGTCTGGTTCCCTTCCCCAACACATACACACAGAGGCAGTGTGGTTCTGACCTAATAATAACTGATCTGGTGTGTAACAGAGAGTGGTGAGATACTGAAACAGGTTGTACATAGAAATTGTGGATGACTCATTCCTGGAAGTGTTCAAGGCCAGGTTGGATGGGGCTATGAGAACCTGTTCTAGTGAAAGGTGTCCCAGCACACAGCACAGGATTTGAAACTAGGAGATTTTTCATGTCTCTTCCAACTCAAACCATTCTATGATTTTATTATTTCTTTAGCTGAGTTCACAGGCTAAAATTTAAAATTTGTAGAGACATTATATCTAAAAGTAGTATAGCAGCCCACTCTTTTGAGCATCCCTGTTCTTTGGGAAACATCAAAAATGAGGGAGAAAAAATGCATATCTGAAGTAGGAAAGGAAAATGTCCATAGTTTTGTTCTTATTCTGTGATCCAGTATAATCAAACGTATTATCTGTTTGATAAGAATTGCACTCTATTTTTTACTTGCCTTCTTTTGGTTGCCTCCCACACACATAATTTTTGTCAATAAGATCTGTCTAACTAGATCTTCTGGGGAAGATTTTTCTGAAGTACTTTCAATAGATGTCATAAGTTTCTTTTTAATGAACACTGACCTTCTAAAACTTTTTGAGTACACTGAATGATCAGTAGAAGGAGTTTCCCACTTTCCAGCTCCATAGCTATTGAATTATTGTGGTTCTTTTAATAAGGACTATTTTATTAACTCTTTGTGTATAAGTGTCTCGGTTACTACTTTATATGAAAAGAACAAATCTTTTTACACTGTAGGAATTTAACAACCTCTAGGTTATATTAACCTCCAAGTACTTTTCTGTATGTTTGGTTGGTTTACCGGCCAAAAAAGAAAGTAAAAGAAAAAAATGAAATTAACAAAATGAAACGAAATAATAAATAATTTTTTAAAAGTGTCTGTTTTTAACAAAATACAAAAACTGACAAGTGTACATGTAGGAAAAAATAATTTCCACTGGAGTAAGTTTATCACTCGTTACAATTAAATGAAATAACCATACTTAGAAATAATAAGAAATAAATAATTAGAAATAAATGATGCAGCATATAGAAATTAATTAATTTGATTAAATTATGTTCAATGGCTTTGATCAAAAACTTAGGAAGTATATCATAACTTTATCTGTTTGTAACATAAACTCTACACATGAATGAAGACTAAATATGTAGTAGAGATGATAAACATCTAATTATTCTTTAAAAAACCCAGAAAACTATCTTAGTTAAAATAAATGAAAGCCTTTTGTAAAAACAAATTACATTCAAAATTACTGATCACCCAGATTTCACCAAGATTACATATATTCAATTTAGCATACGAAAAGACTGTGAAATGTTTAAATTTAATTTTCTTTAACAACTGCCATGTTTATCTTGGGAACCATAATTTGGCTTAATCTGTTTTGGGTGCAATTTTATTTTAATACTGACTAGTAATATCAAGTGTTTGTTCTGCTGTATTTCTCTAACTCTTCACAGAGAAAGAATGTCAGACTATGAAATTCCCAAAGCATATCTTTTATTAGTATTCTATTATCAAATAAAGCCCATTTTTTGCTTTAGTCTGTTTTCTCTTAATTTAACTAGATAAGGGAACATTCCCCCAAAATATTCATTTAAATTTCTGTAATACCAAGTTGTCCTTCTATTTAAACTGTTAAACACCTTAATTCCTTTGACAAAGACTTATATTTATGTGGAAAATTCCAAGAAATGGTCTCCAATTATTGCTCTGATACTGATTTCATCTGGCTGAATTCTTTGATTATTCAGAATTCATTCTGATGTAATACACATTTGTATTTGAATTTTTATCATTCTTTCCTTATCATAAGATTATTAATTCAATTTGTATGGCTTTTCTATTTTCAAGTATTGGATTTTTATACACTTCATGGCATTGACCAAGACTTCAGTCTACAAATAATCTTCATGATGTTAATGCCATCACTTAAACAGCAAATAAAACATAAACTTTGTGAAACAATCAGCTACCCCAAAATTTAACTGCACCTGATTAAAGAAAACAAACAAACAAACAACAGTTCTGCAAATTATATGACTTCCAAGGGGAAGGAGAGTGTGGAGATGACACTCATTTTCATGGACAGGTTGAGCCAAGATAATACATCTTATTAAAAATGAAACCTCTAGTTATCTCTAGTCTTTAATTGGTTTGGAATTTAATCAAGAGATGCTTAAAATATGAGATTAGTTATTTTAGAATTTCATTGTGACCTTGTTGTGGCCTTTCAATACTTGAAGTGAGTTTATAAGAAAGATGCGGATAGATATTTTAGTAGGGATAATGGTTTTAAACTAAAAGAGACTTGATTTAGACTTGATATACAGAAGAATTTTTTTCACAATGAGAGCGGTGAAACACTGGCACAGGTTACCCAGAGAAATGGATGCCCTGACCCTAGTAACATTCAGGTTGATTGGGACTCTGAGCAACCTGATCAAGTTAAAGATTCCCCTGTTCATTGCAGGGGTCTTGGGCTAGATGACCTTTAAGTGTGTCTTCCAACCCAACCTTTACTATGAGTCTGTGACTCTATGAACTCTAAGAACTGATGTATCTAAGAAATTTCTGAGGATCCTACTGTTTTATATATATTTTTGGAGGAAACAAACACAAAAACCCACAAAAACCAAATGCCAAACTAACAGAGAAACTGAAAGCCAAAGACGGATTGCAAATTTTTGGGGGGGTTCCGAAAGAATTTGTGTGTTTTCTGATATTATGAGTTAAAAGAATAAATACAGTATGTCCTCAAGTATCGCATGTTCCCACATTCATATTGGTCTGAAAGTATGAGAAAGCAATATAAGTAAATTATGGACAACAATAAATCAGAATTAAAGTAAGTAATTTCTCCTTCAATGTAAGAAATGTGTTCTTGGAAGCCACTAGGCTTTGCAAATAGATTGTAATAATGTGTTCAGAGCAGAGAACAAATGTGCAGGTCATGTCAAACTACATTAAATTGTTTGTTATTAGCTAAATGAATGACAATAAAAGCTTTAGAATCTTTAATGCTCAAACAGATTTTCATCTAATTTCTTTCTTTCTATTTGGCAGAATGACAGTGTAGCTCATTAGCCTCTTCCTCATCACCTTTGACTTGTGAAGTGAGAGTGAGCTATTTAATAACGGTCAAACAAACCAGGAGCTATGGACATTAGATCAGAATGCAGATTTATTTGCCAAACTCAAAAAATTATTCTACAATGAGATTTTTATTAGGAAAACTGAGAAGAAAAAGAAAAATGAAAGTTTACTTATCAACCCTTAAAAATCCCGTAATTTATTGCTTTCTTCAACAAGCAGCATTGGAGCAGTTGGTTTTAGGAGAGTTCATGCAGTAGTTTATTTAAATGACAGGCAAGTGGGCTGGGCAGACTTCACCTCACCTTAAGGGCAGGTGTCAAGACCAGACTCTTCAGTGGTGCCAAACAATAGGACAAGAGGCAATGGTGAGAAACTGAAAACCAGCAAGTTACATCTGAATATAAAGAAAAACTGTTTTACTGTGAGGGTGACAGAGCATTGGAACAGCTTGCTCAAAGAGGCTGTGAAGTCCCCTTCTCTGGAGATACACACCTGGACACAATCCTCTGCAACCTACTCTAGGTGAACCTGCTCTAGCAGGGGTGGGTAGACTAGTTGATCTCCAGAGGGTCCTTCCAACCCCAACCATCCTATGTCTCTGATTCAGTGTTTTTATTTCAGAAATATACTTTGACTGTGTCTGTTGCACAAGCTCTTAAAGGGATGTTGATTCATATAAAATGTTGAAACAGTGGGTATTAATTACCATTTGTACTTTATTGCATGCAGATTCAGCCTTCTGGGATTATACACTGCATGGGAGTCTGTGTGTGTGTCATAGCTGGATACTGGCCACAGAAGGTCTCCACTAAGACCACTTCAGTTGATGGTGAATGTAAACACAAGCAAACTTACTTAGGGGCAATGTTCTGCACCGCAGCCCTGCTGATTTCTCCATCTCTGCCAGGGCCTGTTTGCTGCTGCTGCAGGAGTTGCTAGAAGGCACAGTCTTCTCAGAAACATAATTCTCAATTGTTGCTTCTGCAATTCCTTTGATGGTAACCTCAGAAGTTCAAATACGCCTTTATGACTTTATCATCCCCTTTCCAGACAAGTGCTTTTTCAGACCTGGCTTTTGTTTTGTATGAAACACATGGCTTCTTCCCTGGGAAGACAAATACCAGTTTTGCTTGTGTTGCTGAGAAGCCTTGAGCTGAATGTGCATGGTTCCCATTTCTTCTAAGAAACCTGACCCTGCAGTTTAACAACTAACTTTTATCCATGTTGGAGGGTCACTAATTGTCTCTGATAAAGCATATATCACAGGCAGTTTATAATCCCCAACAAAGAAGCTTCCACCTGCCTGATGGTACCACCCTTCTTGCAAGTAGTTGTGCTTAGTGAAACATCAGCAATAAAGGGCTGTGTTATGCTGTGTTATGTTCCCTGATTCCCTGCAAACATTACATGTTTTCTTCTTAAAATATTTACCATTCTTATTCACTGCCACATACAAGTCAATGTTTATTTCATAATAATGATCAGCTGTGCTGTACATTCTGAATGAGTTTAAGACTTTATCAAAATAGCAAGCATATGCTGCACCCTGAGTTTTGTGTCATTTTAACAGAAATTTCTGTAGGTACTAAAAGTTCTTTCAATGTCTGATATTTTCATGAGTGTTAATATGCAACATCTTACATTGCTTAGGAAGATTAATGCAAAAATAGATTCCTGGGTATTTCCAAACGTTATATTTAAACTATATTTTGCTAATGAATAATGAGTGCAATGTTCATTGATGAGATCTGAACAATGTTCATTGATGAGATCTGAACTTACGTCCATGATTACCCCAACAGTATACTGTGTCTTGTTAAATGTTTCCCTAAATTGAAATAAGTGGCTCTGCCTTTCACTGGGTACTTTCCAAATTCCAACAGAAGAAGCAACTTCCATTCTTCACTTCTCATTTTATTTTCAATTTATTTTTTGAGGTGTATATTCCTGCAGACATATCAACCAACCATTTTGAAGGTTGCCATAATCAAGAGCTTTCCAGTGTGGTAAACATTTTAAGGACTTTCAGTCTATCCTGGCAATTGAATATTAAAACTCTCCTAATGTTATGTAATTATATTATCCCAGTCCATTCTGAAATAGTAGAGTTCCTTTCAGAAGAGGTCCCTGTACAAGCACTATACATAGGATATCATAACTTGTTTGATGAAGTAGAATACTTCAGCTTTCTCTATACAGAAGTACTGAACATTTCTGACTATTATAGTAGCATGAAGGATGTTAATCAATATGCTATTATCTTACCGGAGTCACTGCAATTTGTAAAGGAAATTTATACCAGAGTGACAGGATTTGTCTATTTTTTACTTGCACAGTTAAAAAGTATTTTAGGCACCTAAATTTGAATTGGCAATTTCATCTTAATTTTTGCCACTGTTTTTTCACAAACTTTATAAAATAAAAGCATTTTTCCATCATGAAACAATTTTGTAAGCTACAGCAAAATAACAGGATGTACACAGGAAGAAAAGGGAAAGATTTCATAAACTTCAACTATCACATCATTTATCCAGTAATTTTCTACCTGACATCTTCCAGCATGTTCTGTACCAGAAGGACAGAAGCTGATTCTTTTCAGATTAAAAAAAACCCAAAACCCCCTAAGCCACACATGAGAGCTAATATGTAATTAAATTGTTTTAATAACCAGATAAAAAAGTTAAATAAATAGAAATAATGAGTAAATTCTCCACCCCTTCAGATGCTGGGAACCCCACTTTCATGTAGGATCAGGTGGACAGCCACAATGTGCTGTACAGAGTCCTTCCATGGGAATTTTTATCTATTATGGTTAATGTGTCTTGCTCTACATCTCTACTCCTCAACTGCAATATTTTTCTGCCAGGCTACTAATACACAGTATCAGTAGATAATAGACTTTTTCCCAAGAATGATTTGCATGTCCCTATGTAAAAGTGAGTTTGGGGTGGTGTCACACACAGAGTATTTAGAACTTTTGTCAAAAACCTGGAATCACAGGGAGGTACTGACTTCTTTAGACATATTCCCAGTATTATTCATGTTTATTCCACTAACCCCAGTCCAGGAACTGCAAAAATGTCTCAGACATCTAGGAAATACTTCCATGATGAGAAAGAAAGCGAGGTTACTAATGGTGAGCCACACTTTTCAATTCCTCTTCTTTGTGATGGTGTGATTACAAGTACCACAAGATAGGGGATGCAAAAGAATTTTTATATTAGTGTTCAGAATAAAAGACTTGTGCTTTTAACCAGTGAGGAAGTTACTTATGGACTCTTATTTGTTTGCTTTCTTTTCTGGAAAGTTCCAATGTCAGTACACAGGGTCTTTCTTAACATATCCTGAGTGATGAATATTGTATTGAGGCTAAGACTTGAAGTCCATGAAAAAAGGTATTGTCGTTGGTAATTGATGATTGCCATGTGAAACAAAAAACAAATCAAGCTGCTTATGCTTCCCATCTTCATAAAAATATGCAAAGTCATAAAAGAGTTCTTCTTGGTTCTCACTGATTGTGACCACCTTCAACAAGTATTGGTCCAATGTTTTCTCTAGACTTTCTCTTGATACTAATAAAAAGCCCTCCTTTGCACAGCACACTGGCTATGGGTCTGTAACTTCCTGTGAAGTTTAACTTTACTTCTAGAGATGACACAGCTTCTTTTTCCTCCTGAGCTTCATGAGTTCTCTGTTTAGATAAGCTACTCTCCTGCCTCAACTGCTTGACTTTCAACACCATGGAACTGCCTGCCTTTGTGCTTCAAAAGAGTAGTTCTCAAAAACTGACCAGCACTCTTGTACTCCTAAGCCCTCAAAAGCAGATTCCCAGGCTACTCTCCTGAACAGCTTCATGAATAGCTAAAGTTTTGCTATCCTAAAGTTCAGCAAAGCAACTCTGCTGTCATTTTTTCTTATTACACTGAATATTCTTTTTGTTTCATGATCACCATGATCAAGACAGCCACCTACCATCACATCACCCATGAGTCCTTCTCCATTCAAAAATATCAAGTACTGGAATATATATATCCTATTTGACTCACTGAGTACCTCAACAAGAGCTGATCGCAGCAGTTTGATATTCCCAGCTGATGTCTGGAAAATTGAAATCCCCCATAGGAACAAAGGCTGCTGATCCAAAGACTTCCCCTAGTTGCCTACAGAATAACTCATTGATGCTTACATTCTGCCTGGTTGATCAGTAGCAGACACCCACTACAACATCTTTATTTTCCATCCCTCTTATCCTCTTCCAGAGGCTTTATACCACATCATCAGTAACTGTAAGGACCATGCAATCAAACCTCTTCCTTATGTGTAGTGCCACACTTTCAGCTCAACTTTTGGAGGATCACTTGTACCTTACTCTAGGTGCTGATGTTTTCATCTACATTGGACTAGGGACTAGGTAAGAAACTTTTGGAAAATAGAGACATCCAAAGAAAAAGAAGGAAAACATCACTGACTTAGGGACTTTTTTTTTAGAAGAGTGAGGAAAAATCAGTTGAAATAAGAAGGTGAGAGAAGGATTAGAAAAAGCCTCAGGTACTGCAGCACAAATTTCTGGAAAACACTAGGAAAATTACAAATTATTAATTACTGTGTTTCTATTTCCTTCTTTATTTCCAAATGCGCATTGACATGCTTAATGGCTTGCCAGAAGGAAAGATTTTTTGGAGGAAGGGAAAGAGGGGAATTTATTTCAGATTTCCTTAATGTTTACCTTGAGACACTGAGGTGAAATATGACTGAGGGAAGATTTATTTCCACAAAGACAAGAAATCCCAATAGATGGAAATTTGACTACAGGTCAGTTTTTGTTACTCAACAAGTTTGAACATCAGGAGTTTCTCTTCTTTGGAAGCCAGCATTTTCAAATGCCAGGAACAAGGTGGAGTTTATTTGCAGCAAAAGGGGACTTGACAGTTCACACTGTTCAGTGGAGTCAGTTTATTAAAATCCTAGTACATCCATCAGTCATGTTTAAGAAAATGATGCAGAGAATCATGTAGTCAATTGTGTGAAGGAGAAAAAGGTGAATGGGAACAAGTGGCATAGATTAATCATGGGAAAATCCACCTTGACAAAATGATTGTCTGCTAGCATGAAATGACTGGATCCATGGTAATGGAGAAACCAGTCAATACTGTTTACCTTTCCTTAGCAAGGTTGACCTCCAACAATATCTTAGTATGGAATATTATAATCTAGATTTTCATAATCTGTTATAAACTAATAATCTAGATGAGTATTCTACCAGAAAGATGAAAAAAAGTGTCTGGATTACCTTTTCAGCCATTATGGCTGGGTGGTGGCTAAACATGCATACTCTACCTGGAGGCCTGTTTTAAGTACTTAGGGAGTATTTCCTGGAATCTCCTTTGTTTCATATCTTAATTAGTGGCCTGGAAGAGGACAGTGAGTAGACCATTATCAAGTTGGCATAGTGGGGAGAGTGGTAGGCAATACACTTGAAGCCAGGACTATAATTCAGAATGATCCTGACAGGCTGGAGGAATGCTGCAGAAGGAATTTTCTTACAGTCAACAGTTGAAAAGTCCTGCACAAGGGAAAGACTATCTCCCCACAGTGGGCTGGGAGCACTCAAGCAGTGGAAAAGGCCTGAAAGGCAGCAAGTTGAGTGTGAGCCTGTAGTATGTCTTGACAGTGATGAAAGTGAACAGTAACATGGATATCCTGGGAAGAGAACCACAGACAGTAGGTGGAGGAAAGTGTCTAGTCCCTTTTTCTCAACACTCATTAAATCACATCTGAAATATCTCATCCATCTTTGGGCTCTCCAGACTCAGGTTGTTCAACCACTTATGCATGGCAGTCATTTCAACCCTTTATGCCTTGGAGTGAATTTAACAGTGTTTTGTACTAAGCAGAATCTCAGTGGCCCTGTGTGCCTATATCTAGGTAGCTGAGGTGAGCCTTTGATCTTCAGTGTCTGCACTGGTTGTTTAGACACTTAGCTGTCACATAGATGCCATGCTTAGATGTTTTCATCAGGAGTTGTCTCTATCTAGATGCCTTCTAAATAGGTGGAATCAAAGAGTTTTAAAGTCTGAAAAATCTAAAGGAGAACACAGACAAAACTCATGTACACATTGTGAAAGCAGTAACACATGGTGGTGAATGTGTGCATGAAACTCCCCGTGGGAATCCTACATGAAGAACTAAGAACACAAATATAAGCCCACTTGGTCATGTCATATTGAAGAGTAAAAGTGAAATGAGATTGCCAGTCTGGACTGTGCCAGTGGCAGAAGGATTGAAATATAAGCTGAACTTTTTTATAAGCATGTGAATATGTAGAAGGTTGTTAGTAGTATGCAACCAATGCTAAACTGCAATAAAATGAAAAGATCAATGTTGTTTGAGAAAGAGAATCTGCAGAGTTAAAACAAATGAGTATGTTCATATAAGGTTCACTTGGTAAAAGAAGTGTGATTTTTCTTCTGAGAAAATATTTAAAAATGCGTTATTGCAATTACTTCTTTGTGGGAGTAATAATAAATATCTCCTAACAGGAACACTGACACGGTGTTAAAACGTACATATAACAGTTAAAAGCATCTTTTTCAATGATGATAAGTATATGCAAAAGCACATAGTCACAGGGAGATAATAGATAGGAAGATAATTATGATTCATATGAACATGAAATATCACTGTAATTGCATATTACATGTTGCTGAAAGATAATTAGCCCAGTGAGAAATTTTAATATGGATTAGATGTGCTGAAAGGATTGTCTCAAAAGTAGAGAATGAACACTGGATTTTCTCTGCCCAAATCCCATTAATCTTTTGAAGATCAGTGGATTTATACCTCTGTCTTTCAAAAACTCCTCTAAGAAACTCAGCCTAAATATGTCTTAGGGTTTTAAATAAAAGCAAAAGAGAAACATAGTTATAATCTGACACCCAGGACAGAGAATAAATTATTAACATACACAAGTAAAAATAATTATTAGAGGATTAAGTTAAGGAAAGAAACATTTAATCTGAAAAACAAATGCTATTTCCAGATAGGGTTTGCTGATATTTGAAAGATAAGGAATACTTTTAATCCTCTGCTCTATTTAAAATTAAAAATACAATCCAGTATGGGGAAAAAAGTTAACACTTCTGTATCAATGAAATGTCTTAAATACTGTAATAAATCTTTCTTACCTCTAACTTTTCTAATAATTCTGTGACTCTACTATTTCAGAAATACCATTTTAGTTGTATTCATATGGCAGTTACCCAGATGGAAAACTGAATTAAACAATTAATTCCCCCGACCATGGCCAAGGATTTGGAACTGGGTGATCCTTAGATCCCTTCCAACTAAAACCATTCTATGATTCTATGATCTGTGATCTGTGATTTCTCACTGTATAAGTGGGATAGCATCAAGCTACATATGTAGCTGGACACATTGCCTATGCAGGGATACAGAAACTCAAACTTTGTCTTGTTTACAAGTTAGTTACTCAGTGATTGCTGGAACAAGGACAGTCTGCTGATCACATAGAGTAAAAATGGTCCACTGTTCTAGTGCTGAAGAATGGTGTAACCACCTTGACCAAACTATCAGACCCATCACGAGGACCTGCAAGACAAGTGCTCTCTGTCTGAGGCTGGAAGCAGCAAGGATGTGCATGCCCTGGTACAGAAATGGGAGTCAGAAATTCTGAGCAGAAGAAACCAAAGCTGGTAACACCTTTTTCAACTGCAAAACTTATTTTACTGAGTAAGCCTGACAACACAAAAGCTAAAAATGTGCATGACTGACATTCAATCACTTTGTAGTATAAAAGGCCAATCCCACTTCTGGATGGTAAGAACTTCTAGCATACCTCCCTAAGGTGTGTGAAGATTCTTCTCTTGACTAAGGACACCCATCAAGGTTACTCCTTGAGGCTGAGCAAAAGAGATTTATTCACAGTTGTTGGCATGGGTGAGTAACATCAATCTCTACTTAATAATTGTTTTGCTATATTATATAATTTCTTTAATATATTTGTTTCACTATTGTTTCAAAAATAGTGCACTATACTAGTAGTTACAACTATCCTATCCATACTGTATAGTAAATAATTCTGATTAAGGTATTTTTTCAAAACATTATCATTATTGTAATCAATTTAAATCAATCATTTATTTTATTTATATTATTATATTTGGTTTGCCATTCTTAATCCTGTGGGACACAGCTGTAGAAAGGTTCAATCCTTTAGACATAAACCATTGACTAAGTCTGGGTCTAAAATTGTATCCAGTTGCAGCTAGGTGTTTCTCTGAGAAGTAGTTTAGAAAGCAAGGGAGGTCTTTTCTGCACCTTGTGACTCAACAGAGGTGCTTCTCTAATAAACTTCATCTGAAGCTCCCATTCTGTTCACAACAGCACCAACAGTTGCAATATTATTAACTGAAAGGTGCCCCTATTTGTGAGAGACTGAGATGGTTTTTGGCTTAAACATTGTTAAAATAACTGAAGGACTTTTGTCCACTGTAGCAAACTGTACAAAGAACCAACTTCTCACTGAAGCCCATCTCTCCCCAAATATTCCTACTAAATTGGACTGCGATGGGAATCTGAGATAAGGGAAAGGTGGTACTATTGTCCAATTATCCCAGGAGAAAGATATATCTACAAGTGTTAGAGACTGGAATGCTAATGGCTCAGTCAAGGTGCAAGATGAGGATGTGCCAAGTAACTGCTCAGGTGCTGAGGACATGCACACCCACCACCTCAGGCTACAAGCTGGTGTTGAACAAGATAAGCAAAGAGGCAAATCCTGCATGGTGGGATAGGTTTCTTTCTCCTTACACCAATGACTCAGGTGAGATAAATCCCCTCTGGGCAAGTACTGGAACATTCACATGTAGCCTGAAGGTATTCATCTCTGCTGATGGGCTGTAATGGGCCATAATTGACTCAAGTGGCTGACCTTACAGGTAGATGTAACATCTTCAAAGGTGTCAAAGACTCCTGAAATGTCCTGTGATCCAGTATTACATCACCCAGTGTGAAACTCCATGCCCCAGCGGAGGTACTGGGCATGTTCCCACCTAGCCTAAGCCACATGAAACACGGCATGCACTTCACTCAACCACAGAGTCTTTACTCACCACTCTAGTCTTCACATACCACAGATTTCTTCCCTCACATACATGGACTTCCCTACCACCACAGTCTTCTTCCCTCAATGTGCAGGCTTTTTCCCTCACCACCCTGGGTTTTCCTCAATGGATTCAGACTGCAACCATCACTTCAACAAGACTGAGAGTCTTTGTACTATTGACTTCAGCATATTGTCTTGTTTTCTTGTTTGCATCTTAACTCGTGCAGAGGCATGTCCCTAATAGTTTTAAAGAACCTGATCATAATAATTTCAATATTCGATTCAATATTCCAATTCAAAAAACCTGATAATTCCTGCATTTTTTATCTAAAAGTTAAAAAAATATATTTTATTACTAATATCCCTAAGCTCTGTCTATGTTTCTACTATTTTTGAGGTTAAAATTTACAATTTTCATCATATATTCCACTTATTTCCTTGGTTAAAACCATGGAATAAGCTTTATGTCCCAGCTTCTAAGCATTGCTACGTTTTTAAGCACAACAGTTTCATGAACATCCATGAACTGCAGCTGCATAGGAATATGTAAAGGACATACTGTTTTAAGCATCACAATAGTAAAGTTTGAAGTCTTGAAGTAGGGAAATTCAGACTTTTTAGCTCTATTCATAGCAAATTACTTCACTCTTCCCTTCTGTGAAAGTTTGACCTTAGTCTCTGCCAAAAGCCAAACTTTACAAGAAAGATTCCCCCCTCCCTCTCCCCAAAAGGCAAAAAGCAGCAAGAGAAAAATTGTAGATATATATATAGATATATATCACATTTATGTGCTATGTACAATGAGACAGGGACCCCCAAACAACCCCAATAAGGGACGAGGGGAAGGGAAAGGGGAAAGGGAGACAAAAAGGGAAAAGACAAACAAATATATACAATCTAAACTCAGGAATTAACTCCATAAATAACGAACACAATAGTAAACTCACTACAAAAGTAGTAGAAAAAGCAAAATTCTTAACCTTCGCTGCTGGCTGAGACAAACAGCCCTCGGTACAGGCCTCAGTCAATGCAAGATAAGAAAGGCCTGAACACCAAGGACTGTCACCGAGCTTGCCCGAGAAGGAAAGAGAGAGAACACACCTCCTCCTTCAATTTTTATACACCTGATTATGTAAAGACATGGGATGGAATACTTCCTAGGTTTTGACCCTGTTACTAAGGAAGGCCTACAAAAAACAACCCATCACACCTTCTTTTGAAGAACTGTGAGCCTTAAGGTATGTAAGATATGAATTTCTTTGTACTCTTCTAGGTATACACGGTGTGTCAGTATGTGTATTCTTTCTTTCTTAGACTATGTGTTTGCTGTAAGCGGGTGTACTACCATTACTGATGGTAAATGCACTAATTTGTACAGTTGCATCAGTAAATTGTTATCACAAAAATGAAGTCTTATATCCAGAACATATGAGCCAATAGCTTTTTAGTGGAACCATCATGAAAAAATTATTTGGATAAAGATTTTCCACATCCTTGATTGTGTTAAATAAAAAAGCTGCTAGTAAGTTTTTAATTGGCATTGTATTGCATTTTATTGCTAAATTGTATATTAAAATATATTGATATTACATTATAGAAACCCTAAAATTAAAGCAGCTTTCTTTGGTTTTATTTATTTTTAAGTTATGCTTTTCGTTGTAATAAATCTCATTTACTGATTACATTAGATGCAAGCATGTTAAGTGAGACAAAGTAGTTACAAAGAAACCTATCCAGGCAACCAAGTCATATTTTCAGCTGCTCTCTATCATTAACAGAGGTTACTAGGCATTGCAAGTAGGTCAAGTCATTTGTCCCTCAGTTGTACCACTGCAAAGAGCAACATAGAGACTAAACAAGCAATTTTCTGTCAAGCAGAATGACATGAGGTCAAGTTTGGGAAGGGTCTATACTGCATGTCCCATGGCTCAAACATCCACTTTTGCAAGGATGACAAGCAGAAGATCCAGTCTCTCAGAAATGTAAAAAATCCCTGTTAGAATACATTAATTCATAGAATCAAAAGGCAAAATGGAATTACAGTTTCCATTCAGTCTGATCATCTGTATCCTATAAGCTGTTAGGCATGCCATAGTTCTTCCTAGAAATAGAGCAGTTCTTAAAAATATGCAAAGTGCAAACTTTTTAAAAGGATAAAACAACACAATGATCAAAATCTGTTCTAGCTTTGAATAAATAATAATTCATCAATCAAAAGTAATTTGTCTTATTTTGTAAATTTTCCATACAGAGTAAACATTTTGAATGTTTATGTCCACATCAAATTATCAAAAAAGACACAGGATTAAATACCTTATCAGCTTGAAAACCAGTGTGTGTTAAAGGCATTCCTATACAAAAAGTCAGGTTTGTTTTCATTTGTGTTTTTTTCTGAAGAGATGTCTCCATGCTCTAGTAAGGAATTTTGTAACAAGGAGAGAAAGCTTTGGCGCTACTGTCAACTCTGATGAAGGAGAATAAGGGATTTCACCTTCAAAACCAAGAGAGAGGTGAACAGGTAGTGATAGCAAGGATAAACGAGAAGCCAATGCAGTCATACAAACATTCATCCTTAAGAGGCCTGACAGAAGCTATTAGGATTCACCCCACAAGTCTCATTTTCACACTAGCAGGGTGAGTGAGCAATGAAGGCTATCGATGCAGCCTCCAGGCATGGGCTCTACCAGCAGCACATTGTGTGTTATGGATTATCATTGTGATGACTCTGATGTGCATTCCAATAAAATGTATCACAGAAAATAACTCAGCGGGAGGTGTGCATCTGCTGCCTTTATTAATCCCATATATTCCCACTCTGCTGTCAGTGATATCCCACAGCAATAAATAATTGACAAATTAGATCATTTGATATTGCCTCTCCTCAATTTTACATAACAATCCTCCATCAATACTGCAAGAAAATGCAGAGGGATATGCATTTTGGAGGCCAGCTCTCAGCAGTCAGTCATGCTAAATCAGCAAAAAACTTGACCCTTGGCTTTCTATGAATATTCTAGCTGGTTAGCCTGGCCTTTCCATGGTAATGAGGGTCTCAGGTAGAAATTCTCTTACTTGGCAAGATAGGAATCCAGAAAGATGAGGCAAAACTCCAAAGAATTAAGTTATAGTAGACACAAGATCTCAACTCCAATGCCAACCTGACTTGTTTTTTGAACACATGTGGAATACTTTTGGAACCTAATTAAGATACTGGCCTTGAAACCCTATTTGACATTAATGCAATGACAGTCATTGAACAAGTGATGTGAGATTGGTTGCAATGGTGAGATTAAATGCAAGTGATACACTAGTGAGAGACTCTCTTGAAGTGCCTTCACGCTTGGCTTTAAATTGCACCAGGGGAGGTTCAGATTAGATATTAGAACAAAAAATTAACTGAAAGAGTGGTTAGTTATTGAAATAAGTTGTCCAGGGAAGTGGTGGAATCACTGTCACTGGAAGTGTCCAAGAGGTGCCTGGATGTGGCACTTGAGGATATGATTTAGGGGTGATTATGGTGGTGCCAGGTTGACAGTTGGACTGGATGATATTGAAGGTCTCTGCCAACCTCACTGATTCTATGATTATGTGAACCCACTTGTCTCTGTGTCTTACAGACTTCTCAGAGGATGTTGCTGTGCGATTGGACTCAGAACACTTTCTCTCTATTTCTTTCCTTATGTTTCTCCAAAAGCACTTGAGATTGAGTCCTAGACACTCTTCTTCCAGAAGGGTGTTTGAACAAAATGTTACTGGGACTGAATTAAAAGAAACAAAGAACTGAGACCTAACCCTAAAGCAGTTACACCAGAAGAAAAGAGGCACACCAAGGTTACTGGAACCATGGGAACTGCTGAACAACTTGGACAGTCTTTTCTAGCACAAACTCCTTACTGATGCTATGAGTGTTTTCCTCCCAGATTTTTGGGTCTCATGCGTTACAGGCTCATGCAAAGGCACCTCAAGTCAGCTTCAAGGGTATCTCTTTTGAGTCTTTCTCTGTGAATCTATGTGGCATTTAATTAATTAATGAATGATTAGAAAGTTGAGGTTTTAAGTTACAGTTGTTACCAACATTTTCACAGAATTTTCTACTTTCTTTGAGAAAAATTGCTATGTTAATAAAAACCATTTTCAGACAACGATAAAATCTGTCTCCTTTTTTTCAGAAAAAAAAATCTTATTTGAAATGGAATTTTTGACTAGCAAATAAATGGATGAATTGCCAGACATACAGATTTAACTCCTTCCTGCCAATGAAGTAGAATCTCTTTAAAACTAACTAGATAAAGGTGAAAGCCCTTAATTTTGGTAATTCTCAGTGTAGGTCAAACACATAATAAAATAATTGGAATATAATTATTAAGCTATTTTTCAGTTTCTCCTTTAACCAGCTTGTTTGATAGCCATAGCCTGTTCATTTAGGTTGACCACTCTCCACAAAGCCTGCCAAATCAGTGTTTTGTCCACATCACCCTGGTGAATACCAATAGCCTCATTAGTGGAAATACATGGACACCTTGTCACATCTGAGTTTAAGTTAACACACATAAATATCTACTGTCAAGCTAATAGAAAAGTTATGTTTTGAAACTATGAATAAAGTGACTATCAGACTCTGTTTTTTCTTGTTTGTCCTAGTGTTTTTCCCACTAATTGCGTTTCAGATTTTTTTTTGGTAAGCATTAGGAAATTTTGAAGTTGGATTTCACTTTGATTCTTTCAATTTTCAGAGTTTTATTGATCATATGATCAAGGTCAAGTTGTCTTGAGTATAAGTACCCTTCCTTCACTTACCAGGGAAGATAGTATTCCTGAAATCTAATGAGATTTTTGTGATCTTCATCTCTTCAAATAAGAGATCTGGGTGTTTGGGTGAGAGCTGACAGCTTCAGTCTAATACAGTAGAAAGAGAACAAATTGTTGAATCTAATTTTGTAGATACACAGCTCAGTAGCAGAAGTTATGTGGTTAGATTGATCAGGAAGCCTGTGATGTTTGTCTGGGCATTAATGAGCAATAAAACAGAATCCTGTAAGCACTTTCTGTACTCAAAAAATATGCCTGATGGCTTACATGCAGACGAGCAGCTGTTTCAGGAAATTTATCAGCAACAGACAAGGTGTAGATGCCGTTTAGAACTGTACAAAACAGGATTTCACAGTTAAATCTTAAGGAAGTATTCCCTTTAATTTAGAAGCAGCTCCTGAATCTTTGTATGTAAAGGACAGTGAGCATTTTTGCAATTTGACAATTAATTAATATATTTACTTTACGGTAAAACTGAAACAATTCAACAGGGTTGGTGAGAGGAATCAGTAAGGAATACAATTTTTTTATTTCTGTCTTTCTTTCACTGTGCTTACTCCCTACCTTTCTCCAGCAATATGTAAATAGCAGGAAAACAAAGAACTAACAGATATAGTCAGAAGTTAAATGACATTTCTTTCAATCTATTCTTCATCACTCATTTAGCATAGCCAAATTGTGATAGGTGGTCTCAGAAGTGGTTCATACCCTTGTAAGCAGCAAATGCATGATAAATGAGCTATAAAAACATGAAATAAACAGCTGCCAAAATCAAAATAAGCAGACAAAAAAATCTAAATCCAAGAAGGAAATAGCAGAACCATGTATCTCAGTTCCATCAGCCTACATCTGTAATCAATTTGATAGATGAGAAATGTTTCAGAGATATTGCAGTGACAGTTTCTTCGTGGCAGCTCTAAAGGAAAATTTAGAATTAAAAATGACTTTATGATTATAAACTGCAGAAATATTCTTAATGAGGAGATCACTTGGGAAGGAACATGGCTAGAAATCAAACAAGTTGCATGGTTTTATGAGCCTTTAACTATGGAAAATTAACTTTCATTTCTTAACGTAGTGGCAAACACTCTGAATCAAAAAGCTACAGCACTGCACAGTTAATACACATAAAGGCATTATCTGCCATATTTTTTCAAAACATTTAGTTAATTATTCAAATACATTCAGTTGTGTCATCTCTTGTCATCATTCAGAAATGCATATGACATTTAATGATTCCCAAGGAAATCAGTAGGAAATGCATTCATTTTGTTCTGTGATTTTCCAATAAGGCTCTGAATTACATATGAACAACATGACAAGAATAGTTTTTAATAACATAACTGCAAATTTGAAGATACAAAACATTTTATGTACAGGATAAATATCTAATAAGCATTGGGGACAGTTCTGTAAATGCAGACTTTGAATCTCGAAATGAAAATATTTAATTTTTTTTGTAGGATGATTAATTTCTTCTCTTGAAGAGGAAATGAACAAAGAAAGAATTCAAAAGGGAACAAAGAAAAGTGCACAATATACATACTTAATGATATTACAATATTGAATTCAATTTATATAAAAAAATTATCAACAGAGTTCTAAGTACAGCCATATCTACACTTTTGTGTTATAAAGACTTTGAGACACTGTTCATTTACTCCTCATGATATCTTGGTTCCACAGAATACCTATGGTATTATGAATCAACCCCTTTTAAAATACCAACAGCAAAAAGGTGGCTTCAAGCACTTTATATGATCCAATAAATGAGGTAGAATAGATCAAGTTTAACAGCACATAGATGTGTTTGGAAGACAGTATGATAGAATATCTAACTTCTCTATCTTTCTCTTATGACATAATTCTTCATGAGCTGTGCAGCTGAGGCTGAACGTTTAACCTGATACACTGAAAATCTTCCCTGGTAAGCGTAGGGATGGTTGAATCAGATAGTGAGTTTTCTAGGTTCTTAACTGATTTCTCCTTCCTCCTTGCCTTTACTCTTTTTTTGGGGCAGTTCACCAGAGTCCATTTATATGTGTTTTCCAAAGTGTTTGTAAGCCTTTTTCTTTTTTTCATTGTTTTGAAATTGCATGCTATAACTCCTTTATTTGTATTTCTTTTCTTTTTTCCTTTTCCCCCTTGATTCCTACCAAAATGTGGCCCTTATAGCAACTAGAAAAACAAACAAACAAGCAAACAAAAAAATTAAAAACATTAGAAACCAAAGTTCCAGGCAGATGAAGAGAAGTTTAGACACAGTAAGCCTGAGAAGTTTCAGTCCTGAGGCCCTGCAGACTCACTCATGTCCTGGTATGATCCTCTCAAATGACACTGTCTTGGCTGGAGCCAAAGGGTGCCCCAACTCTTATTGGCATTCAAAAAGCTTTTGCATGACTGGCTGTTGCTCCTTGGAAGCCAAGCCTCCCCAGCTGCCTGCTGGAGACATAGCATGTCTTGTGATGTCACATTTGTTATTGGTGATCAGGTGAGTTGCTGTATGATCTTGTTGTTGCCCATTTTCCCTACTGCTTCATAAAGCTTTCTTTTATAAATTGTGTCAGGGTCCATTACTGTTCAGACTGCACAATTGAATCTGAATTAATAATGACTCTTTGATTACACTTTTAGGATTTCAATTACACTAACAATATCTATAAGACGCATTTCCTTTTTGCCCATAAGAACGCATTGAACATAACAGACTATGAAGCATGTCTCCTTTAATGTCTGAATGGGTCTTATACTGAAATTGTTACTTAAAAGGTGATATTGGCATCGCCATGTGAGTTGTCGTACACGAATCACAGAATAACAGACAGGTAAGGGTGGAAGGGACCACAGTGGGTCATCTAGTCCAACCTTCCTGCTCAAGCAGGGTCATCCCAGAATACATTACACAGCTCCTGTCACTGGTCACCAGAGACAAGAGATCAGTGCCTACCCCTCCTCTTCCACTCATGAGGAAGTTGTAGACTGCAATGAGTTCTCCCCTCAGACTCCTCTTTTGAGGTTCCCTCTCAATTGGCTCTTCTTGATGCTGAACAGACTGGTTCTCTCAGCCTTTACTGGCAAGAAAAATGCTCCAGTCCCTTAATCAACTTTGTAGCCCTCTGCTGGACCTGCTTCAGGAGCTCCATGTCTGTCTTGCACTGGAGACTGGAACTGGACACACAGCTCCAGATGTGGCCTTACCAGAGCTGAGTAGAGGGACAGGATCACCTCCCTTGACCTGCTGTCAAGGCTCTTCCCAATGCCCCCCAGGATACTGTTGGCTTTCTTGGCCTCAAGGGCACACTGTTGCCTCAGGGAGAGCTTGCTTTCCACCAAGACCTCCATGTCCTTCTCTGAAGAACTGTTTTCCAGCAGATCAGCTCCAGCCTATGTTGGTGCGTGGGGTTATTTCTCCTCAGGAGAGGGACTCTGTGTTTGTATTTGTTGTTCTGCTTTGCCCATGTGTCCAATCTGCTGAGTGACTGCACAGACCTCTGGGGTATTGGCCACTCACCCCTGCTTTGTGTCATCAGTGAACTTGAGGAGGCATCTGTCCCTTCATCTAAGCCATTGATGAACAAGTTAAACAATACTGGGCCCAAGATAAAACCTGGGGACACCACTGGTAACAAGCTTCCAACTAGTCACAGTGTCACCCTCTGGGATCTGCTGTTCAGGCCGTTCTCAATCCACCTCACTGTCCACTCATCCAGTCCACACTTTCTGAGTTTTTCTATGAGGATGTTGTGAGAGAGAGTGTCAAAAGTAAGACGGTAATGATAATTCTGTGGTGAAATTCAAGGACGCATTTTGAAGAATTGCTACGTTCTCTCTTGGTGCACGTCTCCAAAAGTGGGACAGAACATGAAGGACTTAAAACAGATCCTTCTCTGGCATGTTTGCTCTTCATCTTTTATGTGATATAAGGTTTTTTGAAAAATTGGTTCTGAGACACCAGCTTTGATGCAGCTGAGAAAAGGGAACTTTGGCTCCAAAGCACAGTTTTGAGTATGAAATATTAAAGGACAGGTTGATAGACTTTGAAATAATCAAGTTCCTTTACCTTAAACTCTTGTGTTTGTGGGTGTATAGATAATGATAGCCTAAGGAAGTGCTTGCTTGTGAGCCAAATTATTCCTAGTTTTACAAGATTATTTTACCATCTAATAGAAAACTGTAGCAAAAATTAATCCAGAGTAGCAGTTTTGAGTGCAAACAGAACATGAAGCAATGGCATTCCTTGCCTAATGTGATTTGAAAGTCTTATCATAACAGCAATTTTCTATCATGTCTTATTAGTCTTGTACCATGTTGAGTTAGCTGGTATTGTTTAATATGATTTGATAGTCAGTAATGGGATGTGACTTTTCTTTTACCATAACAAACACCAATGCAACATAATGGTAATACAACATGATGTAAAATTCTTAATAATAAATTTAACAGCCCTTTTACCTAACTGAAGGCATTTTGTTGGGTAACTAAACCTTTACTTTTCCAGGATCATAATTGTATGTTTCTCAAAGGCCAGAAGAGAAATAATTTGCAGGGAGAAAGTATTGTTTTTTCCACTTCTATTTAGTTTTGAAACCTATTTCATGTCCTCAGTGTTCTTATTCCTTTTCTTTAGAGGAAGAATGTGAGAAAAAATATTGATGAAACTGACAATCATGTATTCATCCTTGGCAATACAAATACAGTTTAGACATATGCAGAAAAAGAAATGTCTTAAAGATAATTTCTCAGGTAGAAACTGTTTTTATCAAGGGCCTTCTTCAACCCTAAATGGTGCCTGAATTTTTCACTGGACAATTCTTTACCACTTCGCTCTGCTTAGCTATTAAATTCTAGAAGAAATTTTGATAGGGTAGGAACAAACATTAAAGAAAGCAAACAAAAAAGTAAGTAACTGACCACAAAGAAATAGTCCTTTACAGTAGATTTTTTTATCTAATTGTGTAAATTCTTACAATTTTTCTTTTATTATTATTATTATTATTATTATTGTTATTGTTATTGTTATTGTTATTGTTATTGTTATTGTTATTATTATTATTACTGAACTCCAAAAAAGTTAAGAGGTACCATGGAAAGGAATTTTCTAATGTGTTTTGATGTACTTAATTATTTTTTTTTAAGTGTTGTGCAACAACCTTGAAAAACCTTTTCCTTAACTTTGAGCATTTGCTTTTGCATCCTTGTTAGAGTTTTTGTAAGGCTATTTTTTGCATGTATTATCTATAATTAATGACAAATTTTCTCTTGGTGTGAGAATATTTCATGAGCTATATGTATATCAGTAATACTGCATAAAGAAGTGAACACTTTTCATTTTATTTCCGTTGCTTTTGATTCTAGAAATAATAATTTTATAGTGTAATACTTGTAATTCTAGATTTGTATAAGTTTCTCTTAGAGAACTGTCAGCCAGACATACTGGCTAATCAGTACCTTACCTGTGGGATTTAAGACTGCATTTGAACTTTCAGAACTGGTATTTAATTTTCTTAAATTAAAACTGTTTTCATGACTGTGATCACTTACTTGATTCACAAGCACCATGAGCTGATCAGAGAATTCACAATGGCATTATCAATTTGACTGTCACCTAAATTAAGTCATTATCAAACACCAGCCACTACCAAACAACCAGAAATGGATAAAAAGAAGATATTTGTATTTCAACTGAGCAGTAAAAAAAAAAAAAGAAAATTGGAAGAATAGGGAAAATCAGTTGTTAGAAATATTACAAAGAAACAGGTTAAATAACCCACAAGATAACATCTCATACCTTGATGTTGTTTGAATATTTACATTATTTTTACTCTTTATTCGTATGTGTATAATTATGCATAGCAGCATTTTCCTGAGCAAAACAAACAACCATAATTGGAAAGCTGAATGAAGCAACCAAAACTTCAAACAATATGAGGAATCCTGATACCTGACACCAAATACTTAGTACGGTAAACCTGAGTAGTGTTATGGATGAGATTGTTCTGATCCACCCAATTTTGAATCTACCTTTGGTTTATGCAGGTGTGGTGGATTTGATAAACCCCAAAAAATTCAGATTAAGGTTTTAGTTTTACCTAGGCCCCAGTTCTGTGGGTCATGTGATTAGGGACACATATCAGCTGACTTAAGTGACCAGTGAGGTATTTCAATCCCATCTGACATCAGCTCGACTATAAATCAAAGAGCAGCTTCCAGTATGCTCCTCTCTCTCTTCTCCCTTTGGCAGTGCTGAGAGCACCTTGCTCCTGCAGCTGAGAAAGATTAGGCCTCACTGCTCCTGGCCGAGATATCCACAGCAGTTT
>JAWWEU010000001.1:96277674-96301729 GCA_035583155.1 Acropternis orthonyx | reverse complement strand
CCGAGAGAGAGAGAGAAAGAGAGAGAGCACTTAATTATCACTACATTCTGCATAACTTTAAAATTAGCACTCATTTGCATTGCAGCAAAACCTGATGGACTCCACTGGGACCAGGGTCTTATTGTGCTTAGTGCTGTACAAACAGAGAGCAAGGATCAATCTCTGCCCTAAATAGCCATTAGCTGTGTCAGGCAAAAGGATTGTTCTACCTTATTTAACAGATGAGGTACCAAAGTACAGAGATTAAACAATTTGCTCAAGAAAATCCATGGCAGAACTGAATCCAGGTCTCTTAAATCTGAGCCAGATGTCCAGTTCACAAGACCATTTATCTTCCTTAGGATAAGTCACATTCTGTAAACATCTGTGCCTTATCTGCTGTCTCAGTGCACCCTGGCTCAGCAGAGATTTCCTGTAGCTATCAATAAGAAAATCTTTCATTTCTGCTCTCTTCTCACAGGAAAACTTTGAAACTTCAGGACATTCAGAACTGTTGAGTTTAAAAAAAAAAAAATGCAGGCTGTTGTCATTGCCAGAGCCAGAGTTTCATGCCTCACACAAAAACTGGCACAAGAACAATTCACATTCATTGCCGTAAACAAGATGTAATGGAGCAGCATAGCAGCAGCCATGACTGTCACATATTATCATTGCTCTACTTGCATATAATTAATTCCTTGTGAAAGATACCCTTATAACAAAACAATTTGAAATAATCTCCCAACCAGTGTTTCTGCCCTGGAAACAACATATCACAGTCATGAGAATGGTTTCAGCTAACATTCGGCTTGTTCTATACCAGAGCCAACAAGCTCCATATCCATCACCACTGCAACCAGCCAGGCCAAAATAATGAACTCCCTGGAAACATCTAGAATGGAAACTAACCCATCATTTAAAGATATTTTAGTAATAGAGCAAAGACTGAAGAGCCCACAATGCAATACAGAATATTTGTACCAGAGGTACTTGTAGGGTGGTCTGTATCTGCATGTATGTTAATCAGTTGGTCTTATACAATCCTCAACAGAGAATGTCATTGGACAAAGTGAAAAACCTGGACTGTGAGAGTATCTTCTGAATTCATACTACCTGGAAAGTGAAATCCTCAAAGACAGGAAGGTAAATATTTTCAATTTGGCTATTTTATTTTGGATAAAAGTTTCTTCTTCAATACCTCAATATAAGCAGGAATAACAATATGTTTAAAATTTTCTTCTCTGACAGTGGTGTTTTAAAAATAGCTTGGCCAGAAGTAAACATATAAATAGAGTTATATTGCTCTTTCTATGCATGGTAGTATATTTCTCCATGCTCAGTGCTGAATCATCTAGACATATCCTAAATGGCCCTGGAGTGTCAGAGGGCTGAGGCACAAAATATCCGATGAATAAGGTCATTAAGGTCATTCCTTTCACTTGCAAGTCACAGAACAGAAAAAGTGATTCTTGCAGACCTGTAGGGTTATGATCAAAATTTCTAAATTGAAATGAGGCAAATCATATTTGAATCCTTCTTGCCTAAAGCAGCCAGAGCCCATGTCGTCCAGAAGGATGTTTAACTGCAAGTCATTTTGGACTGTGACATTTAACTGGGAAAGTCCATCTGAAAGAAGTAAAAACTTCAGTGGGCAGAATAGCAAACAGGTACAAGCACAACACTGTGATTTGTTTTGTAGGTCACAGGGAAGAACAGAAGGGGGTCATACTTCTGCTACTATTAATGACAGACTATCCCCCACAAAATTAAGACATGTTAAAAGAAGATTTAGTGTATGTTCACAGTTCCTTGTACAAAGCCACATTAGGGATTTCCATACAGCTCTTTAAAAAATATGATATACTTATTTATGCTGTTCAGTGTAATTAACTTAGGTGCAATGCCAGTGACTAGAGGGTCCTGTTTTGAATCTTAGCAGTTCTCTCCAGCAGCTTAGACAGCAGGATGGTCTGAAAGTTAAAACACTCCATGGAAAGCTGAAAAAGTGACTCAGGCAGAGACTGGATTTGAGCCTCAGCCTGCATTACCCCAGTTAATGCTCACACTGTGATCCACTGGGTAAGGAGCCCTACACTGTTGTGTCTCACACCTCTCCATAGCACTGCGTGAAGAAAGTGTTTAAAAAAGGTCATGCCCAAGCTCTGGGAGTCTAATGTATTTCTTGGCTGTTTTACACTTTTATGAAAAGGGAGAAAACCAGACAAAATATAGAGCAATACATTTTCCTAACTTATCAGTATAGAAAACTCAAAACCATTTAATGACAATGAAGTCATAAATTTACAAATATACTACAATCTGGATTTATTAAAAAAAAACACTAATATGGAATTCTGTTTGACTTCATAAGGCTGGATTGTGCATCATTCATTTGATGATTAAAAGAAAATGTAATGTCATTTGTTGATTTCTACTATTCACTCAAATATTCATAAACCTTTATTAGCGAAAATGACAGGAAAGCCTACTTTATCTTCTAAACACTTTCTGTATTTTAACTATTTATTTGCTTTATAATTAATACTTTTTTTTTCTTTTTTCAGCTTTTCCCAAGTGATTCTCAACTGCAGCTAGAATTGTAAACAGTTACCTCTCTTAACAGAGGTTGTACATAATAAAAAAGTGATGGAGAGGTAGTAATTTCTAGAAGAGCTGTCCAGATAAGGTGCAGGAGGATCATATAGGCACTGCATAACTCATCATCCAAATTTACTTCTCACAATATATTGGGTAATAATCTCCTTTTGTCCTGCTATCTAGAAAATATAAAATTAAAAATGCCCTAATATTTTTATTCTTTGGAGTAATAGCAAACCAGGTTGATGATTCTTTCCTCTATGCAGAATCTTGCCAGGAACACTGGCTCACTTCGTGTCATGGGGAGTAGGCTCTGATTCTCACATCTATTTGCAACTTCACAGAAAAGGACGATTGAAGGAAAATAAAAACATCTTATCTTTTCTTTTTCAGCTTGTAGCTGGATTTCACTAGTCCTGTTTACAGTAGTAATGTCACTGAAGCTGAAATATAAGTTCAGTTTTGGTAATGTGGAAGTTATAGTCCGGCAGATTTCTCCATCACAAGACCATGTCTTTCAAACTCCCTGTAGGAAACCAAGTATTAAACATGGAGTGCTTAACATTTAAAGCTACAGTGGGCAAATAAGAAAAAACAAAACAAAACAAACAAAAAAAAAACTTTAAAAACTGCACTTACTTACCTTCTTGTAATATTAAGAGCAATGCCAATGAAAAGTGGTTGTCCATGAATAACAGGTAACATGAATTTCTCTTCATGCTAGTTTTCTCTGAAGGCATTAAACCTCTATCAGATATGGGCAGAGGAAGACAAACTGCTCGCTAAATGTCAAGAAAATGGCCAGGTATTTGTAAATATGATCTGAGAAGGCTGTCAAGTAGATGGTGCAATGCAAGCACCTGCAACCAACAAAGCAAAATAGTATGTAATTTCATATCTGAATACACGTAAATACCAAAACTACCTGGCTACCAAAGCTATTTATTTTAATATTTTCAAGAGTTTAAATGTTACTGATTTTTTTCTTTGAATTTACACTAATCTGGCAGTTATGTGAGAAGGGGTTAATGCTGAACAGGAAAAATATATCAGTAAAAAATTAAACTACATAAAACACTACATCCTCTTTTTTATTTCTTTTGTTTTGTTTTGTTTTCTTCCTATAACCCTTCTTCACTAATTCCTCTTGCTAACACATGCCACATTTTCTTTCACTCGATCTCTTACCATAACTGGCCATATTAAGTCTCTGTCAATTCTTTTGTCTGAGGCAAAGACAGACAATTAAATGCATGTTAAGTGGGTTGCAGCTCCCTGAAATTTTCAGCATTGCTCATACTCACACAAAGACAGAAAAAAGACAAGTTTTGCAAAAAAGTCTTGCAATAAAAGTAAGTGCTTTGTTTTTCAGTATATTCCTGAATTGATGTTGCTGATGATAAAGTCAATTTTGTTTTTATTCAAACTTTGGCTTGTTCTGCCCCTCAATATACTAGTTAGTAGCAAAATTTCTTGCAATCTCTTTATTGCTTAAATGAGTACAATGTGTTCATGGGGGTCATCAAATCCCCTTGCTAAAGTTCACTAAATTTTATGCCAGCATATGCCAACAAGTTGAAAGCTTTTGCAAAACCTCAAGTGGAGTAGTCCATATTTCATTACCATATTCCCAAATCACCCAGTCCTTTGATAAGCAGCTTCTTAAACGATGCATTCCTACCATTCATATTTTTGCACTATTTTGTGAATGCCTGTATGTATATATACATTTTTATATATATATATATATATATAAAGTCAGTCTGAAAGTAAATTCCTGGCATATTAGTAAATATTGCAGGGCTATCAAAGCAGTTCCATAGAATAAAACACCTGATGCCAATGACCTGATGCCCACACTCTCTGCATTTCAAACCTGTTACTTCAATTGGCTGCAGTCTGGTCCTGTAGAATGAAAACCCATTAACACCATGTTAATTCTCTGAGTGCATCTTCTGGTTCAGTTTGTTCAATTTTGCACATTTTAAGGTTTTAATATGATTGAGCTAAACTCAATCAGCAGACAGAATGAGGAGATTCACTGCAAAAGAACCATTCTAATCTAAACCAAAACACTAACATAGCTGAAGCCAGTTTCACCTCTGATTTTGGTCTATGATGTGGCTTCTTATAGTAAGTTTGGTGATTAATGTTGCACTGCTAACATTTCCTTAAAAAATCAATATAAATATAATTAAGAAAATTAGTAAGTCTCAGATTCTAAATAATGTTTTCTTTTTCATTTATTAAGATCTCCAGTTCTAAGTTCTCTCAACACATATTTATCACATTTCCAAATATGTAAAAAAAGTTCCATAAGAAGTATGTCTGCCTAGTAAAATAGATTTTGAATGATCTAATGCAGAAAGTGGCCAGTCTGATAGTTTCTTTATATAACAAGCATAAATGTCTAAGATTCAGGAAAGCATAATTTTGAAAATTTTACCTAACAAGACTGTTTAGACTAGGAAACTTAAAAAAAAAAAGTAATCTTCAAATTAGTTCAATAGTGACAATGTAATTTATAATTATTAAACTGGGGCAAGATACAAACTAAAATTCTGCGTATTTGTTTTCATGATTTCTCTTGAATTTTTCCTGTTTTCGAAAGCGTTTTGTTTGTGAATTTTTTGGTTGGTTGGTAGATTTGGGGGGATTTTTGGTCCTTAAACAAGTTGAAATGGGCTTTGTATTCTACATGTACCATCATTTAAATGGGAAAAAATAAACCCAACCAAGAAACAAACAAAAGGCACATCACATTAATATGTTTTATTTTAAACTGCAAAGGGTTTTAACAATGTTCATTTACACACGCAGACTGAAGTTTAAATTATGAAGTTAAAGAAAAAAACAACACCCTTATATTTTGCCAATAGACTTTTCAGCATTAAACCCAACAGCTCTAGGAACGGGTTTAAAAACAAGAAACTCATCTCATATTTGGATGGAAATTTACCTCTGAGATGATTGCACAGCAAGAAGCACAAAAACATACATAATTATGGATAACTGGCTTTCTGCAGATCATCTCATAATACCAGTGTCACAGAGCCTTTCCATAACAAGCAATTCTGGTTTTATGTTATGATTATTAATACCATCTGGGTGGTTACATGAATTGTAGAAAGACTCTGCTTGGTGCTCTCAGAATCTGTGACTAGTATGACTAATTTTTAGGCTTAAAAAACACTGATCAATCTTTGAAAGAGTTCTTAATTTGTTCAAACTTTCAATTAAACTTTGTTAAATGTGTCTTTTTAGGAAATTGTCCCTAGAATTTAATATATTTTCAGGTATATTTTACACTAGTCATTATTTAATATCAAATATATATGAGCCTTGGAATATATTATGGTATTATAGACCTCTCTGCATCACTGAAAAGTGACGATAGAGCAGAAGAAATTTCCAAATTGTCATTTTACCAAGTTCATGTTTTGATTTTTGAATATTCCATCTAATTTTAGTAATGAATGCATGTTTAGGATTATCATGGAAAAAATAGCACAACAGAGATCAGATCACTTAGGTGGATTTCTCCTCATGTTTTTTTAAGGTTAGAAATAAAATGCTGTTGCTTATTTAGCATCATCACACAAGCATTTGGTGAGGAGTGCTCCTTCAAGGGGAGTAAAATGACTGGAGAACTCTTCCAATTCCACTAATTCTAAACAAAAAGGCATATTCAACTCCTATTTCAGCTTGTTACCGAAGTTCAACTTGCTTTAAGCAGTGATTAAGGACCAAACAGAAGTATCTGGTTTTGGAAAGTGGGCAGTAGATAGCTTAGAGTGTAGACTAAATACTAGAGAAAATAAGAGGCAAGAAGAAGAAGAGAGAAGAGCAATACAGTTTTATATATTGTCAGAAGTGAGTGAACATGGATCTGTTTTGAAGTGAAGGGCTGTATAACATCACTACTAACCTGAGCACATGCAAACTATTTCTGGGCCATATGGGAAACAGAGAGTCTAGGAGCCTCACTCACACTGAAGATATGTGGTCCTCTCTACTGCTACAGAATATAAAATATGAATCCCTCACTAGGAGGTTACTAGGTTGAGTTGGCATCTCTTTACCTACAGTCAGAGAGTATCCACACCTTTTCTTCCAAAAAAAGTGGAAGTCTTGCAATTTTGCAAACTCTCCAGTATATACCCAGCTAGTGAAGAATTCTCCTGAAGTGAGAAACAAAATCCAGTAAGTGTATATAATTGTACTTAGGTTCATTATCCCACATCTGGCTACTCTGGAATAGACAGTAGTGGATGAAAGACAGCAAAAACTTGTCTCAAACCATATGTTAAGACAGCACATTAAAGCCTAAGAACTGTACAAAAATAGAGAGCTAGTGCAATACATATTCTGTTTTTTAATTCACTCATCAAGCCTTTGTCCACAGCTTAAAGTTCCTAAAATGCAGTGTAGATAACACAGCTGGTAATGTTTAATTAAAATATTTCTTCTGCTTTGGTGAAACTAAATTCTCTACTGAATCATATTCAGAAACATCTTCTTTTCTGAGAAACAATGAGCAAAGGCAGCATTCCCAGGTGTGCCCTCTCTTCCCCACACCTAAGAAAATATCAGAGATTATCTCAGTTTTATTGTCAGCATACTACCACAGAAACACAAGACTTCAAAGCAGAACAATCAGTGAAGTTATTTCTTTCCTCATGAGCCCCCTTCAGAAGGATGTGCTCAAGTTATTGTAGAATCTCCAGTCAGTCCCCAAACACAGATAGGATAAGAATGGAAGAATAACCAAGTGCTGCACATTTTAAAATACTCAGAAAGCTTCAGTAACTTCATTTGGGTAGCTAATAGAATTGCAAGCAAACAGATTCTATGACATCACTCAGATCACCAAAAGCTTACCATGATGAGCTTTTCCAAGTTTACCATTCACTAATTCCTTGCATGCACGCACAGGATTTTTTACACAAATAGTTGTAGATGACCTTTTGTGGAAATCTGTTGAAAGCAGATAATGCCACCTGCATGGATACCACTCTCCATATCACAATTCAAAGAGCAGACAGTGGTTCCTGAACATGTTACAGGACAGACTTTGAACATCCAACAATATTTGCACTACAGTAGCAGCTAGTGCAATCAGAGTTCAACCTCTTCCAAAAATTTTCTGATTTGCCAAAGCTGCTTTTGCAGTGCAAAACTTGGTCATCTCTTGTCCACTTAATAGCAAGCAAAAGACCTGCAGCTCTGCTTTTGCCAAGCACCTTACAAGTGTTTTGACGTATTACCTCTCACTAATACAAACAACACAGAAACCATCTCCTCTCTGTGTGGCTCCTTAATATTATACAAAATTACTGCTGCAAAATGATTTAACAGTAGTGCTCTCCAGAGAGAGAGACTAGATAGAAAGACAGATGATGCAGCAGAAGCCTAGAAATCTTAAAAACAAATTATATTTAAACTCTTTCTAAGATCAAACTCTATGTTATATCAGCTCAAAATAACTTTTTTGTCATAGGCTTCTCAAAATCTAATTAAAAATGTGCTGCACATTTAATTTTCTTGCTAAATCCATCTTAAGTATCATAATTTTAGATCTTATGTGAAGCTAATAGCAAGAAAACACCTATCTTTAAAAAACCGACTTGAATATTACTTTTAAAAAGACCTGGCAACTAATGCCGTTACTAGTCTGTAAACAGAAAGCAGCCTACAAGCCATCTTGACTTGAAAAAGCATAATGATTTAGAAACTATTAAAAAAGTTACAGAAAATTGTCAGAGCAGAGAAACAGATGCAAGAGAGTAGGTGGCAATCACTTAACTTGTACGTTATAACCTGCAACCAATGACTGAGCTGCTTAAAATGCAAGTAAAGTTATTTTCAATAAGCAAAACAAATCCTTGATAAGGATTTGGTTTTGTTCCTATCAGCATTTTTCAGATCAATACTCTACAGAAACTGAAAATTTCTCCTCTCTCTTCTTTCACCAGTTACATGCCATTTGCTGAATGAAATCAATTTTCCACTAGCAAGTTTCACAGGTGAAATCCTGTCAACCATGGGATGAAGATGTTTGAAGCACAATCAGCATAAGCAAAGATCTTTATCATAGATATAATTGTTTCAGAAAACACTGTCTATGCTGTGGCATAAACTAGGCTAGCAAAGCTATATTATGCACTATGTTTACACTGTGATGCTTTATCATTGCAGCAGAAGGCTGAGACTTCAGTAGGAAAGTGTGTAGACTTTGTCATACAACAGCAACCTTGAAACAACATTCAGTTTGCAATTTCTGTATAGTGAGGATACATGATGGAGTTCTTGGTATCTCATGGCCTATGTAAAAGTACATATGGCAACTGAAATACAGTTTTCCTCAGGATGCACTGGCACAGGAACAAAAGACAAATTCTAGGAGTAGATCTTGAGAGAAGATAGAAACTGAGAACTGGAGATGGTTGAACATTGGAAATGAAGGGATGGAAAGATTTAAATCTGCAACTAGATTTCAGGTTTATCCTTGCATAAGGATAATTTAACATGCAATCTCTGCAGGAACTAGATGAGGAATAAAATAAAGGAAGAGAAAGCAGGATAGTCAAGAGTGTGATACAGTGTAACAAAGAAGAATTGCTTAGAGTTAGGTTTTTGAGCTGGGCTGTTAGGTCAGAGAAGTATTTAAAGATGGACACCCCTACTGGAGCAGAGGGCAATGATGAGAACATTATCTGTTTGCTCTTTCCCTGAACAGCAATTTCCAGTTTTTTGTTTTACTCATTGTTTGCAAAACTTCCCATCTTTCATAACTGGTGTCAATGTTTCACATAGTAACACTGTGATTTTAAGTAATATGCTTCCTATCCCCAGTCCACCAAGACAAATATTTTGATAGGTGGACAAACTTGAGCGTTCATTTTCTTAAAGGCTACTTCAAGAAAATATAATAAAAAACTTTATCTTTCTTGACATTCTTATTGTTTCAGAATCAACTGACTAGACTATTTTCATTACTTTTTCTATTACGTGGAGCAAAGAAAAAAAAATAGCAACAAATTGTGGATTTGGGGATTAGGTCCTTAGAAGGACTGATCTTCCTCTGCATTTATTTCAGGGGAAACTCATCACAATACTGATTTTGAAAACACCAGCTAGTCCAGTTATTTCCAGTTGAAATTATTGTCTTTACTTGACCTAAATACCTGACAAAAAGCAAGCACCGCATCAAGAAAACTAAACTATCTCTCTGAGATGATATAAAATTGTCCCAGTACTGTAATAGAGAGGCATAAATTCACTTAAATGAATTTTCTATAAAGTGCTGGTTTTTTGCAAATATAAACCCTGACTGAAACTTGAAAATACATTTCCTCATTAAAATAATACCTTCATTTTAGATAGACTAAGTAGTTTTAATTAATAAACACAATATTTGAAGACAGTCAAATGAGGATTTTATTGAAATTATTATGAAAGTAGCATTCAGTTGTCTGGCTTAAGAGAAGTGCTACTCATTCTGAATAGCAACTGAGTAATTATAAGTGGTGGCTTATGAGGATTTCTGCACAGAATGCAGGAAAAGCAAGAATGGATCAGTTCTGTGCAAGACCTGATATAACCAGATGTTCAGGTAAATGTTTAACTTAATCTATTACTTTATTTATATAGCTGAGAGGATACCAGGCTTCAACTTAAAATTCTGGTGGAATAGGAAAGTAATCAGAAGATTCACAAAACTTAAACCCTCCTGGTTGGAAAATTATGTTTATTCTCTTTGAACCATTTGGCAAACTGTTAAATGAAGGAGCATCAGCTCATGTTATTTCTCTCAAATTGAGATTCAAGACACCAACTGCAAACGGCCTTTAAGAGAACATCTTGGAATTTGCTGGAAGTTCATCCCCATCTTTCTCATTTTGTTGGTATATTATTCTATTTTCTTTTACACACCCTCTGCATTTTCAGAGCCTCAAATCCTTCATGGAGGAGGCTAGTCACTGCAAGATTAAAGCTTGGAAACCTCTGTGCATAACATGACAAATAAAAACAGCTGCTCAGCATCCTCCTGCTGTATCTGAATTAAAACATCCAATACAACCCTCATGTTTTATTTATTCACACAGTTTCTTGCCACCTTACTGAACAAAGTTATTCTGGTAGCAAGAACCATTTAATGTTTAAGGACAAAGAATCTGAATCACTGCATTAGTAATTTGAGAATAAAAAATAGCCTTAATAAAAATATACTGTCAGCAGTCCATTCTCCAGAGCATAACAACTTCTTTATTTCTGACTTTGTTGTTACTATTTAACATTGAAAAAAATTCTTAGTTTTCCCACTGCAGTAATATAAATGTAATTAGTCATGTGTGACTCCTTCTTTATTGCCAAACAACTAAAGCAGTGAAATCAACACTAGGATTGAAAAAGTTTTTGAACACATTTTCCCTGAAAGAGAACATGGTCAGCTAGCATAACCAGTTTTCTACATACCTGAAGAATCACAGAAAGAAGATACACATATACACACAAACACAAAAAAAAAAAAAAAAAAAAAAAAAAAAAAAAAAAAAAAAAAAAAGCCTGTTCCACTCCCCATTCACCCATTCAGCTATTTTTCACTGTCTTGGCAAACAGGCTACTGTGTGCCAGTACAGTGCTACATTTTGATTGGGCCCAGAAGAGAAGTTAATGCATAACTAATGTAAAGAGGAGACATATAGGAAAAAAAATACATACAAGGAGAGAAGTAAGGAAACAACAGAGAAATCCTGTAAAAGAAGAGGAAATTTGACAGGTAGAGATGTCAGTTAGAAATAAAAGCAGAAACCATAACACGCTAGTAGCCAAGAAGTCTTTGAAGAAGCAGAACCATATTGAGCTATTCTCAGCTTGGGTATTCTAAGTCAGGGGATTCAAACAGGCACTATTTAGTCAGGAGTCTTGTAATATAATATGTTTTTAGATGTGTTACTGTCTGCATCTTAATAAGTCCATGTGTTTATGGAGCTAAGAAGAAAACATGTGAAACATCCAGAGTTTTCCTTCTTTTCTACACAAACTAGAATTTGTACTTTCCCCTGAGAAGGGGACAGTCCTTTGTAAGATTATCAGGACAGTTTTTAAAGGAACTCAATGACCTTGCCACAGTCATTCGTTCAAAATCCCTAAATCAAAGTCTGAATCTTGATTTGTAGAAGGTAAGTAATATAGAATACAATTATACTCCCACTGTGACAATGAGAAAAATGTTGCCCATTAAACTAAATCTTTAATCTCTCCATGACTGAAAGTACCTGTTTCTCCATAATTCAATTACAGATTTGTTAGTGAAATAATGTTCAGATTTAGCAAGTCAGATGTCCTTTCTGCTTCTGAATATCCACCTAGTACTTGCTCTTAAATGTTGGTGTTTATATCTTTTGTAGCTTGGATATTGTAATTTGGTTATGATACCATTCACTGTTGTTCAGAACTGCATTATTAAGTAATCTTTGCATGAACAAATTCATAATTCATGAGCAAATTATTTAAAGTGAGTATCCAAATTTCCATAATGGAAAGGATGCCTATGGACACATATATGAAGATGTGTTTTTTCTGATCAAACATGAAGTGTTTAAGAGCAAACACATAGAGGGGTTTTATTACAATTGATTTTGACTTCAAATGAATATTGCTGCAAACCATAGAAAATAATTTTAAGAATTGTTTTCAGCTGCTCTTTAGTACCAGACAAATGTTAGTACACCCTTCTAAAATCAACATTTTAATGCTCAGGAGTTTAGTCAGCTCTTGGCAATGTGTCATCTGCCCTTGCTTTCTGGGCTTTCTCTACATATTTGATCCCATAAAAGGCTTTATCAGGACAGAGATAGTAGAGGCCAGGTACAACAGGGGAGGGTCTGAACAGCAGAGACACGGTGTGCAGGGAACAGGAGTATGGACATGGGATATCAAGAGATGAGGCACTGGCTTAAACCATTTACTAATGATTGAGGGGTTTGTTGTGCATCTTTTGGCTTTTTATTTTTTTTTTTTAAAAAGAAGACCCAGAGATAATCAAAAGAGGTTCTCAGAGTAACAAAGGATGAATAAACAGTATATAAATAAAACGGCATAAAATTCTCATATAACCTGGAGCTATAGACCAATGAAGGAATAGATAGCTGTAAAAGTATTTTAGGAAACATGAAAGTGACCCCAAGTAGAAGCTGATGATTTAAAGAAGAAAACAGCAACCACAACATCAATCATATTCCTGACAAAAAAGTACTCCAGAGGCTGCTGACCTACAGTGTTGTCATTTCCAGCAGTCTGAACCTACTAAGAAGCTACTGAAACACGTTATATTTTCATAATTATTAATATGGTTTATTTTACTTGTGTGGCTGTCACCATTCCCATTTCAATGTAACCAATACAGTCATCCTATTAAAAATACTGTCTCCCAATTTAGTTAATTCTACCTACCCTATTCAGTACAAGTCAGGGGCTTGGCATTCAGCTGGTGTTATACAGGAGTATCTTGGTGAGGTCAGGGTGAAATCACCAAATTAACAGAAACTAAGAATTTGAGTCCCAAGAGGGGATTTTATTTTGTACAAAATTGTTTTGCTTCTGTTGTGTAAATTTCTTTGCATTCACCACAAAAAAAAAAAAAAAAAAAAAAAAAAAAAAAAAATATATATATATATATATATATATATATATATATAACGGAAACATTTTTCACTTTGGTTTTAAAGAATGGGACTTATTGGTTCTAGTCTTAAATGATGGCAAACACTATTGCCCAACTGACATTAGCTGAAGTATATCCTGACTTAGACACATGTATAAATTAAAGCAAGAGAAGAGAAATGTCGTAATACGTGATGTAGAGAAATTTAAGAGATATAACATTTTCTTGCCATTTGCATGTGCACAAACTTCGTTCACTAGAATTTGTCTGCATTTAAAAGTAAAGTTTCTAACAGTTTACCACATCAAATATTTTGGACTTGATATCCTACTTAAGTAGAGATGTCTATCTTTTGCTCTTGAAGAAAAACCTTGAAGGCTTTTATTTAATATTATTCACAATTTCATAAAACATGACATTTCCTAATTTATCCAAAACTCATAGTTCTGCATTTCTTTAAAAAAAAAAAGAAAAAATTGTAGCAGCATCTTCATTTTGAGCAATCTGGTCTAGTGAAAGGCACCCCTGCCCATGGTATGGGAATTTGAACTAGGGGATATTTAAGGTTCCTTCCAATGCCAACCGTTCTATGATTTTATGATTTGAAGTTTTCCTAGATTCATTTGGATTCACAATTAATAGATGTGGTATGCCAAGAACCAAAATTTATCTTTGCAAATGGAACCAACTGCCCAGCAGCTGAGTAGCCGGATGTACAAGATACAGTTCAGAAGCTACAGCAAGTAGCTCCTGTACTCCTGAGACAAATGGCACTTATGAATTCTGTAAACACTACTACAAATAACCTTATGGAAAATCAGAGGAGAGCACTCTCGATGCATCCTTTTACTTTATGAAAAATAATTTCATTTTATTCTCCCCAAAAGAAAGAGGGTGTATCTGTTCTTCTTTCTTGCTTAAAAACACCACTTCTATCTAGACAGATACTAGTGTCATGAGAAACAAAAGAAAATAAAAGAAAAATAACTACTCAGGAATAGAAAAAATAATCTAACTATTTGAAAGTCTTCTGCCTTTGGTTTCATTGGTGACTCTTTAATGCCAATATGTAGTATGCTGTGCTCACAGTGAAGTGCTCCAGAGTGGCAAGGAAATACTGTAGCAGAGTTTGAGGAAAAAACCCAGAATCCTTAGCTGTTTTAAAGGTTAAGCACATGGCAGATGGAATGCCAAAAGAAAATACAGTATTTGAGAATAAGGTTTATTAGGAGAAAATTTCAGGTGAAGAAAAAACAATTTGTAATTTCTATTGCAAATGCCACCAACATGACAAAATTTCAAAATTTTTCATATTTTTGAATTTTATTTTAAGAAATATCATCTTTCATATGCTACCCCAAGGAAAAAAAAATGTTATTGAATTCTGAGGTACATTCAGAACCTTAGAGGGCAAAAGAAGGCTTTTGTGTAGAGCTCTTAATGTAACTTCTATTTGATTTCCTTCTACTCAAGGAAAACCATTTTTTTCAGCTTTACATAAAACTTGGTTTCCGAGTATTTTAGTTAACTTCTGAAGTGATAACACATGCTGCAGTTTCCACTTAGGGGATAGGGCTCTTGTGGATATGAAAGTTTTTTGTATTCAGGTTTATCTTGTCTTCAGAATTAGAGTGGGATAGAGTTTTCTTCACATGTGAGCCAAGCAACAAAATAGCAACTTTTCTGCAGCTGCGGTGTGATCTAATTCCCAGCATCTCTGGGAATGACATCTATTGCAGTATCCTGGTACACTGTCAGTAATATGTTTCTGCCATACTAAGCGTGCTGCCATCAGAGGCAGCACAGTCACACAGATAGCACAGGAGGGGGCCAGAAGCTCTGCCAAGGATAGTGTCCACAGGCTGGGTAACAGTGGTGACATGCCATGGTGCACAGTCCTCAGTACCAACCTTCAAGAAAGAGTCTCTGGCCCATCAGAGGCCTGCACGTGGAGTGAGCTCCTAAGGCAAGACACATATCTGGGGCTGTGGGGTTGCCTGGTGCCCCTCACTGAGTCTGGGATGAGATAGGTGGGCTCTCCACCCTCAGGAGGTGAGCACTGGTAGAAACTGTGTTGTCAAGGAAATGAACTCCAAGAGGAAGACAGCAGACTCTGCAGCATCTGAGATGACGAAAAGGAGAGTGCATGAGAGAAAAGCAGTGGACATTGTTCATCTTGAATTTAAGAAGGCTTTTGACACTGTGTGTCATAACAACTTTATAGATGTTTATAGATGGTTTAACCCTGGCCAATAACTAACCCCCACAGAGAGTGGGATGGAGGAGAGAATGGGAAGGGCAAAAGTAAGAAAAGTCATGAGATAAGAACAGTTTAATAAATGAAAAATAAATAAATAAAAATAATAAGAATTCTGATTATTATTGTTATTATTATTATTAAATGGAAAAGAAAGAAATAAACCCCAAGATAAATAAATTATCTAAATGAAAAACAATTTTTCATCACCAACTAACCAATGCCCTGCCTGTTCCCAAGAAGTGTTCCCTGCTGACTAGCTTTCCTCCTGGTCTACATGTGAGTATGATGTCATATGGTATGGAATATTCCTTTGGTCAGCTGGGGTCAGCTGTCCCAGCTGTGTCTTGTCCCAACTCCTTGTGCACCAGAAGCACACTCACTGCCCAGGCACCATGAGAAACTGAGAAGTGTGGCTTGATGTAAGCACTGCTCAGAAACAACTGAAAAATCAGTGTGTTGTCAATGTTGTTCTCATCCTAAATCCAAAACACAGCTCTGTTCCAGCTGCTAGAAAAAAAATAGACTTTATTCCAGCTGAAACCAGGCAAGGATGAAAACCAATCTCCCTTTGTTGTTGTTGTTGTTTGCCTTCATTTTTTCAGTTTGGTGCAAGTGCTCAGCAGGGCTTTGAGAAAGGTTATGTAAGCTGGAAGGTGGAAGAAGACAAACAAGATAAATTTTGGTGCTTTTATCTGACAGTACACTATAAGTGTTCATTCCTAACATTTCAACTACACTTGTTGACAGACCTGTGTTTATTGAATATGAAAGGGCAGGGGAGGAAGAAGAGGCTGCAACATTCAGATATATGCATTTTAAATAAAATTTTTAAACATCTCAGTTTTCTGAGCCTCATATATTTTTCCCGAGTCGATCAACTTCACTAAATGAAAAATCACATATGATGTGATTTAAAGGGAAATAAAGAGATGAAGAGAACATCCCAGTGAGATAAGATATGAAGGTTATTTAAATGCTCAGAACAGCTGTTTATGACGAATACAGTATAGGAGGTAATCGTATTATACCAAGGAGTGATGTATTGTAAGTTCAGTTGTTGATTAGTTTTTAACTTTAGGTTTTATCTACACAGGAGAAAATATCATGCTAGTGACATTACCTGTGTAAAATTTAATTCTCTGACATATGACCTTCAGTAGTTTCAGGATGCTCAATAGCATTTCTTCAAAATTCTAAAACTACCCAAAACTGTTAAAGTTTTCCCTACACCCCTTTATACTACTTTCACTTTGTGCTATAAGCCCTTAGAGAAACCATGGTCCTGTATATGCTGCATTACTAAGGGTTCCCAATATGAATTAAACTCCTTAGCCAGTAGTTGCCACAATTAGGGCTTCGTGCATATCGATGATTGCAGGGAACCTGTGCAGTTCTGCTGTTGAAAGAGGGAACCAAATAGGAAAGGATGAACTTCACAATGCTCATGGGGACTCAGGGACTGTGAATTCTGCCTTTAATTCTGCTATCAAAGTCAAGCTTTCTGCCTCTCTACATTTATTCCTAGTTTCTAGTTTGTCTACTAAGACTAAGGAGCAAAAGCTTGTTGGTACAGTATTTACATAGTCTGCATATGTAACTCTCTTAAACACACTTAACATTCATAATCATATCTGAAAACAATTCAGATGAATTTTTCTTTTTATTATTGCTCCTTGCTCTACCACTAGAGCTATGAACTCCAATTATAACTGCTAAATATATTCTGTAAAAAAATGCAACATATTGCCTTTCTGGAATGATATATCTGCCCTGTCAGGATCAGCCTGATCAAATGCATGTTTAGTGCTAAAAATAGCCTTGTTTTCAAAACAAAACCAAAAAAATCTTTTATTAAAGATGTTTAAATGCCCAACTGAAAAAAAAAAAGGATAAGATAGTGAAAATGAAGATTGCCAGAAGGGTTAAAGAAATGCAAAAAAGTGTCACTATATCAAAGTGTGTCTGCTGGAGGTTGCTGAAAACTTAAATAAAAGAAAGAACATACTAAGCTTTCATACATAAATGACTCCAAGTTTTCTCTTTTCCTCTTTCAAGTCTGTTCACTATTAGGCTTTTTTTGTTTGCTTGTTTATCTATTCTTGATTATTCTGGGCAATGGATTCTACATAGCACCAGGCCTTCATTTCACTAGCGTCCTGCTCAGCTGGGTGTTTGCATAGACACACATGCTAAGCCTGACACTTATGGGTTCCTTCTCTAAGACATTCTTCATATAATGATTTTTTCCTCCTCAGAAAAGCAATGAATTTTTCATTAAGGTTTTAAAATTAAATATCTGGATTACTTCTGTCCAAACATCTCTGTCATGAACAGATAACTTTGGATATGGATACTTGGGAGTAAAACAAAATGCTCCTTAGCATCACCCATATTAGCAGTTGAGGTAAAACCTATGATAAGATTGTAACTTAAAATAATTATCAAGAATTCAGGGACCACTGTCAATCTGAAGAGAAGTCATGGATTCAATAATTCCTGAAGATATAAACTTTGTCCTACCTATGTAAATGCCCCCTCTCCCCCAAAGAATGTGGTGTTGTTCTGAAATATCTCTGTGTCCTAGTTTGTCTTGCTATATTTTCAAAAAAATATATTTCTGTGCTTGGTTTGTTTGGGGTATTTCTTAAGTAGTAACAGTACATCTTTCCATTTTGATATAACTTTGAGTAGAATTCATCTGGGAATGAAATTCAGAAATTAATCACAGAACTTTTCTGTTTCCAAGCTCTGGAATTCTACTATTTTCTAATTTGCCCCACTAATCCAATGCAGTACTACCTAGAAGATTTTCTGGTCTGATAAATGTCATGAGCAATGACTCCTTAATTTTATCACCCAGAAATATGTTTAACAGATCCTGGGACAGAAGTGATTTCTGAAATTATGAATACCTTCTCCTTTTGAAATTGCTTTCCATTTCTCACTCTTCCTTTTCCCTTTAAATTATTTCTCTTTGCTATTTATATCCTTCCATGATTTTAAATTCCTACAACCTGTCCTTCCACCAGTTATCATTTAGAAAAATATGATGAATTTTGGGACTCATCTCTTGATCACCTCAAACTACTAAACTATTTTATTTTATTTTATTATTCAGTTTGTTAGTAACCTTGTCTCTCAAAGGATTGTATGTGTTCTCAGGCAATGAGTGAAACTCCTTTAGAATCTGTCTTCATTATTTTATCATGGTAGCTTCTAGAAAGGAACATATGCTTAAAAGGCAAATATTCTAGTTCTGTAAAGTATCAATCACAAATGTGAAACCTTGAAAAAAATTTTAATAAACCTAGTATTTTTAGACAAGAAATACACAAGAACCTTTATTAATTGGTAAACCAATCAATTATCTACCTGAGTTTCTTTCTTCAAAAGAAGTTATAAATACCACTTTTAATTTTTTCCTTTTATTTTTTCTGAAATTACTTGAATGTTAATAGTGATAGAAACCAAAACCATCTAAGTTTTCTCAGACAAATTGTAAGCTTTTAGAAATATTTCATTTCTAAACACATACAAAAAGCTAAAAAAACTAGGGTAGAGGAACCCCTTTTCTGTTATGGTCAGATAATGGCTCCATGTTGAAATTGATAAATAAACCAGATCTCTGGTGTGCCTGCGATTCCAATATAAAAATGAAGGAATATTACTCTATAATTTATAGCAAGTTCCCATCTTACAAATGTGAGAAAACTCATGGGTTGAGATAAAGACAATTTAATAATGACTTTAAAGCAAAAGTCATGTACACAAACAAAGCAAAACCAGTAATTCACTTGCCAAATCCCATTGGCAGGCAGGTGTTCAGCCATCCCCAGAAAAGATGGGTTCCATCATGAGGATTTAGTAAGACGTTGTTCCAAATGTTGCCCTCTTCCTCTTTCCAGCTTTATATACTGGGCATGATGTCATAGGTGTTGGATGTCTCTTGGGTTCCCTCCCAACTCCTTGTGCACTCTCAGCCTGCTCTCTGGTGAGATGGGTGAGAGGCACAAAAGACCTTGAAGCTGTCCAAGCCTTGATCAGCAATAGTAAAACATGCCTGTAAAACATCAACACTGCTTCCAGCTGTGCTGGTTGAAAGGTAAACCAGCAGGAGAAATGAACCAAACTCAAAAGAAATTATAAGTCAGAGTTAATGTTTACTAAAAAGATTACAAAAAATACAATGATACAGAGAAAAATTAACCAACAAAATCCAGAGGTATAACCCAGCACCCTGGAGCACAAACAGAATGCTTTTCATTAGCCCCTGTGCTGAGCATCACGTCATATCCCCCCCGACCCCTCCCCGAGTAAAAAGCAAAAGGAAAGAATGGTGCGGATGATGGTCATGGTCTGGCTGAGAGTGGCAGTCACAGTCGTGTTGAGGCTCTAGTCCCCCTCTCGATCTGACAAATGGTGCCCTAAATCCCCAAACCCCAAGTATATATATATATGCTAAGTTCAGATAGGAAATGCCCCCTAATTCCCCCAGGGTGGGGAGTTTCACAATGGGTGACTTAACAGTGTGAGTCATGGGATACTTTTGGATGGTCTGGTGATGCCTAAGGGTTTTAGAGTGTGTTTTATAGTTTTTTTATAGTTATATAAATTGAATAAGTTTTCCTAGGTTTCTCACATTTTAAGTGATATTTAGAAGTTATTGAGCACTTTCTCACACCTTACCAAGGACACGGGTTACCTGTAGACATCACATAATGTTAATTACTGAAACTTCTAAAAACTGTAACATTTGGCTGACATGTGTGTGCATGCTTTTAGTTTGCATCTTAGAAGCTTCTGATAAAATAACTACTTTATTTTATCTCCGCTAATGTTGTCTTGAAAGCCTTTTGCAAGATTTTTTAGCCATCACGTTGTTGCAGCTGGCCATTATGTCAGTCCTTAACGGCCCATTAGCAGACATGACCCCTCAGACTGGGTGTGAAGGTGCTAATGCCTCCCCCGAGGGGAGTTATCATGAGTCACTGGTGTGAAGACAGAAACATTCCCATGCCTCGCAGGGTTCTTTAACACCCATCTTGTAGCCTGAGGTGTCAGGTGTGCCCTGGGCAGCTGCTGCAAATGATCCATTATTAACAGTTCCTCAGAAATGACACAGAGGGTGTAGAATACACAGTTTTGGTTATATAATGATAAACTGGTCCCAGCTGCTGTAACTAGGGCACCAGCACAAATTCAAAACAGCTGTACTAGCTACTGTGAAGAAAATAGATTATTCCAGAGAAAACCAACACACACAAATAGAAAAGGGTCATAACTTTCTGTATTGTAAAAAGGCTTCAGTTTAACTGCTGGTCTTACTGAATTAAACCTCTTTAAAGGGACAGTTAGTCTCCCACTCTTAAAAAGTTAATATTATTTGTTCTCTTGTAAAGGAAAATTGTCTGTCTCTCATTTCTTTCCCATCAACAAGGTTGTTTGTTTTCTGCACTGTCTTCCCATCTCCTTTCTTTTCTTCTTTTCATTCTTGCATTCTGAATTCAACACCTCCGGTCAGTTTTATTACTCTTTTTTTTTTTTCCCCTCCCCTTTGGTACATTGGCTTTGTATGCAGATCTGAAAGAATATTAAATGTTTCAGCAGATTAAATATACATACTTTGATTTTCAGAATTCCTTGTATGTTTACAGGAAGGAATCAAGGTCATGCCATATAACTATAGCATAAGACTATAATTGGTTAGGGCAGTTCAGAATGTTATGCTAGTGTTGTATTTTTTGTGTTACCTATGTTATAGATTATATTACATATTGGACCAAATAGTCACATCACTTTTCTTCTGTCTGTAGTGTTTTTCAGTCATACTGATTGTAAAATTCCCAGCAACTTTAATAGGGTTAGGCTTTAATTTTTGTTAATCTACTTGAGCTAACACAGGTTAGCCAACAGTTATGTGACTATTATTAGATGACTGTTAGAATAAGAGGTAAGAGCAGTTCAGGCTGTGGAAACCTTAGACAAGTCATAATACCCTCAACAGTGAGTTCAACAGAAAGTCTGTGGCCTTTACTAGTAATGGCAATGCTTATTTACAGGTCCACAGGCTCCTAATAGAGGCAGTGGTTCAGAACTAGAAATACCTTAGTGTTGGCTACAAATTTTACCAACCTGCTACTTAACCTTAACTTCTGAAAATGTAGCTATATAAAAACAACAGAATTATTCATGAATACGCATTTGAAGTTCTGGGGAAAAAAATATATTAAGTACATTTAAATAAATACCTTTGCTTTTTGAAAACATTAGAGTTGGATCTTCTGAAGTTGTTTTGGTATTAAGCACTCAAATTCACCAGAATGACCTGTAGATTTAAAGTTGATATAGTGTCAAGAAAAATTACTTTGATTTTAGCTCTGTTGTGTTTTTTTTTCTCCAAAAGTATAATATCCTTATCAGTTGAATGTCTACAGTCCTACTGAGCAGGATGGTGAGTGGATTTAAGAGACACCGTGCGGGAAGTTCCTAGGAAAAGGCAGAAGAGGTGAATCCCCTGAGTGCAACAGATTGGGGAAGAGTAATTGTTACACAGGACCTGTGGTATTCTGTTATGTTTTACAATATGCAACACATAAAAATTACAACTTCATCTCATAAGCCAACTAGCTAAGAGAAACTGCCAATATCTATTCTAAATTTTGTTAAGCAAGACTTAGCTATTTGGTCACTACCATGAAGATTTAGTTTTGCACATCATCTTCTTCTGCTAAAACTAACAAACCCCTGCTGTTTATTCACAAAAGGTATTGACAAAGAGCAGTTCCTAAGCTAACAGCAGCTGAACAATCTTCACTATTATATTCTAACCAAGATTTCCAGAAGTCTAAAATTAGATCACTAAAACTATATTGTATTCAAGTGATCTGATTTATAAAAACACTTCAGCAACCATCAGGTATCAGTAGAGCTCAAAGAACCCCAGGATTTTTAGCTAAGAACAGGATTCTGCCTGTTCATGTATAACTTAGTTTAATTGAGTTCCTTAGCAAACACAAATTTTCATTTCTCCGTGCTGTATTTTGGAAATATTTGGTGATCTTACCTCCAAGGGTCATAGTGGCTCTAATTCTAATAATGTTCCACATCCCTATAATACTTCAAAGGGTGGGATTAATTTGGTTTGGTTTGGCTTCTAATATGGCTGCCACGATCTTGTTGCTTGCGTGCATGTTGGTACTAAATAATATTTCACTCTTCTTTTGCATGGATCTATGTAATAAATCAGCTCAGACATTTTAGAATATAATGAAGCACACTAGATTAATTATGGGAAAACTTTTTTGTCATCTATTGCCAAGTTTAGGTCAATAGGATTGCTACTAAGAAGAGTAACATTGCTGCAGGGAGCTCTCAAGGCTAAAACACCCTATTTCACGTTCATTAAGGTTTCAAGTTCTTTTCCCTTTTCTGTCATGATAATTATATCTATATACCACAGAAACCCTGTTTGGCGCGTGTTTGCTCTCCCTGATTGGACTGAAATGAAAAGCTGCCTTCTCTGTGGGCTGAATTCTTTTTACCGTCTAATCAGAAGCATGGCCTGAATCCTAATTACAAGTTAGGGACTTAATGAATGAACTTCAAGAATATTAATTTAATGCTTGAAACACCAGCAAATAGAGTGAATGTTTTATTTGGGGCTTGCTTCATGAAGTCTCCTTCTAGCAACATTAGAATCTAAGGTTTAAAATGAGAATGTGGTGAAAAACATTTATTCTTCAATGAGGGGAAATCAGTAGAGACTTAAAAAATGAGGGGAAGAATGAAAAGAGGGCGAAAAGCAAGGCAGCTGTAATAAAATTGTGATTTTAAAATTATCTCACACATTTTAAATTATTTCTACATATGAGGGTAAAATCTAAGCCACAAGAATGGGTATTGCTGTTAATTTTTCAGGTAAAATTCATTACTCAAGTGCACTTGAGTTCATGACCATTGAACAGTTGACTTACACTGGCAGTCTTGGTATCCTGTGAAAATTTTCTTCTAGAGCACTGAATTACCTTAACAAGTTGGTGCCTTTGAACACCTCCAGAAGGAGATTCCACGTGTTTCTCTAGTTTAAGTGTGACACTTGAGTGAATATTCCCTCTAGGGGCATTCAAAAGCTTTCCTTAGGCTAAGGGCATTAATGATAGTTGAGATACTAAAGAGCAGAGGTTTTCTCAACACCTAAGAGGAAAGATTCAATCTCCAGAGAGTTTCTTTACCAATAGGAGTTTTCCTATGCTTTCATTGAACACCAAGTCTGTAAGCACAGGCCTTTTACTCAAAAGTTAGTTTACTACCCTCCTCACTGAATTGTGTTTTTTGTCTCTTTTGTTTCTTTACTAGGATTCCTAAGAAAAACCTTATTTTACCTTAGTAAACAAAGTTTGAAATATTTTTATACAGTTCCCTTATCATTTGTCAAATTCAAATCTTTAAAACATTGTACAGGAGCTTCATTCCTTTTTTTTGTTCTCTCAATGGATTTTTAAAGAGTGGGGAAAGAAAATGTCTTTTTTTTTTTTTTTTTTTTTTTTGAG
>JAWWEU010000001.1:96245329-96270014 GCA_035583155.1 Acropternis orthonyx | reverse complement strand
ACGCTGTGCCTCACCTAAAAAATCCACTGTGCAGGCTGGAAGGGCACACCCACGTGGGGAGAGCCCTTCCCCAGATCGTCGTTCGTGAAGTCTGGCCATACACACGTCCTCATTAATACCGTATCCTTTGTAAGACACAAGATCATTTTATTCACTCCTTCTTCCAGGTAATTTGTCAGCATATTGAACTCTCCAGGATCTTGTGGAGACTCCTCAAACCCTCATAGCTAGTAGCTGGCACAGCATTGCCTTCTCTTTGTTTCCCTTATGAGAAGGGAGATACATCTGATGATCAAAATCTGTGATAGAAAAGCTAGCTTATTATTCACATAAACTCTTCTCATTTAGTGCTGTAAATATCATTCAGAGACATATTAGTAACATGGACCTCCAGGGAAACAAAACTGTTAAAATTGTACATAAAAAAATTTCAATGTTATATGTTGTGAATATCACGTGATCATTGTATATCTCCAAGAATATTCTCTGTTACAGTAAACAAATATAAAATATTGTCTCAATTAGCAGAAAACTGACTGTCAGTCTCTCCAAGCCTACCACACAGTTTCTGCTGATTAACTTCTCACTTCTTTTCAGGTAAGGCTTCTGAAAGTAAAATCAAAATCAGTCATTTTCTTGTTGTAACTGGCTATATAATAGTTCACGTCTAAATGGTTCTCCCAAAATATGGTGACAGAGACAGATGACTTATTCATAATTATTTATGCAATTGCATTTTGCTTCTGGACCTTCTCAGAAAATTTCTTCAATATTATTTTTTTTTTAAGTTTTCTTTAATTTTAATCAGTGACAGTACTGTGAAAATCCAGCATGGTCTCAGTGAGTGAAAGTACCATTACACTCAAAATTAGCTGGAGTCCACCTGGAACATTCAGTAAATACAGAGGTCTGTGTTTTGCGTACTGTTGTAATAACAAATGAAGTGGGTCTATATCAGTTTCCATTACATTTAGTGAAAATTTCCAAGACCCTTAGGGTATTATCTGGTATTATTGTGTTGAATTTGAATTTGAATATTGTGTTGAGTGTTGAATATTGAACATTGTGTCTCCACAGCTGACGAAAGACAAAGAGTTACTGGAGAGGATCCAGCAGAGACCGCAAAGATGATTAAGGGACTGGAGCATCTCTTATGAAGAGAGACTGCAGGAGCTGGGCCTGGTTAGTCTAGAAAAGAGAAGACTGAGACGGTACCTCATTAATGCATATAAATATCTCAGGCAGGTGCCAAGAGGATGGTGACAGACTTTTTTCAGTGGTGCCCAGCAATAGGATGAGGAGCAATGGCCATAAACTAAAACATGAGAAGTTCCAATTCAACATCAAAAAAGACTTCTTTCATTGAGGGTGTCAGAGCACTCACTGGAACAGGCTGCTCAGGGAGGTTGTGGAGTCTCCCCGGCTGGAGACATTCCAAACATGTTCCTGCATCAGCTGCTCCAGGTGACTCTGCCTTGGCAAGGAGATTGAACTAGATGATCTCCAGAGGTCTCTTCCAATGCTAACTATTCTGTGATTCTATGTTTCTTTATTCAGAAGCTAGATTCAACGTCTCACAATTTTTAAGCAAAACATATCAGCTGTTCTGAAGTTTGTCTTCTTTTTAATTGTTTGAAACAAGTCATTAAGTTCAATCAATATTCATAAATGTCTGAACTTAAAACTGCTTTTTAATGTAATAACTCGTTTTAATTACATAAATCATTCTAGTACCTCTTTCAGAGTTAAGAAGCTCATTGGAAAAAAACCTACTTCCTTGGCAATTTATGTTTAAAGGCATTCTTTTCAAATTACAAAATTACACAAAATGACAGTTACTCAGATTTCCTTCGTTTCATCTATCAAATTCCTGAAAATCAAGACCCACTTCACTGGAACCAGTGAAACTGTGTTAGATTGTTATATTTTGTTATATTTAAAAGAGTGAAATCTTTCTTTTCACACGGACTGAAATTTAGGCTTAGGTTAAAGTACTGGAACCCCATTAGTCATAATGGGATTGCACAAGGGTTATTCATAGCAGAAATTTATCCAGAGTATCAATGGTCCATTAAGGACAAACGCTTTAAAAATGCTGATATCTTTGTGCAGACTTCCTATTAGGAATGAAGTAATGTGTGACACTTTACCTCCTTCAAAGTTAAATTTTTATCACTTTTTATAGTTACAGCAGTACATTGCATCCTTGCAAATATGAATCCCTTTACTTTACAGCCATGCAGCACCAGCCTTCTTCAGTGAGCATGTTTCTGGTAGCATGCCAAACTACAACACTCTGTGACTGTTCTAGATGGGAACAAAATTGTGCAAATCATGAATTTCCCTTTTTCAAAACAGTTGAAAAAGATGAACAAAGATTATCTGAAAAACTGAAACAGAGATCTCTAAAAATAATGCCTCAATGTTTGCTTTGTGCTGCTTTGTTTTTATCATCCTTTTGTTAGTGCGGAACGAAATGTGGTGTTTCCTTCTGGGTACTTTGATTACAGGAGAAATCAAGCTTGAAAAAGACTGTTACAATCTGATAAAATTCTTGTTAAACTGAGGGGTCATTTATACCATAACCCATTATTCTCTTGGCACTTGAACTTTCTTATCCTGAAATGGCATCTTGGCAGCAATGGTTATTATTAAGATGATCAAGAGTGATATTAAAAATTATAGTCCTTGATTTCTGATATTGACATTTTGGACTATGATTAAGAACATAACAGAAAAATTACCTGGAATTCTGGTAGGGCCATGGGCAGATATTTCAGATGGGGAGGAAAATAAGTAATATACATATGAAGTGGGAAGAAAAATTACATGCTGAAAAAGAGAAGGCATTTACAGGCGAAGAACCACGTCTCGTGTAATAGGAAATGCAAAGATAATAGTCTTTCTAATCTGAAGAGCTACAAGAGATGAAAGGATTAGAACTCCATAGACTTCTCACTAAACCTTTGACAAAAATGTCATAAACCCACATTTTTTGAATAGGACAGAAAGAAAAAATACTAAATGCTATATCTTCTTAGAATTTTATCTCAGAAAAAAGGTGACTCACACTGTGCCATTTACTGATTATTGGTTATGGTTCTGATTTCAACAGTAGCTTAGAGAATATTTTCAGTTCAGCTGGGAAATACAGTTATAAGTTGTCCTGTGTACAAGAAGAATCAGCTTCAGAGATCTTACTCCTAATTAAGGTATTTGTGATTTTATGTGCCACATCATTAAACGATATTTAAAATTTCTGTTACTTTTAGTTGGAATTCTATGTTCTGTGTTACCAATAGTCTGGCCTGACCATGTTGTTAAAGTGACTAAGGGTGTGTCATATAGCTAGTATTGCATAGACCTTCGGTTAAAACTGAATATTGCTCTTATTGGTTTACATCATTCAGACTAGGACTATTTATATTTGTTTTCCACAATTCAGCTAAAATATTGTAAGTGCTTTTCAGTTGTTCAGGAAAAGGTATTATTGTTTTGGTTTTGACCTTGGCAAAATGCCAAGCCTCCAGAGCTGTGCATAGTCTCAACAAAGGAATGAAGGAAAAAAAATCCTTAAAACTGAAAAACTTACATATATATATATATATTTACACAAATTTACAATACATATATGTACAAATATAAAAGAAAAACCAAAAATAACTTTATCCCAAGCTGCCCCCTCCCCAACAACACACAGATTCTACCACCCAGAACTCCAGAAAAACACCCCAAAAGGTGTTTCCCAGGAAGAACACCCAGCAAAGAAAGAGCAACCCCAAACAAAACAAAAGTATTTATTTCTCAAAGACCAAAGCTGCTCAAGGGAACAGCTAATCCTCTCGCTCAGAGCTGCCCAGCTGCACAGTGTGTCCTCTTATAGCACACACCAGGAGAGAAGAAGGGGAGGAGAACACATCTCCACTGGTTTTATACTTAACCTGACGTCATAGGATATGAAATACCTAGTTGGTTAATTAAGTCAGGTGATACCTGTCCCTCTGAATCTACGGAAAGCCCCATAACACAAAACTGAGGCTTGCTGAAAAACTATACGAAGGCCTTAATCTGAGTTTTTTTGGGGTTTATCAAACCCATCATAAAAGGATTAGAGAGCAGTACAAAACCTCCTGCTCATATTCAGTAAAACAACAAACTGTTGATGACCTTTCCCTGTCATATTCTTTCACTTTCTTTAGGCTTTGGAATGCGACAGAGAAATTATTTATGTCAGATATGTTTTGACTGTTTTAACTATTTAAAATATGGCTTTGCACATGTTTAGCAATTTACAAGGCTTTTTACAATTTTCAAGCAATTTACAGGCTTACCAATTTACAGCTATAGTATTTATTTTATATGTGATAGATGACAATACATATAAAGAAATAGATAACTGTCTTTAGCTGTTGATTAATTATGATTTTTGAGGTGAACAGGTATCTTGACGTATTCTTTGCATTTGGTGTTTATATACAAAAAATTATATATACATGTTGTTTATATGTTTTAAAGATGTCCAAGATTATAAAGATTGCTTAGAGGGGTCATTTTGAAGCATTCAACTTTCCTTCTATTCCACTGTTATGACAGACATTTGTGTGAGGGACAGCCACATGAGATCACTGTGTAGATCTGAGTGCAATGTGATACAGTACCAGATCATATTGCCCAATTTTTTAATTATCTTTGGGGAAAACACACTTGTTTATTATAAAAGTAGATGTTCTATTCACACCTCTTATTCATCTTTGACAGATGCTTCTGTCAAGCCAGAATTTAACTCTTTCACTGACTGACTACACAGATTTTGAACAACGTGTTAAGAAAAACAGAACAGAAAATGAACAGTTTTCTTAGTACAGTACTTTTCTATGTGCCCTGCTAAGCAACCATGTTAAATTCTGCTTTTCTCAAGAAAAAAAAGAGCCCTAAAACCAGAGACTGTCTTCCCCTATTGCTTCACATCTAAGATCCAGAAAGATTATTCTTAAATGTTAAAAGTCACAGCCAGAAGGAATAATGAGAAGAAAAATTTTCACAAAGACTTGAATATGAAGACTTGGAGCAGTGGAGCATGGGAGGGAAGCAAGGTAGACTAGTTCCAGAAAGGGAGAAGGAGGGAGCTGTGGAGGGAAACAGAAGTGGAACTTGCACGAGAATGAGACTAAAAGCTAGCCAGAAGTAGGAGGAAGGTTATGAGAAGAAAAGATTCATATAAGAAATTATGTAGTAACCAGTAGATAGGCTGTCATTTATTGTCTTAAAAAAAAAGGCTTGACTGCTATTATGGGAGACATCTGCTAGTAATGAAAAATATTGTGTTCTCCAACCCATGAGCAAGAACACTGACTATTATGCTGTGCCAAATATGATGTTTTGCTTTTCCTTGTGATCTCTGATTAATGTTTATAAATGTCAGAAGACCTCTAGAATATCATGTCATTCACAATCTGCCTATTGGAAATTGAACTTAAAAAGTTATGTGATTCTACATTTTAAGCAAAAGGGTTTTTTGCGTTATTCCACTTTTTTCACTTTAGTTTAAAACAGTATACAGTTATGAATATAGATTAGTATCACAGAAACAATCAGCATACACAAGATTACTTTTTATAATAGTTATGTGTAAATTAGAGAATTTCAGATAGATAACTTTCTTATAGTTTGTTTCTACAAAATAAAAATTTATACATATTGACATCCTAATCCTTCTTTAAAGTATATGCTTCATTAGGTGTCACTGCTAGTGAGGATCAGTAAAATCAATAAAAACAAGAGAGAAACTAAAACTTTAACATCCAGTTTCAGATATACATTCAGAAAAATACTTATGCAAATACATAGATAGTCACATGGATATTTCTAATAATTTTGAATTTACAGAAATGATAAATTATTCCACAAATTATAAATTGCAAGCCTTGATGATCACATTTTATCCATAACAGAACTATATTCTGAGGCAAATTGAAGACTGACTGAATGGCCAGGCCCAGAGGATGGCAATCAGTGGTACAGGAGTCTGGTTGGACCAGTGACTAGGAGTGTACCCAGGGTGGGGGTAGAGTGTACCTACAGCAAGTTTGATGGTGATCCCAAACTGTGAGGAGTGACTGATACACCAGAAGGTCATGCAGCCATCCCAAGGGATCTTGACAGGATGGAGAAAGAGGACAAAATAAACCACAGGAAGTGAAAAATGCAGAGTCCTGCACCTGGGGAGGAACAACCCTAGGCGTCAGTACATGCTGGGGGCTGTCTGGCTGGAAAGGAGCTTGGCAAAAAAAGGCCCTGAGGATCCTGGTGGACACTGAGTTGAACTTGCACCAGCAGTGTGGCCTTGTTGCAAAGAAGAATAATGGTACCCTGGGCTGCAGTAGACAAAGTACTGCTAGCAGGTCATGGGACATGCCCCTTTCCATCTCTTCAGCACTAGAGAGGTCACAGTTGGAGTTCTGTGTCCAGTGTGGGGCTTCCCAGTACAAGATAAACATGATCATACTGGAGAGAACCCAGGAAAAGGCCACACAAATGATTAAGGGACTGCAGCATTTCTCCAGGGGGATGAGGAAAGGCCGAGAGACGTGTCGTTGTTCATCCTGGAGAAGAGAAGTCTCAGGGAGGATCTCATCTATACCTGAAGGAGGGTGCAAGGAGGACAGAGCCAGGCTCTTTTCAGCAGTGCCCAGTGGCAGGACCAGACACAATGGGCACACACTAAAACACAGGAGGTTCCCTCTGAACATCAGGAAATACTTTTTCTTCTTTAACAGTGACTGAACATGGGCACAAGTTGCCCAGAGAAGTGGTAAAATCTCCCACCTTGGAGTTATTTAAAAGCCATCTGCACATAGTCCTGGGAAGGTGACTCTAGGTGGCTTGGACTCTAGGAAGGTTGGATAACATAAGTTCCAGAGCTGCTTAGAAATCTCAGCCACCCTGAGATTCTGTGAAATTGGCCTGTTACAAAGAGGAAGTAAAAGTGATGAATTAATATTAAAGAAATTTAAGTGGAAAGCAACATTTTCATGGTGTAGAATTCCTCATATAATCCAATGTAGAAAATGATACATAGAAAATGGTTGAGGATAGCAAAGAAAGCTGGAGACAGCATTTGGTCATTTTTATTATTGAATTGTCCTTTTAAGTCTTAAAATGAAGGAACAACATTTCAATCAAAATATAATACGTTGTTTTCCAGTTATACTTCACTTTCCAAATGGTTTATATTACCTTTTTTTTGTTTGTTTTGTTTTGTTAGGGAAGTTAGCTTCATATTTAAAATAAGTCTGCAGATATAAACAAATCTAATTTGGAATAATAATGGTAGAGGAGTTCACTGCTATGTTTTTCACCTTAAGACATATGTCCCAGTTTTCTGATTGAAGATGACTCAGACTGTACAGAAAGTATTAAATGAACTATTACTTCCTTGCTTACCAAATTCACAAATCTCTGTTCTCATTTTTTAAAAAAAAATCATATATCATATTAATATTTTATATTTATAGCAGCCTACTGCATTCAAATTTGTTCAAGACTGTGAACAAGTCTGTGAGGATGTATTTCTCAATACATATTTACATTTTACAAGCAGAACACTAATAAAGGAAAAATATACTCATATAATTCTTAAATGTTCTTATAATGCTTACTGTTTGGTGCATTAAAATGTTAAATGCAGATAGCATAAGGAAATATAATATCTATTTATTGAAATGATAATTACTGAGAGAAAGCTATTGTGGTTTAAACAGGAGCATAGGATCTGAGAACTGATTCATAAACCTCATGCAGTTTTGCCCCTAAATGTTTTCTTTGTAGCACTGGTTTAACATACAGAGTTGTGAAATTGATTTTGTCTTTTAGAATGAATCAAAATAGCCTATTTTGTGTATCTGCAACACCTCAGTGTCCTGGCACCATACCTTGAATGCATTATTCATCCTTGAGTAATTGTGTGAAATAGAAAATGGACAAGAAAAATGCAGAAATCTTGATTCTTGAAAGATGCCTGTGGTGGCACGTGTACGGGCATTACAAACTATAACTTGTATCACAGAATCACAGAATGGCTGGGGCTGAAAGGGACGTTTGGAGATCACCTAGTCTGACCCCCTTGCCCTGTCACCCTCAGAAGTCAATACATAGTGGCTCAACTATAATTATTAAGTAACCATGCCACTATAAGCTTTTAATTCCCTCACAGAGCAAAAGCTATGAACTATAAACTTTATCTATTGCATGTACAACCTTAATGGAGAAATTACAGCAAGCTATTAAGCAGTGCATTGTCCAGTGCCCAGCCATCCCATAAGTACACTCCCTTGTTCGCAAAGCCCACTTTGGTGTAGCAGGGATCAGTCAACGGTATTGAAATGTGTCCCATCACTGCAGAATAGGTAGGCAGCATCTGTTCATATGTGATCAAGCTGTTATTTTCAGTCAGCAGTTGCACAATTGTGGAGTAATAAATAAGGTTAAAAGTTAAAATAGAATAAGAATTACAGAGGAAAACCAGTTGTTGCTTCCCAGATAAGGACAAAAAGAGAACCACCTGCTGCTTCCTAGATGTAATAAGGTCACAATGCCTCACAAAGTTCCCCAAGCACTGATAAACACCTGCATACATCAGAGAATGGAGCAGTGTGAAGACACCACAAGCCCTCTTCACAGACATCCTGCAGGAAGGGAACATGATGATGCTTTGACATGTGCCAATTTTTCCATCAAGAAAAACAAGATGCCATGTAACACTACCCAAATTTAGCACTTATCACTGAAATCACTCAAACTCGACCTAAACCTAATGAAATAGTATAAAAGGAAGTGGGAAATTTGGAGAAATTGGAGGAAGATTTTCATCAAAACTTCTGGGATCAACTGACGGGTTGAATCTGCCTTACATCCCTGATCCAGGGATGTTGGTCAGGTGAAAAATTTAAGGTATGTGGGTTATCACTGCTTTTAAGGACTAGAGCTCGCTTTTGCTTCATAAAATATTAGGAGATTGTTTTCTTTTAGAGTTTGTGCTTGTGCTTTGCTTTATAGTATTTTTACATTGTTTTAAGTGTGTTTTTGTAATCTGACCCTATTGCTGATTTCCATAAACCTTTATTAACTTGTCACAGTTTGTATTGATAAAGAGTGTTATTCCATAAACTGTTAGAGTGAGGTTTCTATCAGGTGCTGACAGTTTTGTCGACAGTGGAATAACACGTGGGAAAATCCACTGAGGAGTTTCCCTTATGTTGTTAAGTGACAGTCCCCCAAAAAGGGTAATCAAATTATCCTGCTCTTGTGAATCTGTTTGGTGAAGGGTTTCCGTGCGGAATACCTGACAGACTAGATCAGACTTACATGGTTTAGTTTTCCCCTGGGGCACTAACAGACAAATAAATCTTTAAGGGTCAGGTGAATTACCCCCACCCTTTTCTCAAGTGACACATAACATATAAAGATCAATGGAATCTGAAGGATTCACCATGCAAAGTTGATGAAGAAATGGATGACCAAGAGAAATAAACTTACTTTCGTTATATAGAGATATATAAATCAATAAAATCACTGAAAGAGATAACAACATATTTTACTCTCAGTCTCTTTCCAAATTCTTATCTTGCACAATACAATTAAGGCAAAAAAGCACATTTTCTACACAAAATAGAAGGAAAATTATACCAGTTTCAATAACATCTCAGAAAATCTTAGAAGAATAGGAATATAGCACTTACAGCAGCATATATAATTAGAATTGCTGAGCAGATGACTTCTTACTAATTTGAAAAATAAATAGCTGTTTATTTCTATGCTACTGTTCCAGCTGTTTTTAACAATTTGCAATAATGGATTATTAATTACATGGATCTTGCCTGTCAGTTGACATGAGGGAAATATTTACATTTCTAAATAATTTGTCATTACAGAAAACTCAGTTCTGTAGAACTGGAAATATCAGTCACCTAATCCACTTAATAAAGAGAATTACAGATAAGCAGATCTTCAATAACATGTAGACTGTAGTTCACCTTTGGTAATATTACAAATCAACAACCTTTTCTCACATTGGAGGAAAGTTTTTATTACTACGTTAGCTTTCAGTATTTCCTTCACCTAGGAGGCTGTTCCATTAACCTATTGTTTTGAATTTGGAGCAAACTAAATCACAAAAGAAAATGAGAACCTATTTCATGTTTGCACAGGGCACTGATTGCTTCTTTCATAATCCACCATCTGTTTCCAAAGTCCTAATGTAATAATAAAAAAAAAGTATTTAAAGATGTTGAGTCTGCCTGTGTATTCTGTACTTCACACTTGAAAGAAACTAATTTATTACTATTAGAACTTTTTTTTTGAGTGTCAGAGAGGAGAAAGAAAAGCTTGGTAAAAGGCAGGATATTTTATCATGAGTGGCAAGCTTTGCCAAAAAATATAAGCCACTGGTAGCTAAGATATGAGAGATTTTAATGGGAAGCGTTAGGTGACCTTAATATAAATGTCACTCTCAGTTGCTAGAAGGAGAGCTGAAGCAACAGTGAATTGTCAGAATTCATTTCAGTCTGAAAACTATTATCAAGTAGAATTTGTTTTAATTTCTTTTGGGGTCGCTTTCTATGAACAGTTAATCTCAAGTCAACAAAGAGTATGAATGTAGGAGCTTGTTCTTCTCTCATTTACTTCATTTTTCAGCCTTGTGATTAACTAGCTTCGTGCAGAATACTTCTAGTTTAACACAGGAGCAATAGAAAGGAGAAGCAAATTCCAAACTGAAACCATGTGTATAGAAGTTAAGCATTTACTTATACAGTTTTTGAACTTTTTTTAAGTATTATGGTAACATTATTGGGATATTTTAAAAAAAAAATCCAAATAATCATGAAATGGGAAAAGGGGAATGGGAATTATTATTATAATTATTTATTGCTGTCTACATTTTACAGACAATAGAAGAGCATGAGTTTGAATAATGACTTAGCATGACTCTCATTCTAACAGATCACCGACTTCTTCTGTTTCCCAGTTGTTTTGTGTAGAAGAATGATCTGATTCTTATCACTCTTCAGCTCTGTGGCCTCCCCCACTGCTTCTGCAGTGAGCAGAGTTTGACTTCCTTTCTCCTCCACTGTCACTCCTTAGACACAACTATTTCTTTCACTGCAGGTGGTGAGTGGATGAGAAGATATGTTTTAGCTTATCAGATCTGTATCACATTGCCTAACATAAATGTAAGCCAGAAGAGGAAAAAAATTGATCTGTACTTGAAAAGCCTGTAGGCTGAAGGAACCATGGTATCTTTCAGCTATGTAACTAAAAAAAAAAAAAAAAAAAAAAAAAAAAAAAAAAAAAAAAAAAAAAAAAAAAAAAAAAAAAAAAAAAAATCAAAAAAATCCAACAAACACTAAAACTCCTCCTGGTACTGACTTCTAAACACATCTGTGTATTGTTCCTATTTTTTTCCTCTTAATCTCAATTCAGCTCTTCAGAAATAGGATATATGTGTTAATATAATTGCATTATCACTAAATCTGATAGCTCTAATTCCCTATGAAATTTTTTTATGAGAGAGACATTTTTCATGATTTCATGAGGAAGGAATCCATAGAAAATATTGGCACTGCCCTCTACAACGTTACACAACTCTATAGCTCCATAAACAGGTTTAATGATAGAAGGTTGTTATTTAGGGTAAGGGAGCCTGCTGAATGACACTCAGACTGAGGCTAAACCTCAATCTGGCACTCAAGAAAGCAACAGGTAGATAAGCCAAGAATATCAAGGAAAGCAGTATAAGCTGTGATGAAGCTCCCACACAGCAATAAATAAGTTATGTTGTAATACTACCCTTAAGGAAAGAACAACCATTTGTCCCAGTCCACAAGACCTTCACAAGGCACCTGAGAGGGAGAATAATGCTAATGATGAGTTCAAAGCAGTCAGTGCATGAACTGGATTTGAGCAACCTTATGCATTCACACGACTAATTTTTACTAAGAAAGATGTATAGCATAAGCACAACATTCATGCAGAAAATTCAACCAAGGTGTAAATGTCTCACAAGAAATTAAGTTTTATTTGGAGGTTGAGACACATTGAGATCTCAAGTGTGAAAGTAAATCACTCCCAAAGTTGTTTAGCAGTCTGAGAAAACTAAAAGAGTTCAAAATCATTAAGCTCAAAATTTCAGCCTAAGCTTTGCAGGACTAAACAAAGGAATATATAACCACCGGTACCAGCTTATCTTCAGTATGGTTTGACAATTATTATCACAAGTTTAAATTTATGTTTGGAGGTATTTGGTAGAATTTTTCATGTCCTTTATGGGATTCACCTCACAGCAGGTAATACCTGCAATATACCCTCTGTCTAAAACAGGGGATTAAAAGATGAATAAAGATACAAATATGTACATGCAAGCAATAGTGGCTACATCGCTATACTCAGACAGAAATGTGATTAACACTCCAAAATGATTACATATGCGACAGCCTGCCAGACTGAAGGCTTATCTTCTTCATGAAGGTTTACCCCATGCACTAGGCACACCACCACCAAAGTCTCCTGCAGCTGTAGGTGTGTCTTCTGATCTTGAGCATATGCAGGTTGAAGCAAACATGGTTATTTCATATCAGTGCATCAGTTGGACCCATATTTGCATTATGGTGGCTGAGGGTATTGTCTCCTCTCAGCTTTGTTAGTGTTGGGCAATCACACTATGCCAGAATAATCTCATGCAATGAACAGCTCATGGCATCAGCTTTCCTCTAATGCCATCAACGTATACAAAATTACAACTTTCATCCATCTTCATATATTTGTGATTGCTTTTTGCCTGTTCAGGGCGACCTGATCTTTTTGCGAGCATTGTTCTGAAACATGGGGAGCTGATCTCCTTGGAACATCCTACTCCAGAAGAGATTGTACATATAAACAGTCACATCCTGAACTGTTCAAAAAGTCTCAGTTTACTGCATCTGCATTTTGCTGTTGCTTTATCTCTGTCACTTCAAGGCATTACTCTCCATTTGGCTGCAGGTTTGCAGGGATGAGAATAAGACAGTCTCTTAAAGAGTGGCAAGAACAAGTACAGGTTGGTTCTGATTTATTATGCTGCAGGTCTTATAAATGGTGCCTGCTTGACTGACATGCTTACTAGGAAGCATCTCCATACTTCAGTTCAGGGAAGCTCATTAGAGGTAATAGAGTACACCCTTGGAAGCTCCAGTCTACAGAAAAACAGAGATTATTTGGAGCAGTGAAAGAAAAACAATGACAGACATCCTAAGGCAAAGATATCTCCTGAGCTCTAAGTATGGCTCACCAATATAACACGCTCATGCCTAGTCATAAGGAGTTTCTTCTTTCCCTGAGACAGTACACTGTAAGTTATTCAGCAGAAATCCAATGGAATTGAATGACTATTCAGCCAGTGCCTTCTGGCCCTGTGTTTGCACTGACTGCTCTGCTTCATTCAGTTACAAGTGGTCATGAAGTGAAACCCCTCCTGGCACTGACTTCAAACCCATTTGTGTATTGTTCCTATTTTTTTCCTCTTAATCTCTACTCAGCTCTTCAGAAATAGGATATATGTGTTAATACAATCTACGGTAAAATCTTTCAATTCATGCATGTAAGGATTTTGTCTTGCTCTGCTCCAGAAAGAGTTTCAATTCATCAAAATGGTGTGGTGAAAGTTAATACATTTCACCACAACTGCAAAATAAATTTTTACATAAACACTGAAAGTGTTACTTCCACCTGTTTCAGTTCTTTCACTTCTAATTTTTAGGATTCATGCCAAGACTGGCCAAGAAGTTAACTTCAACATTGAGGAGCGGACAATTTAGTACTGAAATCAATACTTGTGGAAAGAGAGAAAGTCGCATTTAGATAATCAGAATACACAGTATCAGCAGCAGCTGCCAAAAACAAAAATGGCTTATTACTAACTGTTATGTTTTAGTGTGAAAGGGCCCCTACACAAAACCATATTCAGTAGCAGAGGCAGGGTTCCCATTCCAAATGCTTGTATAAATCAACTGAATTCCATGAATTGCTGGAGTGCAAATGGGGAAACTGACATGAATTACAGTCTAACAGGAGTATTGAATCCTTAAATGAACTGTACACTCTCATTTTTAATGGCAGAAAGCTGGAGCCAGGCATAATAAAAATAATTGAAATGAGGGTTTGAATACATTAATCTAGATGGGAAGTGCTTTAAAGAACAAGTGAAGCAGAAAAACAGCCGGAATGTATATGGCATTTACTTGTAGATATCATTTACTTCTGATATTATCAGTTACCAATAGTAAAATGTGAAAAAGTAGAAGAAAAAAAACGAATTGTAAAATATTTTTATTACATGGAAATTAAGGAAAAAAACATGGAGCTACCACCTTGTAGTGACCAATGATGACTGCATTCTGTCACAGGTCAAGTCATTCCTTAGAGAAACTGGTGAGGCAAAGAAATTAAATGACCAAATGACAAAGGGCAAAGGACAAAGGCAAATCATTAGGTTTTCTGGAATATACTACAAGAGACTACAAGGAAAATGTAAAATATTAGTCTGATCTTCAGATCACAGAAGAGAATGATGAGGACTTTCTTAGTTCAGAAGCTGTAGTGTGAACAGAGATCCTCCCCAAAACACTGCTGTTTACAGCACTAAAATCACTAAGAGCCACACAGGAAACAGAACTGATGATAGATAGCATTCAAGAGCAGGCAGAACATATAATGAGCCTTATTGCTGAACACAGCCAGGGTGGCTGGATTTCAGGTTTAGACTTAAATACCTACATTCAAAAAACTGTCTGTTTAGTCATTCAGACATCCTTTAGATTCAGCCCGATTGCTTTCTGTAGTCTGGGTCTGTATTTTAATTTCAAAGCAGTTCAGTTCTTTGCTGGCTCTGTGAAGAAGCTGTTGAGAAGCAATATTATAACAGAAGGACATACTATGTGGTGCTCAGAAGAGGCCTGTGTATATATATCTGTATACATGTTTCTGTTTCTTAAATTTGCCCTGCCCAGAAGACAATGTCAAGGGCAAGATTTCCTTTCTAAATTCATACACTTCATCTTTCAATTTGACTCTATGAATATCTTAACCCTCAGCTGCCCTTAGTTTCTGATCTTAGAATAGCTGGTAGCTACATTATGAGAAAATCAAGATGTCAATATGTGTATTTCTTAGGAGCATTCAAGCCAGACACGTGATTTCTAATTTAAGGCTATCATGCACTTAAAATAGAAACCTCCTCAAGCTCTGCCAGATCTGAATAAGTAAATTGTTCAATTCACTTAGTTCTAGGTTGACCTGACTGAGTCAGATATTTTAAGCATGTCAAGGAGGAAACAAAAACTAAAAACGCTCTTACCCTCCCCCCTACTACAGCACTGTATTTCAGGTTTCTATAATTTAAAATTAGAGCTTTATTGAATATGCATTAAACTTACAATAATTTATTATATTTACAAACAAATATCTAACTACATTTATTAATATGACCAACAGAGAAGTTAGCCTCAGCATAGAACTATGAGGGCAGCTTTGAAATGTGAACAGAAGTCAGGACAGTCAGGACATACACTGTCACACTGATAATGTGGGAGAAAAAGCTGGGAACTGAAGGAAAATTAAATCAGAGAAACAGAAAGGGTTAGAAGGTAAAAGTACTAGTCTGAAGCATTAATCAGAAGCGAAAGAAGTGGGCTAGCTGCTGCTCCTAGAAGCATCTAGAGTGAGGCTGGTGCTCTCTGTATATTGTAGGAGCAACATAGAAAAGAAAATACTTTTTTTTTTTTTCTTTTTTTTTCTTTTTTTTTAAGTATATGTTACTGGCACAGATTTGTGCATTATTTTATAAGTAGTGGTGTTAAACCAGTAGAGCAACAAAGTATAAGTGACAAAGCTTAAAGGGAGATGTAATCTCTTCTACTGAATCAACTGGTAAAAGAGTAGATAAAGGATTTGACACACAGGGGCCTTTTGTAAAAGGTCTGAGAGCCCAAAAGCTATCTGCTTTTCCCTGCTATATCAGCTGTTTTAATAAAAGATGCTACCTTTCCCTACGAACTTTATCTTTGTAGTATTCTTGCCTGAACATCCATGAATATGTATGTTTGAGAATTTTCTTGTAAAGCCATTAGTTCCTCACTACACACCTTAAACAATACATTGTTATGTCTGTTATAAAGAATATGCTCGCAGACTTTTTTTAATAAAGTAGACATAACTGAGTGACAGGTATTTAAAATACCCTTTTTTTTTTTTTTTCCTTCCTGACATCTAATGTTATTTGCAGTCTATAGCTTCATTCCTGATATACTTGGGACACTTTTTTTTAAAAATCAAGGAGTTGCAGAAATTTTCAGGAATGCACATCAAAGTACAGCTCTTAAGCTCAGTATTTTATCACTGTTTGTGTATGTTATGATTTGATATCACAAACTATAATGGATTCTGTAGCAATGCTGGATAGAGGGAAGCGAAATGACATATTGATCGTAAATGACTGTCAGCTTAGTAACCAAGTTTCCCAGTTTATATTTACACATGCATTTGACAAAGTTCTAAAGCAGAGGACCATCTAGTTTCCTTCAAGGATTATAGTAGTCAATATTTATGTGTTTTTTCTCAATTATAGGTTGAATTGTATTGCAGAAAATGAACATTTTAAGTATTTTCTTGTTTTTAGGTTCTATCTCTCTCCAGCCGAGCTAGACATCTGTGTGCACATTGAAACATTTAGATGAAAGATATGCTGAAGTCTTCTGAATTGTTATTGCAAATTCACTGTTTTGAAAAGGAGCTGAAACCCAGAAATGCCAGTGGAAACCTTTTGGTACTCAACTCTGGCAATTACTGCCATAAGCAAAGACAGATACGTTTGTTTCTGTCTTCAGCTGCTGCTTGGAAATCTGTTTCCGTTTTTACTCACGTATTTATAGATCTTTAGCTAAGTCGTTACTCTGAGTTTCCATAGTGATAACTGAAATATGTATTAACACCAAACCTCAAGGCATATTTATGGTTGGCAATGCTTCATAAATTACTTTTTTCAGGAACAGCTTCTCAAAACATATTTGCTCAGTTCAGTTCCCCACTTGATTTGTGATAGATACTTTTGATATAGATGTATTTATCTAGAAGAGATATTTTTCCCTCTGCAGGATTCAGTGTGTTGATATTATTTCTCTTTTTTATCTAAACTATCAAATGGTCTGAAAAGATGAAGCTTCTGAATTCAGAATGTTATGCTTGAAATAAAATCACACTTTCAAACAGGCCTTACTTTCAATTTAACTTCCTTTAAATTAATAGATAGTATAAAACACTGCAGATATCTTGTCTGTACTCATATGCATGAGTTTTTGAACAAGGGAAACTTATATCTCTGGTTGCCATCCGAATAGAAAAGAGTCACCCATTCATAAGATCTTGCTAATCAGAAAAGCTGAACTGCATCTCATCAGGTATATTCAAAACATTCTTTTCTGAAAAGAATTCTGGACCAGAATTTTCCCAAACATTCTGTTCATGTTTCCCAACACCTGAACATTATCTTAGTCTGCTCTGGGATGCCTTAATGCCATGGAAAAAAAGAGACAATATCAACTTCAAAATAAAGAGTTTGGGATTTTTGCCTTTTTTTTTTGGTTGGTTGGTTGGTTGGTTTGGGTTTTTTGTTTTGTTTGATTGGTTTGTTTTTTTTGTTTTGTTTATTTTAATAAATATTTGAAAGTCAAATACACTGATAGCCGGAGAGATATGTTTTCAGGAAATGTCTGAATGAATGACTAAACAAATTTCCTCTTCATTTCTAGTAATTGCTTCTATGAAGACAGCTGACTTAGAGGTTATTGGATGAAAATCTTTCACTGTTTATTTCAAACGTACTCAGGGCTGGATTCTGAGAGAACTGTCATGAATACAAATACAAGTTGACAAATAATGACCAAAGCAAGCCTAGAAAGGGACTTGAGCCTGAATTAGTGGAAGTCCCTATGTGGCCCCTATTTCACTCTGCTTGCAAGCAGAAATGTGCTTTAATCTCTGATTTGCCTGCTGGGTCTGCTGTTCATTTAAAGAAGGAAGAGCTTACATTTGACACATTGCATTCTTTATTCAGTTTTTTTTGTGAATCTGATGCAATAGAAAGTAGTGTCTCATTAACTGCAGGTGTCTGTTCTCCCTTCTTATCCTCTGCAGTCATCACCCATATGCTCACATGGCAACAACCACTAGCACAAAACATCCCTCTCTAACTAGTATCATGTCAAAACCATATCTCCAGGTTCCAACTGCTGTGCATCCTTTTTCATTATCCTTACCTTAAATAACATTTTGTATTAGCTTAGCCTTTCAGGGCTCTTAGCATTTCAGATGTTTGGGTTCTAAATTGTGTTTTTCTCCACTGCTGCATAACTGTGGAGACTCCTGCACAAGGAGAGTGCCCTCTGCAGTCATGCCTTATTTCTTATACAGCTCTAGTTTTCAGTCATCCCAGCTAGGACTAAGGGAGAAAATGTGTGACTCTCTCTCTTGTTCCTTGTTATCAATGCTGACTCTCAGGGTGCTGAAGCTCAGAGGCTTTAGCTCCAGAGCTGCAATTAAGGTCAGGGTGTTGACCTTTGATCCTTGGCTAGGCACTGCTGTAGATATGCCTCTCCCTAGCCAGGTATCATTCTGATCCTGATCTTGACCCAGTGTGAACAGGATGGAGTCAAGCCCAAGACTCTTCAAAGTGCTTTCACAATTGAGACATATCCCAAAGAAGCTGAGCTAGTACTCTCTAGTAACTTCTTGTGCCTGTGTGAGGCAAAAACTCCTGCATCTCAATCCTAAGACAGTAGGAGGCAAGACTGTGGGGTATATGCCACTCTCCAGAGATTGCAGGAGCTGCTCCTGCTAAGCTAGTCATGTTCCATGCCTAGTGTGTGCACTGGGAGTCACTGACCTGACTTAACGATGCAAAAACAAGCACAGTACACCCTCATAGTCATCTTTGAGATGCATACTGAAGCGAAAGTTAAATGTTTGTTGTCCAACAAATATTAGGGTTATCTCAGTGCTTTTCAACCATAATAGTTTGAGTTTTCACAAAGTAGGGTATAAATGAGATTACTGAGTGAAACACGTTGCATAAACTTGCATTTAATCATGATTTACTTCAGTCCAAACCCACTCTCTGTGACACTGTGGAGATTAATTTTTAGTATTGAAAATATGGACTTGAATGAACTCACACAGAAGCAATTGCTAAGGGGCAATGTATTCCTGTACATTAGCAATTCTCTCCCAACAGCATGTTTGCAAACTTCTGCTTTCAGTGAAAAAAAATGAGGTAGCTTGTTATTTTCTCATTAAGGGATAAGCTACTTCAGCTTATTTTCTGGTTGTCATAGGATTGCACATTTACAGCTACTAACTTGAAGTAACGTTATCTAGTAACTTCCAACTGTGTCTTCAGTCTTCATAAATATTTTGATCAAAACACCTTCTCCACTATTATGTAATAGTATGGGGACCTCTTTCTTGAAAGAAAAGTTGGACTATCTCCCTTTTTTTCCCTCCTTAGAAATAAAGCTCTCCAGTTTTCTCTTGCTGGGCTCACTCAGAAGCAGAGGGCATAAAATCTATTGGCACCCTGAAAACAGGAGTTCTCTTTATGGTTTGCTGCAAGCATAACATAATAGAGAATGTTAGCATACTAGTCAGTGCTGTGCCCAAACTCAAGGGAGTACTGGATCTATCTGGGACGGAGTTAACTAACTTCATATAGTTCTGTCGTTTGGATTGGTGGCCAGTACAGTGTTAATAACATACCAGTGTTTTAGATTTCCTGAGTAGTCCTTTGTACAGTGTCAAGACTTTCCCTGGTTCTCTTTCTGCCACACCAGGGAGTAGGCTGGACGTTGTCATGAAAAAGAGAGGAACACAGCTAGGCCAACTCACCCAAATGGATCAAAGGAGTATTCCACAGCACACAGCATCATGTGCAGCCATAAAAAATAGTGGACTGGTCTTTCCCACATATCCATTGCTTGAAAACTGGTGGATCATTGATCTGCTTGTGCAAGGTGGAGAGTGACTGTCTGCATCACTTGTTTTAGGTTTCATCTACTTGTCTGCTGCTGGGTTGTTTTTTTGATGGTATATTCTTTGCTGAATTAAAAAGGAGACCACTGATGAAAATTAAATTAAGAAAATGATACAGGGGTATATAGAATGGAATGGAATGGAATGGAATGGAATGGAATGGAATGGAATGGAATAGAATAGAATAGAATAGAATAGAATAGAATAGAATAGAATAGAATAGAATAGAATAGAATAGAATAGAATAGAATCAGTTGGAAGTTACCTATAGTAATCATCCAGTCCAACAGTCCTGATCACTTCAGGACTGACCAAAATTTAAAGCTTGTTACTAAGGGCAATGCCAAAATGCTTCCTAAACACTGACAGGCTTGGGGAATTGAGTACCTGTCTAGAAACCTGCTCCAGGGTTTTGGCACACTCTGGGTAAATAAATGCTTCCCAGTGTCCAGTCTAAATCTCCCCTGGCACAGCTTTGAGTCATTCAGATGTGTCCTGTCACTGGATCCCAGGGAGAAGAGATCAGCACCTCCCTCTTCACTTTCTTTCCCCAGGAAGGTGTAGAGAGCAATGAAGTTGTCACCAACCTCCTCTCCAACCTAGACAAACACAATGTCCTCAGCTGCTCCTCACAGGACATCCCTTCTTCCCTTTCACCAGCTTCGTTGCCCTCCTCTGGGTGCATTCAGGGACCTTCAAATCCTTCTTAAATTGTGAAGCCCAGAACTGCACACAACACTCTAGGTGAGACACATTAATGCTGAACACAATAGGATAATCACCTCTTTTGGCTAACTGGTGACACTGTGCTTGATGCATCTCAGGATGTGGTTTGTCTGCTTGGCTAGCAGGGCATGTTGCTGGCTCCTACTGAGCCTTGCTGTTGACCACCACCCAAATCCCTTTCTGCAGGGCTGCTCTCCAATCACTTCTCTCCCCATTTATACTTGAGTCCAGATTCACCCTGTACTAGGTGCAGGATGTGCAAAATCCAGCTTTTTTACTTAAATTTAATCCCATTAATCACTGTTCTATTCTATGTAGATCCCTCTGCAAGGCCTCTTGTCCCTCAAAAGAGTCAACGCTACCTCCCAGTTAGTATCATCAGCAAACTTGCTAATGGTGGGTTCAACGGGGCTGCCCCCAGATCATTGAAATATACATTGAACAGAACTAGCTATAGAGTTGAACCCTCAAGAACACCATTGGTGAACATCACCAGCCAGATGTGGCTCCATTCATTACAATCCTTTGAGCCTTGCCTTTCAGCCAGTTCATTACAATCCTTTGAGCCCTGCCTTTCAGCCAGTTCTTCACACAGTGCACTGTGTTCATCTCACAGCCAGATAACTTGTCCAGAAAGATGCTGTTAGGAACAGTATCAAAAGCCTTACTAAAATCCAGAAAACTATATCCACCACCTTAATTTCATCCACTAGCCAACCAATCATAGAAGGATATCAAATTAGCTAAACAGGACTTTCTTTATGTGACCCCATGATGACTGTGTCTGATGATTACATTACTCTTTAAATGCCTTTTCCTAATATTCAATATAATCTTCTCCATAATATTGCCAGAACTGAGGTTAGACAAACAGGTCTGCATTCCCTGTAACGTGTGTGTGTGTGTGTGTGCATGCGTATGTGTGTAGGTGTGTGACAAGGTGGAGAGGTTACCCCTGAACTGTAAGAAATTTTCCCAACTTATGTTTATGTGAGTATAATTTATTTAAGTAACAGAACAGTTAGTTTATTTAAATCAAAAGGAAGTAGCAAATTCCAAATATATGTCAGAATAAGGTGTTGCAGAGATGTAAACAGTCATTCCTTTGTGCCTGTCTCACCCCTGCATAAAATTTTCTATTACTCTTTTAAAATTATTTAAGGAATCAGGAATAGCCATTATCTTTTATTAAAATAACACACACACCAGAGGCATAATCAATATTATTTTTTAACAAACAAGTTGAAAATATATGTTCAATTGATGACAGAAGTCCCAGAAATAATTTCTTCTCATGGTATTTCAATACAGTAACCTGGGATGATGGAGAGTTTTGTAATTAATGTCAGTTATGCTGGACATACTCTGATAAGAATTGATGGGCTTGCCATTTACAAACATCAAATTTTATGAGCTGGAAATGAAATGCAGTCAAAACAGGCCAACAGACCAAGAAGTGATATAAGCTGTAATTTCTTGATAGTGTATCTTCTGTTGACAGAGCAAAAATAGTTCCCAGAAGAGCTGAATAATGCTGTGGGATTGGCTAGGAAAAGGCAAAAAGACTGCAACAATTGTCAGTGGGTTTAGGGTTATGCATTCCTTATTTAGAACATAAAAAATAAAGTTTTGGCTTTCACCATTCTGCTGTAGCTGGAGGATATATTTACCAAATTTCCCCATTAGAAAGTTGTACAGAATTTCTGCAGAAAAATACTGTAAAAGGAATCAACAGAGGATGTTGTAGCAACCTCTTGACAGTGAAGAGGAGAAAAGTCATGACAAAGACATTTAGATATTTTCAGCATTTTTCCAGACTTTTTTGTATTTACTATAAAGTAATAGGTTTCCTGTTTTCACATTTTCCACTGTAGCTAATGAAAAGACAGTTTCTTCTGTCCAGAAAGGGGGGAAAAAAATAAATGCAATACGATATCTCACATCCAAAGTGTTTCATGAGAATAAAACATAAAAGAAAAATTCAGGAATGTTATTTATCATTATGACACTTTACTAAGAAGAATATGGGTGATGCATACAAATTTGTTCCATGATGTTTGCAACCTAAATGCTATAAAATGCAGCATTTTCGTTTCAACTGGAATGCAACATTAAAAATGTCTTTCTCCAAGGTCAATACATTTTGAATCTGTCATCAGAGTTGTTATGAAGATGAATGTTTTCACCTTGCAAGAAAATTCACAAAGATAGAAATAATATTGCAAAAAAAGGTGAGCAAAAAGGGCCAGATCTTATCACTAAGTGCTCTTTTCAGCACTGTTGCTCTGCTGCCTTTTGAGTGGTGTTTATAATTTGAAATTCAGAGGCTTCTAGAAAGGTGTTAAAACCATCCTGGTTGCTTTGAAATTAGTTATTTATTCCTTGGTCCCTGCAGAAATGAAGCATGATCTCTGAACAGAGCTTTTACCACACTCTCTCATTTTTCCTCCATTTTTCGAACAATTCAGTGTTGATGAAAACACTACAGAATGGAATAGTTAAGGCTGGTGTGCCAAAATTAGGTTCAAAAATAAGTTTTCTAAAAATACTTACATTTTCAATTTGGGAATCCTCATCTTATTCCGAACAACCTGATATAATGAATTTCTTCCTATCTGTGTTTTGAAACCAAAACATCACACGTCTTAAATTCTCTCACTTAAACAGAGTGTATGTTTTAGGCACATTATATATTTTTGGCAAATGATCTACTTTTCTACTATGTAAAGCATTGTACTACAAACCCAGATCTTTACAGGAAACTATTAGTAAATAAATAAAAAAATAATAAATACATAAATAAATATATAAACCAAAATAAATCAAAATAAAATAAATTCTGCCACTTGAGCTGTTTTTCATAAGAGCATATCATTTATATATTCTGCAGGCAGTAAAGTTGAAGCTGAGAATTGTCATGTCTTTTTTTGAAATCTGAAGCAATCAGCACTGAAATAGAGCTTATCAAGAAATACTTAGAAAGTTATGTGTCATACTCTGGTAATCTACTGAGCCACGTCCTAACATAACGTGGTGAGTTGACCTGGACTGAATGCCAAGTGCCCACCCAAGCTGCTCTGTCACTCTCCTCCTCAGCTGGACAGGGGAGAAAAAATATAATGAAAGACTTGTGGTTTGAGATAAGGGCAAGGACAGATCACTTACCTGTTACCGCCATAGGGAAAATAGACTTGAATTGGGGAAATTTAATTTATTACCAATCAAATCAGGTTAGAGGAATGAGAAATAAAATCAAATCCCAAAGACCACTTTTTCCCAACCCTCTTTTTCCCAGGCTCAACTTTACTCTTGATTTTCTCTACCTTCTCTACCTTCTCCGCTCCAGCAGCTCAGGGTGATGGAGAGTAGTTTCTACCTTCAGTTCACCTCACATCATCTCTGCTGCTCCTCATCCTCAGGGGGAGGATTCCTCACACTCTTTCCCTGCTCCAGTGTGGGATCCCTCCCCCCAGAAACAGACCTCCATGAACTTCTCTGATGTGAGTCCTTCTCATGGGCTGTAGTTCTTAATTAACTGCTCTAGCACAGGTTCCCCACAGGGTCACAAGTCCTGCCAGGATCCTGCTCCAGCATGAGCTTCCCGTGGGATCACAGCTTCCAGAGTCAGGTCCTTCAGAGCCTGCTGGTAGATATCTGCTCTAGTGTCGACCTTCATGGGCTTCAGGGGACATTCTGCCTCACCGCGGTCTATGCCACAGTGCCTGGAGCATCTCCTCCCCCTGCATCTTCACTGATCTTGGTGCCTGCAGAGCTGTGTGTCTCACATATTCTCAGTCCTCTCTCTGGCTGCAGTTGCTGTTGCCCTGTTTCTTCTCCCCCTTCTTGATTG
>JAWWEU010000001.1:96212351-96245229 GCA_035583155.1 Acropternis orthonyx | reverse complement strand
AAAAAAAAAAAAAAAAAAAAAAAAAAGGGTGCAGGTCCCTACTGTGTTGTGTACATTATTGTTTTAAAATGGAAGGAAAATCAAAACCGCAAGTGCATGGAACATAAAAGTGACTTCATTTACTGTTCTCTGCTGAGACCAAATTTCACAGAATCTTGTGTTAAAAAATGTCTCATTTGCTATTCTGAAACCTGACTGTGGAGGCTGCTAAGGATATTGGTTCTTAATTTTCCACTCAGTCCTGTTGGTAAGAATAACCTATAAGGTCTGGAAAACAGTCATAAATTATCAAGGTCAGCCCCAAATTGTCCCATTGAGTGAAGTCTTTATGTGTGAAAGGAAGCAGAAAAAATTATGTTCTTGCAGGGGACGAAACTCAAAACTTGCATGCATGAAATGGAATGTAACAATGGTGTAGTAATGTAGTGATGGTGTTTTAGATGATACTGATAACAAAGCCCAGAGTTCCTCCAAAGAGTGAGAGCCACTCTTTCCTTACTGGTGGGTGCATCCTTTTAAAGCAGATCCAGTGCCCAGAGTAGTAAAACAGACAGAAAGAGCAAGCCACAGAAAAGATGAGGTCACTAAACATCTTCCAGGTGACACTATTCTGCTTTAAAAGGTATGATTCCCCTGGAGGAGCTCCCGAAATGACACTGTCTTCCTCAGCTGTCCCCTCTCCCTTTCTCCCCAGCACAAAGAGCAGCACAAGCTTTATTCTTTGAAGTAATGAATGAACCTGAAGGATGCTCTGCCAAGCCATGCAAAATTAATTAGGTCGATGGCTCGGGTGGCTGCAGGGTGACTGTTACACTGACATTTTGAAGCAGCCTCTCTGTAGCACAGTGCTATCCCAAAGATCAGCATTATGGGACATGTTCATCAAATCACTGAACATAATCACATTTCCTTTTATAACTGTCATGGTTTCTTTCCTACATGCTCATTCCTCTCTCTTTTTCTTCTGTATTGTATTTATTATTATTTTGGCTACAAGAAATGAAAGGTTTCTGAAATACTGCTGGGGTTTTTTTTCTTTTGTGCAACAGCGCCCTCTAATGTTCTCTCTCTGTTTTCCTTCTATTTCCTGAGGGAGGGAAAAAAACTTTAAGTTATACAAGAGTTTCTTTGGCCATTCTTCTGTGCTATGAATACATGCATACCAAAGCTCAACCTGACAAGAGTTTTACGTAGAGACCTAATATTTGTCCAGTGAATAGGCTTTGTCAAACAGTACCAAGAATTACGATATGATTGAAAATACTAGAAATATTACTGAAACTGGCTTCCCTTGATCACACTTCTTTGAGGCTTTTCAATGTTTCAAAGAACTATGTGTGATTTGATAGCAGAGACAGATTTACTGGTAATTTATTTATTTGTCCTGTTCCATCTCTCAGTAGATAAGCAGATATGAACAGATGTGCTGTTCCGACGTCTCTTTTAGAAGCCTGTGAATAGAAAAGTGCTGAATAAAAAAATCCCCAACTAAACTAACCCAAACCCCAGGCACAAACATACGAGTTACTGGGGTCTTTGAGTAATGGTGATTGCACTGCAGAGTAACAGAAACAAGAGAGGCCATTCAGGGGAAAATGAATTTAGGAAAAATTATAAAAGTGAGGAAGACAGACAAAACAATGGGTGTGAGAAGCAAAGGCTCAAGGAATGAATGACCAATTGGATCAAAAGACTTTACAAACCAGTATGTCACAGCCATTACCCAGGTCAGTCTCCCACACAATGTTTGTCCTAGATGTGAAGAAGGTGGATTTCTTCTCCTCAGCTACAGAACTCCCAAATACTACAGTTGTAGTTGTTTTCAAACAAACTGCTGTTTGAAAACCTGTATTTGTGCGCACTCAATGTATTGACATCCAATCTCTTATTTCAGGGTGAAAATACTTTTCATCCCCCGAAATGTCTCAAAATCCAGCTAACATTTGGCCATTCAATGTGAAGGCTGTTTCAAGGACCACCCAACATGAGCATATAGTTATAGTAGGCTTATGGTCAAAGTTTAAAGCAACCACAGCACTTAACAATTAATTATCATTCTTGTTAAAAAAAAAACAAAACAAAAAAAAAAACCAAAACAAAACAAAACAAAAACCAACTTGGAACATCTCTAAAGTTTGTTGGATCTACAGGACCAAGTTTTACATTAATTTCTTACAATTAAGATTTATTCTTTTTTTAATTTACTTTTCAAGTGTGTTACCAGGAAAAAAAGTCTTTGGAGGAGTTTCTCAAATTTAAAACAATCTTTAATAAAACTTTGAAAAGCACATTATCTTCCCTAGAAGTCAGGGTTTATGAATTATGGCCAAAATTTGTTAATGGTTATTGATTTGTCTACTTTCAGGAAGCTCAATTTGGGAACATTTTAACTACTAGGTAAACAGAAACCTATTCACTAGTGCATTGTTCTTAACAGAACTTATTTTAATTGTAGAAAATAAAAGCTTGAATTAAATCAAGAGCTCCACAAGTTCCTCAATTGTCAGTCAAAAAAACTATTTATTTTTACAAACTACCACTATCATATATGCTGACATTTTCATTCATGTCAAAGTTGTCAGATCTTGTGATGTCAAGTATGACGTTTTAACTTTAAACTGAACAACGAAATCCACGTGATTGTTCAGGCAGGTACACTAGAGTCTTTGAAATTAAATGTCTGACCACTGTGCATCTGTGAACATAACTGTCTCTCAGAGATCAGTGGTCTCAAAAAACTAGAAGTTAAATATTTAGATATATATATACAAAAATCTCAGTGCAGTCACTTCAGGGTAAATACAACAGTAAAATAAAAAGTGAAAACAATTGCAACAAAAATATCTTGAAATGCAGGGGAATTGCATGAAGAGGACATGAATTTAAAGGGGAAAATTCTTCATGGTGGGCACAACTACATTTTCAGCATTTAGTAGCACCCTATCTTCTGGAGCACTCTGCTGCAAATCTTTGGTGAGCAACTTGCTGGTCCTTCTGTGCTTTGAAAGAGTAGAAAAAGGGAAGGCAACTGCATTCAAAGGCACATCAGCTCCTGTGCAGAGTGGGGAAATTCAACCCACGTTTCTGTGAGAAGGCATCTGACTGGAATAAGGGGCACATCTGGAGTTTTTCAGGCTCCCTCAGAGCTACAGCACTGCCAGCTCTGTTGGCCTGTGAGCACTGTGATACTGAAACACCATGCAGTGCTGGTGGGAGTGAGTGACCTGCCTGCACCCAGAACAAACCTTAACAAGGGATTGGATTGCTTCTTCCACCTTCTCGAGCTCCAAGTGAAGAATATACTCAGTGAGCTTAAATTCAGAGCTCAGTTCAAATCCATAGAAAAGATACAAATATTTGTATACACATTAGTGAGGTGGTTACACCTATGGGGTGGAAAAAATAAATATAGTTAGTTATATTTTAGTAGTGGAAAAAAAAAAAAAAAAAAAAAGAAAAACTAAAAAAATCCTCTCTATACTCTGTGCTACACAGAGTTTCCCGGGGTGACATTTCTATGTTAGCCAGGTCTTAGCTTTCACCCAGGGACAAGGATACTTCTCAGTTCGTGTTTACATCTTCAGGCTTCTGACTGCTTAGCTGCACACTGTACATATAACTTCAGCTCACACATTTTAATTGCACCGGAATCCAGTTCTCTCAGAGCCTCACACTGCATCTGTCAGGTTGTGTGGTAAGAGGCTGCCCCCCCACAGTGTGACCAGGGGCAGGGGGAGTCCCCCCAGTGCCACCTTTGTGCACTCTGTGTGGCCAGCTGTATATACTTATATGTGAGTGTGTGTGTATGTATATGAATTATGTGTGTGTGTGCATGCATTCTGCTCTTGGGAATACATATTTGGTGTTGATGCTGCCTGAACCTGAGGTCACAGGGCTACAGCCACCCCTTCTCTGCCATGCTATTGTCTTCAGCAGCTGCATGTCAGTATTTTATAGTTTGCATCCTCAAAGCTTTAACAGAGGAATCACATTCCTACTTAACTGGTGGGGGAGGGGGACTTCTCTTTTATGGCATGAGCCTTTGAGGATCCACCAACTCTCCTTTCCTGAGCAGATTTTGTTCCTGTTCTTTTTCATGGAGTTGCCTCAACCTTTTCAATAGGTACTATAATACTAAGCTCAACTGTACAAATTAAACAAAAAATATATCTAGCTTTGCACTTCCCTTGTAGAGAGATACAACTTCTTTTCTTTTTTCATATTGGGATGGGGGGAAAAAAGCATTTTTCCATTAGTATGGGAAAATGGGACATAGGCAGAATAAAATACAAGATTCCAAGATGTTTGAGCAAATTAACAGGTAAGATTATTCATTTCTTCATTCAATGCTTTATCTGTTAGACAGCAATCATCCTGCAGTAAAGAAGGTGTTGGGTGTTCAAAAAGATTCAGATTTTCCTTTTATTTTACTTTTTTTTTTAAGAATCACATTGTTTTCTTGACTTGAAGTGAACTTTAGCACGATCTTTTTATCAATCAGCATTCTCTACAATAGGAAAAATATTTGACTGTTGAATTTACAACCAGCTGCAGACACCATAAATGCAAATGCTGACATTGATGAAATTATGAAAGTGTATACAATGATGAAAGTCAGTCTCAGACCACTAAAGACAAATCAACACAACAGGATTCCTTGCAGCTCTACATTTGGAATGGTGCTCTGGCTAAAGGTGTGTATCATTGTGCAAAGAATGACAAGAAGGATTTGTAGGAAAGTTTGTGGACAATTCCAGGATTCAAGAGAGCCTGGCTAAAGAGTATTAATGCTTCAGAGGAACTTAAGCATAAATTGATTAACACCTTTCCCCTCAAACAGACTCTTGGGAAAACAGTAATCATTACATAGCTGTCACTGAAATCTGATTTCAGGATAATTTAAAACCTCTCTAAACTGAGTCTTAGCTACATGGGTTTGGTTCTGGCAACAGTGTAGGTTTCTGTGCCACCATCAGCAAATGCTGATGAGGGCATTTACAGTGACAAACATTAGAAGATATCTTAGACCATGTCTCCATCAGCAAACAAGGCAGCATAGCAGGAACTTATGTGGAGAGCAGAAGTGTCCCTACCATCTGCAGTTTGAAGGCTTTACTTCAGATCACTTCTGGTGTGCTTCTGAATACCTCTGAGCAGCTGAAACACTCCTGGACCCCATCTTTTGAGATGGTCTCAACTGCAACACCAAGCCCTCTCTTTTCTGAAAAATCATGGCAAGAAGGAGTGTTGAGGTAATTTATTTCAAAAGAACTCTGCTGACCCACACTGCGATGTTAATGCAGATACTTTAAAAGACCAGATTAGAGACCCGAAGAGGAAGGATTTTAAAAAACAACACCACCACAAAAACCCAAAACCCAACCCAACCAACCAACAAAAACAAACAAACAAAATCAAACAAAATCCCCATTGTTCTTTTCCCATTTGAGGAAGCTATAGGCTGACTGCCTTAGTTTAGGCACTTAAACAAGATGTCTAAATTTGCTGCTGTAAGTTTCCTTCCCAGCTTTCTGAGGGACCTTCATTTCAATCAGAAGGAAAAGACTTCTTCTTTTTCCTGTCTCCTTCTTTTTTTTCTTATTGATTTACTTGTTACCATTATAACCTGCAACTTCTGGTCAAAAACCTAAATGTGCCTAAAACATAAGCAAGGTATTATCTCTCTTTACTGTAGATATGTTAACTTTCTGTTGTATCTGACTATGGACACCTGCATTAACTGTCAGCTGGAACACATTAGGTTTGTTTCAAACCTGATATCAACAAAATCCTCTAAACTTACTTTTCTCTGAGTGCAGTATTCCCCAAATCCCACTTCAGACAACATCCAAGATGAGCTGAACAAAGGGAGGCTTTAAGCACCTGTCTCCAGCTGTTGCTAATGCTGCTGGCTGAAATAAAGGTGATGTTATTGTCTGATAAGGCTTTCTGCAGTGCAGTTCCTTTCTAGCTGTTTGAGTTTAATTGTACATGTTCCTGTGGAGGGCAAAGGAGCACAAAGCTCTCTCTTCTGGTTTTCCAATACATCATTTCTTCAGACAGCTAAGTAGGGCAGAGGAGCATCTGTATGGTGCATTTCCAATTACAATCATTGCATTGTTTCCATCATAAGGAAAGTAGTAATTACTGCTGCATTTAAATAAGAAGCTCTCTGCTGATAAGCTACCTTGAGTATTTTCTGAAGGTGAGGCTCTGTGCACTACCCATGAGAAATGGACTACTGCAAGGAAACAAGCAAGATAAAGCAGGACACAGTGAAAAGCAGGACACGCTGAAAAGTGGTGTAAGTGATGTTAAGGCATTCCTATGTGTTTCACACAGCTGCATGTTTCTCCTTTCATCTCACACCAGGCAAGCATGCTGTGGAACTACTGGACTCTGAACAAACAGGCAGAAATGGTATCTACAAAAATGACCTGTAAAAGAAAGATATCACTATATGAACAAATAGCTAAAATTACTCCAGTGGAAACAAGATCAGAACATACAGCATTAACATTAAGCTGTGTATAATCATGTAGTGAGTTCACCCTGACCAGATGCCAGGTGCCCACCCAAGCTGCTCTATCACTGCCCTGCACAGCAGGACAAGGGGAGAGAAAATATAACAAAAGACTTGTGGATCAAGATAAGGGCAGGGAGAGATCACTTGCCAATTACTATCACAGGTAAGACAGACTTGACTCAGGCAAATTAGTTTAAATTGTTACCTGTCATATCAGAGTATGGGAGAGAAAAGTAAAATCAAACCTTAAAACACATTTCTCTGCTACTCCATTCTTCTGGGGCTAAAATTTACTTCTTATTTTCTGTACATTCTCTTCTGCAGCATTGCAGTCCTTCCCATGGGCTTCAGTTCTTTGTGAACTGCTCCAGTGTGGGTCTCTTCCATGGGGTACAGTCCTTCAAAAACAGACTGCTCCAGCACAGGTCCCCCATGGGGTCATAAGTCCTGCCAGCAAATGTGCCCTAGCATGGACTCCTCCCTCCATGTGGCCACAGGTTCTACCAGGATCCTGCTCCAGTGTGGGCTTACCATGGGGTCACAGCTTCTTCTGGGCATCCACCTGCCCCAGCAGGAGGGTCCTCCAGGGCTGTAGGTGGATATCTGTTCCACGTGGACCACCATGGGCTGCAGGTAGACAGCCTTTTGCACCACCATCTTCCCTATAGGCTGCAGGAAATTCTCAGCTCCAGCATGTGGAGCACCTCCTCCCCCTCCTTCTTCTCTGACCTTGGTGTCTAGGTTGTCCTTCTAATGTTCTTTCTCCTTTACTCACTCACTCTGGCTGCAGTTCCCTTAGTACAGGATTTTTCTCCTCTTCTTAAATCTGTTATCCCCAGGGGTGCTGCCACCATCACTGATGGGCTCAGCCTTGGCCTGCTGTGCATCCATCCTGGACCCAGTTGGCATTGGCTTTGTTGGACAAGGGACAAACTTCTGGCAGCTTCTCACAGATGCCACCCCTGTAGCCACTCTGCTACCAAAACCTGGCCGCACAAACCCATTACAAGCCAATCATTTTGCAGTGTATTATGGGTTGTTTCTGGATGCCTATTAACAGTTATTATAAGCAGACCTATACAGAAAAAAACATGATGTCCATATGGTTTCAAAGCAATTATGTATGCTCCTGAAGAACAAAAATAACTGCAACTGTCGTAACCAAGAATTAAGAAAAAGGGAAGGAAGCAGCATAGTACCAGCGATGTTTTGCTCCACATAGATAAATTAATCAGCAGCTGTAGAAAGACAAGTATCAGACAGATGTCTCTAGGAGCTTCCTGAGCTGTAACTTGCGGTTACTGCCAATGTGCAGCTCTTTACCCTGAGAGAGTAAGAAAAAGACATAGTTGATTAATATAATTGTCTCACACCTCATTAGACAGCTAACCCTCACTGTGCATTAAAGGCTTTTTCCCAAGTCTGTTCTGGCACATCAGAGAATTACTTTCTAAATATAATGCAGTGTATAAACAAAGTTAGCTTCAATTTTTATGGCTTGCCCCAAGGTTTGTGTTCGGTGTTTCTCGACACAGTAACAGGGAACCATGGGACTTTGCCTCTGTACACCACTTTCTCCTCTAAACACGCAGGTTGGGAATACATCCAGAATAAAAGGAAATGTTGAGTTTAAAATTAAAAGGGTTTTTTTCTGTTCTGGATAAAAGAGGACACATTCAGTTTGAACACAACTTGTACTATGGACTTTTTCTGTCTTTGGTATGAATTATGCATAAACTTTGTACAGATCTGGCAAATGCATATTTTGGCTCACAATATGGAACAAAGTCATATGTTAACATGAAAAAAGGGACTAGAACTGGGAGAACTCAGAACATTGCTGGCTAGTACCAGTAAAATCACTTCTAACAGCTCAACCTTTCCAAAAAACTGCAAAAGTTAGGTTTTGCTGAGAAAATTAATCTCACTGACGTGTTTTTTGTTTTTTTTTTTTTTTTCCCAATTTGACAGTTAGTTTGCAATAGAGGAAGCTGAGTAATCAGTGGATCTTGTCTAAAATAAGGAACCATACACTTGAAATGTATCTTGAACTTATGTGTTTTAAATTTGGAATAGTTAGGATTTTCATAATCTTCTCTGGTTTATAGCTTTTCATTCAAATTTAGATGAATACTGAACATCAAAAAATCAGTTTCATTTGTACAGATGCAAAAGTCCTCTGCTGAATTTGCATAGCTAGGTTTATTCTTTCTCCATATTTTTCTCCAAAGCTTTTCTTTTCAGTGAAAGAAAATACCTACAAAATTAGTGAGGAAAGAGCCCCATATATGAGGTCTCAAATATTCCAGCTAAGTTTTCATTTGGCAATGCAGTTAGAAGCTGATACATCAAGGGACTTCAGCTTTGATAATCAGAGAAATACATATTTTGTTGTTTAAAGTTTAAGGAGATTTTAGTAAAAATCTGTCTTCTTAGGGAAAAATAAACATATTTGAGATGCATGCTTCTGTGCCACTGAACTTCCTAGAAGAGTTTCATAAATGGTCATGCACCTTAATCTTTTTTTTTTTTCCCCCATATATCTGCAGCTCTCAAAACAGACAATGCTAAATCTTAGCACTTCCCTATGGTTCAGGACTCTGGACCAAACAGCAGCCTTGTGCATGAGCCTGCTGAAACTTTTGTCATTTTGTTAATGTAGGCAGTCTAATCTACCACAAAGGAACATGCAGAATACTACTTGGTAATTTTAAAAAGTTCTTCAGGAAATTAAAATTTCTTTCAGGTCAGTAAATTGGGTTATTAATGTTATATAGCATAAAAGCAACTTCATAGAAATCAGGCCATGTTATGGTATCCTTCCAATAAGTATGAGCTTCTTGACAGGATTACTGGAGGGGAAAAGAATAATCTAAATTTATATTTTCAAGGAACTTTTAATGTTTCAGGTATTATATATAACAGTAAATAATAAAGGCATGCCTTTATTAGAGACAGTGGGCACAAACTTAAATAAGAGAAATGCCTTTTAAATGGTAGAAAGATCTTATTACTGTAAGAGTGGTCAAGCACTGGACCAGGTTGGTCTGGAAGATTGTGGAATCTCCATCTCTGTGATGTGATCTTAGGAGTCAAAGCCTGGCTGGAAACAGCTCTGAGCAACCTGCTCCAACAGACCCTGCTCTGAGCAGGAAGTGGGAGTAGGGACCTCCAGAAGTGCCTTCGAGCCCCACCCATCCCTTCAAAGTCAGCCATATTAAAGTATTGATCCAGTAGAAACATTTAAAAATTAAACCTTTTTTTTTAATGTGCACAATTCTTCACCAAAAATAATAGAAATAATGGTTACATATGTCAAAAGAATTATCCCTATTTTAAATGAAATTTAATCATATATTTTAAAAATAAGTAATAAATACACACATAGCAGCAGAAAATTAGTAGATAAAATAATTCAGTATTAATGAAAAAATATATATTGTTGTGCTTTGACAGTTTTGTAGGATCAGCTATAAATCCTTTTCAAGCACTTATGTTAAAAAAAAACCCAACAAACAACAAAAAAACCAAACACACACACACACACACACACACACACACACACACACACACACACACAAATAAACCACAGCAAAACAACCAAGAAGATTTTAAGCCTTCTGTGTAAAATTGTAAAGTTAAATTGGGCAATGAAATTCAAAGCTAAGTATCATTGTACCAGGCCTGATGTAGGCTTTGATTCTTGAGTCACAACTTTGTGACTTAAATATTCTAGTGGGCTAAATATTCATTTATTCCTTATGGTGTGTAGGACAAGAGGTAATAAGCCTAAATTTGGCTGCTGTTGGAAAACAATGTCTGACTCAATGTAACAAAAGTAAAGCAGATTAACTAAATCATTCGGAGAGGGAGGGTTGGATCCTTCAGCACTACTGATGACAGAGAGAAGCCTTTTGCTTCAGAAAAAAAATTAAGCTATTGACCTTAAATTTAACTTTACAGTACTTGAACTTCCATATGCTTTCCAGCTGCCAAAAGTCTTTGTCTTTTGAAATTGGATAGTAGACTTTTCTCTCAGTGATGTTTTTACAGTTTTATTATTAAGGTCAACAGAATGATCCCGAGGTACAATTTGTTCTCTCAGACGGTACCTACAGGTCAGTTCTCAAGCATTCAATTTAATTTAAATTCCTTCAGGACTTTGATTTTATTTATTCAAAAGTGAGAATGACAAAAGGGAATTTAGTTTCCTTTCTTTTTCTTTTTTTCCCCCCTATTCCCCATCCACCAGCCCAAACTGAGGGACTTCTGCAGTTTCTTCCCTATCTTAAAAATCTTCAGCAATTATGCTTTACACCAGAATTTTGAGACTTAGGTAAACATCTAGAAGACAACTAATGTCTGGCATCTCTGGGAGACAGCTGATTAGGCACATAAAGGTTAGATTTCCTCTATACATGCCAAGTTTTATCAGGGCAGATGAGCCCCACAAAGCTTTGAAATTTGACTCTTATTCATACGGGTTTGTGCTATGCCATTTAGGCATTCCCTAAAGTTCTAGCTGTCACCATCTGTCATTGCAAAAAGAGATAATATTTGACAAAACTCTTTACAGTTGTCATTTTGATATTGCAGAAAATAGGAAGTGACTATTGTAGCCTTTGCATGATATATTAATTAAAACACTTCTATTTATTTTTTTATTTTAAGATTTGTCTCTGTATATATACTTAGTTATACAAGGCATATAATTATATGTTATTTTGGAGTAATCTAATAGAGTAAATTAATGAACCGGATCATTTCCACAGACAAAGTTTTGCCATATGTTTCAGTTAAAGTGAGATCCAAAGGCAGGATTCAGTTCATTAAAGTTCCTATTCTCTTGCTGCTTCCTTTTCTCTCCTGGATCAGTGAAAGTATTTATGCATTTTGATTCTCTTTGCACCTTACTCGTCTAGAGAGGGATACTTTTATTACTCACCTTCCATTAATTGTCAAATGTTATAATACTATATTAATTTTTATTTCATCATTCTGATCAATTTTAACAACAACCAAAAAATAAAAATATTTTGAATTGTGATTTTCTTTTTTTTCTGAGGCCCTGAAATTCTTACTGAATCATACATTGTTTCTTTGTCTTATACCCCTAAAAATAGGCCCAGGTAGATACTTCAGAGCCCAAAACCCAAATTTTAAATGTACTTGTATGACAAAGAAAATAAATATAACTAGTTTTCTTTTTTCCACCTAGATTCTAGACTGAATACTCAACAATTTTGTCCTGTGTAAGATCTGTCACAAATACAAATGTGTTTGTCATGAGAAAAATGTCTTAGAACACTTTACAAAGTGACACATGAGTAAAATGTACTAAAACTGCCCTACAATGCTATAAAATAAAACAATGCTATAATAGCCTCTATTCATGAAGAAGGTATAAAAATGAGTCATGTACACTTTTGTTTGAACACCAGTAAAAACAGTAACACTAGTCACCTAAATTCTCCTTTTGCATTGCTGTTTATTGCAGCTTTTCTCTCCTATAGAAGAAAGGCAACCATAAAAGAGAGAACTGATACTATCTGACAGGTCTCTTCACAGCCCGTGTTTTGTCAGCTTGGAAACAGAAGGTGGCCGTTGTAACTCTAGTTCAATAAAGCCCCTTATGACTTCAAGCTGTTATCAGTAAAATCAGACTTTCTGTGGGCCAGAAGGGGCTCCTTGGGTTTCCTCTCGGTGCCAACCACGTTCTGCAGTTAAAGCTGAACCCACAGGAGTGCACACCTGCGTGGAGCTGACACGCTCAGTTTTAAATCACATGCATTATATGTCTCCCACAGGGAACAATATTTCCTGAAAATAATCCAATCACACAGAACAAGTAACTCCTATATGAATCAAATCTCCTTATATTATCACACACTTGAGAAGGATCGAAGAGACAAAGCTGCAGCTTTCAGCATGTGGTGCTGAGTCATTTGATCATAGGATATAGTCAAGGAAAGGAGCAGCTTTGCCCAGCGTAATTCTAGCCTTGAGATATTTTCAGGCACTGTTTGGTGTTTGTAACAATAAACTTGCAGAAATTTAGGGCGGAGGAGTGGGGGTTGGGGGTGGGGGGGGAAGGTAAGAAACTGAAAGATTCGGAGGGCTGTTGCAGTTCGAAGCAAATGTTCTTTTTATAAGAAATTTCTTAGTATTTGAGGACCTCTGGTGGACAGGGCTACCTCTGCAGGGCTTCCAAATGAAAATCTGTATTCTGTACCTGTTTTCAGGATAGACTGCAATGCAACATTATTGAATTCCGACCATTTGCCTGGTTACTTCACAAACTAATGCCCAGCATGTCACCTTGTAATTATGAACTTGCTTAAACTGAAAAGTGAGCACAATTTATTATTTATAAAAAGTTTGCAAGACAACAAAAACAACAACAACAAAAAAAATCCTAAGGCAGAATAATTAGCAAATGCAATAAAACCAGCTCAAACCTGTTAAAAGAACGTAAAATTCTGCTCGTCCCCAGTTTTTCAACTTTAATGTTGCAAATATCATGTTCAAATTTTTTAAACTAATTTTTCTTTACCAGATTAAATGACGCTATTTTCTAAGAAAGTTCACCTTAAAAATCATAGCCATCAAGTACAGTCACAGCAACATGTGCATTTTTTTTTTGTCTTTTTAGCACTAGCATGGACTAAGCATAACATGGGAACGAATTCTTCTTCAGATTCTTTGATTAGAAACTACAAATCTTTCCTTATACACTCTGTCTGGAGATGACTTCTCTTCCCTACGTTCTTTGTCTCCTTTTCATTCCTACTTTCCTATTCCTTGATGAGTCTCTGTCTCTCTCTCTTTTCAGAGGTAGAAAGTATCTTTCCTTCACCTGCACTCCACGGCAGATACATCCTGAGGAGCTTGGGTTGAGTATCAGGAAATTAACTTCTCTTACTTTATTATTTTACCATAATAATTATTTTATTGTTTGATCATTCAAGGTAAAAAGAATTATTAATTTCCCATGGCTTATATCAGAAGGTCACTTTTCTGACTGGGAGTTTCATTTATTTCTTTATTATAACAGCCTGTGGTAGCTGGCAGAAAGTGATGATAATTGTCAGCTTTAAGTTTAACTAAGAGCTGTAACTCTGAGAAAAAAGAATACCATTCACTTTTGACAGTAAAATTAACAGTAGCAGTAAAATAATCAGTAAACTTAATTCCCTCAAATTATCACTGTATTCCCTTAAGAAATAAAAATGGGATGGAGCAGAAGAGCAGATCAGAAATGGCTGCACATTCCTTACAGAAGCAATAACATTGTGGAGGCAATGGACAGTGTACAGCAAGCAATAAATTGTAAAGACTTTGTAGTCAGTGAAGTCTGACTCTTACTGCCTTCCTCATCTTGCAATTCATTAAATCAGCACACTCCTGAGCACTTCCATCTCATCAGATATCTCTAGTAATTGGGCTCTTTCAGCTAAAAATAATACTTTTTTTTTTTTTTTTTTTTTTTTTTTTTAATATTAATCTCTGATCCACTGTTTCACTGCAGCATTCTCTGCCATGCCGTGAAGGATCACTCAGAACATAAGCTCCCCTGACAGACAATAATCCAGGCTACATCAAGAAGCGTGGGAAAACCAGAAGCATGGGAAAGATGTTTCGATCCAGACTTCCAATGAGCCATGCAGGGAAATCTCACTGTCTTTAATTCCTTCATTAAAACCATCAGCACATTGTACAAAAGGAGTACGAACATAAAAGATGAACCTTGAGACACACTGAGTCACAAAACTGCTGCTGCTTCTGGAAGTTTTCCATGGTGAAAGGAAAGAAGAGCTGTAACAGCCTCCATCTGCCCTTTGGGTGTATAAGCAGGTGCTTTATGTGAAACAAATGCTTGTGTCTCTCCCATGTGCTCAGTGCTTTGAACTGCCCTCACCTTGCCTTCTGCTAAGCTGTTTCAAACTTGAGAGGTTTTTCACTTTAGATGTAACAGTAATGCAAGCAGTTCCCCTGCCAACACAGAAATCTCCCATGACACTGAACCATGCAACACTCTCTACCTTTTTTTCATCACCAATAAACACACTCTGCCCTGCCATTAAGGAAGATGTCTTCATATGGACTCAATTTATCCAAACATTTCTTTAGAGAATATTTCATTTTAAGACTCCCTTAAAGTACCATTACATAGTAAAATTCATTTACTCCTGTGACAGTCTCAGGTGGAGACAAAGCACAGTAACATAGTATTCAAATTTACTTCATTAGCAGTCGTGTGAAGATATTGCAAACTAACTCATATTCCATCACTCCATTTAGGTATCTGCATAGTATAGAAATGGACTTGCTGTATAAAATTGATCTCTTCCTCATCTTTTACATCTGAGATTTTCTCAAACCTGAAGTAAGAGTTTTAGTAGTCATTCTAAAGTTTCCCATACTTTAATTAATATATATATTACATCCATCACTGCCTAGGACTTACCTACCATTCTGTGTAAGCAGCTTATCCCACCATTTGGTGTAGGTAGTTCATTCAGTGGTCAATTTTTGATCCATATTAGTTATTATTTGTTTATTTCATCTTTATTCTGTTTCCTGTACCATAATCTGCCCTTCCTCCCCTTTACCACAAGGAATACTGGCTTTGTGACTGCTGAGTCAGACTTCCTCCTTAACCTTCTTGTCCCATATCGTGGGAATGGATAGACTATAAGATTTTTGGAAAACAACGGTCATGTGGTGAACGAGCCATCGTGTTCTGTAGAATTTTACTGAGAAGTTAGGATTTTAATGAGACATTTTTAAGGCTTTAATAAAGTGTCTGTATACCATGGGAAAAAAGAGAAGTTGGTAACAAGACAAGGCCAGAAAGCAGAACTATGTGTGAGAAATATGTTGAATGTAGTAAAACCGCATATTTGGCCATAGTGTTAGGCAGTGTCATAATTAATTAGCATAACCAATTATTATTTTAGTTAAGACCTTATGATTTTTAGGTGATTTTACATATTGCTTATACTAACCAATTATAACAAGACAAGTATGTTATTTTAGCCAATTATAGAATGATACGTATTGTAGGTGGATAATTAAGAAAAGTATAAATATTGTATGCCAATAACGAGAACCATTGTAAAATCATATTGATTTATGTTTGGTTACTCCGGAGCCCTCTCGTCAACAATAGACACCATGAATCACTACCAAAATCCGATCCACTCAATACAGTAAAAGCCTGCTTGAGAAAATATATGCCCTGGCTAGCCATAGAGAAAGTCACTGGGATGGCTACCAGATAACTTTATTCCCTATCTGACAGGAGAGAACAATAGGTACATAACTCATCTTGCTGGGCTTGTTTGAGAACAAAGACAAAGTCAGCATCTACTCTTCTAAAGGTTTAGACCAGAAAGCTGAGTGTTTGTAATAATGCACCTAATGTATGGTCTCCTACCAGCTGTAAGGTTAGGATTGCTGGGCAAAACATAATGCAGTCTGTGCAATGTAAAGAAAAACTGACAGGCAATAATCTGTCTATCACTGCTGACATTAAACAGTTACTGAAACAAACATGTTCTCTAAAATAAGTAGGAAATACAAATGAAAGAGGGACACCATTACTTTCAACACAGTAATTACTCCTGGTAAATGCACATATACTTTTATGATAAGACAAAAAAGCTTGAAACAACCTACCTACCCTTCTATGAATGGTTCATAATTACCTTGGTGATTGTATAAAACATGATATTTAATGCTGTGATATTTGTTTATGCCATGACTGAGCACTAACACCTTACAAATTTTAATGAAATAATGTGGCGGTGATGAGGTCTAATAGATAAACCACTGGACCAAGACTCTGAATTTAGTTTCCAGCTCTATGACTCATCCCTCCTTGACTGGTCTTTGACCATTCCTATCACTTTTCTGCCTCTTACTTTCTCTGTTCATAAAAAAGATGTAATATTTACCTTCTCTGAAATGTACCTGTACCTTTTATACAGAAGAGGGTTAGAAAAAGCTAGGTGTTATTTTTTATTGGAATATAATTTGATAGAGATTACTGTATGATCTACCAACTACAACAGAGCAGGCAGCCTTTCTGAGAGATGTGAATGTAATAGCTCCAATGAAAGGCTGCACTAATACATTGAAATGAGTAACTTCTTTTCCTTTGCTGAAACATAAAGGTATCATGTCACTGTTACACACCAGATCAGTGATTATTGGGTCAGAACCACCTTGTGGGGTGCATCTGTGTGCGCGCATGTGTGTGTGTGTGTGTGTGTGTGTGTGTGTGTATGTGTGTGTGTGTCAGGGAAAGGGACCAGACCTTTAGCAGTGTGCACATGGTCAGACAGGGTGGCCACCGACCTTTGGCCACATGGCATGAAGGCTGCATAGGACACCTGTCAGTCGATAAGGTCTACCTGGTAACCCGCCCACACCACACCCCCTGGAGCTTCTGGTTGTCTGTGACACCCCTCACTGTGGCCAAGGGGACAGTGAGTGGTCAGTGAACCAAAGGTCCCACCTGGGGGGAGCAGCCACAGCGACCAGAATTGATAAGGAGGCAGCACAAGGTCTCCATTGTGTGCCCTGGCCTGTTCTCTTAGAAGCCATCAACATGTGACCTTCTGAGGAGTAACTTATGTTTTTCCTTCCTCTCTTATTCTCTTTATTCTTTTTTCTCTTAATCTCTCCTCCTTTATTCTTTTCTTCCTCTTGTGGGTAACTTAAACACTTATTTTCTCTACGTTCTAGGTAGCTCACTTTAAGTGGCATGGAGTTTGTGTTTGCTAGGTGTAACAAAGGTTCCTTACTATAGCAGTGCTTGATAATCCTGGTAACTTGTAATGCTTTCATAAGGTTGCATGTTATCTCTGTAAAATCATTTTTGCTAAAATGCCTATTTTCTCACCAAACTAAAAAAAGTCTCTTAGAGAAAAATGTGTGGTTATTCTCCAGATGTTAACTCAGGGTACCAAAGAACCAAAGATTTTGCAAGAGTTTGTGTGGGCAAAATCTCTGAAGTCTGAAATTAGAGTGTAACACCTGGTAAAAGTTGAGCCTTCAGGACTGGGTTGTAACAGTCACACAAACTGACTTGAATCTATGAGTAAATTAAGAAGAAATTATGAATTATTAGAACTTGGAAGGGGCATAAGAGGGTTGAAGAGTCTAAAAAAGAACCACAAAAACCCTACAGAAAACCCTCTAACATACACCACCACCACACTCCACTGCCAAAAAAAAAAAAAAATAAAGAAAAAACAAAATTTCTTTAACAAGAAGTCTATTTCTGATACTATTTAATACATAACACCTGTAGTGTAATGGTGGTGAATGTAGAGACATCCAAGGGCAGGGTTTTGAAAAGGACAAAAAAACCATGAGCAACATATCAGTTCTAAAGTACTGCAACTTTACAGAGGTACTGAACTGGAAATGACTAAAAGCAGCTTAAGAACAACAATAACACAAACCCAAAACATGACAGCACTTCTGAGGACAACCGTGAAAAATTGATTGTGTTTATGCATTCAAAAGGCATTACCAGGCAATGGCTCAGCAGCAGCACAGAGCCGTCAGGTCACCTTTGGCCATGATGTCTGACTGCTCACAGCTGGAAAGAGCCAGTGCTGAATGCAGCCATTCAAGTATAACACATAGATCTTTAGAACTGCTGATACAGCCTGACAGGATGCAAAACCACCTTTGCACTACCAGTGGAAGACCTCACAAAATCTAATAAAGTGTTGGACAGTGCTTCTGAAGACATTAAAATCATAAATGTTCCCTGGCTAATCTCATCAGAAGAAGCACATGGCACAGAATGTTTGCTACTACAGCAGTCTGTGAAAGATGTGATTTTGCTTAAAGGAAAGGCAAGAGTTACTTTAATAGATTCAAGACGTAACATCATGATCAAATTTTATTCTACCTAATTTCATATGTCAACATGAGAGAAATATGCCTTGTAAGGGTGCAATTCATCTGAGCTGTTTTAAACGCATGCCTAGATGACATGATATGAGACAAACAGCACCCTGAAAGTGCATTTTTTCTTAAATAGGTATTAAAGGAGTCTTGGGTGAGTTGCTCAGACACACAGGTCTACATGAAAGACATCTGCATCTGATTGGGTAAATTCCACCCCATGAGACTGCATTTTGAGAAAAAAGCCTTTTCTAAGTTAAGCCAAGAGAGTCCAGCCAAATGCAAAAACACAATTAAAAAAAAAAAAAAAAAGAATGATGTAATGAGATCTAACACATTCACTGTTCAGCCTTCTGAAACTCTGATGTAACAGCTAAACACTGAAAAACAGTTACGGAGATGAACTGTACAATGACAGAAAACTAGCAATGTTCTGTACACTGCTTGTGCATTAGTCAGATTTTCTGAAGGATTTTAGTTGACGGATGGAAACAAAAGAAAAATTTTGAAAATATAATATAGTAATACATTCTGCTCAGATAACAGCATAACTGCAAGCTCTGCAAAAGAACCAAAATAATTAAACAACACAGTAGTGTTACTGCATTGTAAATAAAGGCATATTTCTTTTAGCAAGAACCTTCTTTCACTTCTCTTCCAGGAGCATAGTGTTACTTATATAAACAGCCAAAAATAATTGGTAAAATGAGAGACACTGTGTAACTGACAGTGTTTGGCTACTATGCTATATCTTCCCGGAGCCAGTGGTAGCGCAATACTAAGCTGAAAGAAGGGTTAGTGTCTGCCACCCATGAAAATCAGATCAGCAGAGCAGTAAATGGCAAGACTGAGAAGAGCTTAAGATAATTTCAGAGTAAGCAGCTTCCTCTATCATCTGAAAGAAAAAAAAAAGGAAGTATTAGAGGCTATACAAATATGAGCAGTCTGGGTCTAACCAGCAAGCAGGTCTATAAATATGAAAGAGCACAAACACAAAGCTTTTTTGAGATATCTTGTACAAGGTAGTTGCATACTTACAAGCAATAATGGAAATAAAGCCAAAAATTTCATAGATAAAGGCAGATACTTTGTGTATACGGATAAGCAAAACTAAAGTTAGAACTATTAGGACACAGGTAGGGTGGTAAGAAATCAGAACTGATATTTATGAACCAGGAAAAGGATTTACTCAGAAAGATCCTGCTTAATATGGGTGTAAGCAGTAACAGGGTGAACTAAGTCCATGTCTAACATGAACAAACAAGCAGGAGAGGGCATACTGGTTAGACAAAGCAGCATAGATAAAGCATTGTGCAGCAGACTAACATCCCCTACATACCTAGCAACTTCTGCCCTCCCAAAAGTAGATAGTTTTTGTGAACAAATCTTACTAAAGGCTATAGTTGTCAACATGAAATGGAGAAATATACATGATATTCAGAGAGTCAGTTCTGGGCAGTAGAAAGAAAGCACCTGAAAAGAGAAATCAGCTATCCAATTCTACATACATCAAGATACTCCACGACCAATTTTCCTAAAGAATAAATGGTTTGAGTTTTTTCAGCATAGACTTGCCTTTTGTTTTCACCCATAATGCAGTTCTTGAGGCACAGTGTAATAACAAATCCTGCAGATCTAACAGCCACAGATGTTTTCAATGCATAAACAACAGCCTGCAAACAGGACTTTGAACTCAGGACTCCTGGATGATCTGTTAAACCACTGACCTTTTGGTTTAAAGACACTTCAATGTAATCCTCAATTCACATTGTTCAGGACAGAGGAGTGAAAACAGGTCACAAGCTCAGGCTAAAAATCTTTAAAACAATCAGAGAATTACTAATTATTTTATTTCTGGTAGGGGTGCATTTCCCCCAAGGCAAAGTGGGTTTTTTTTAACCTGTAGATAGTAATTGCAGCCTGTTTTCATTGTCTTGCACTGAACAAGCTACACTGCTACAAGTCTCCTCTAGGAGTGTGCAACTCCCTGCTAATGTTTCTGAAAACTCCCTTAGGGAAATCATGATGTTGCTCAAGATAATTAATATTATCTTCTCCCTTCAAGTTACAGCTCTTGGAGAAATATTTTGCTCTAACTGTCTTTTTCTTTTTGGAGTCTAGCCAAGAAACAGCAAAAGTGATATAGGGGAAGAAAGGGGACAAGTATCTGTACCACTTTAGCAAGCTTGGCATAGGCTCAGAATGGCAATAAACTCAGATAAGAGCTTTTCTTTACAAACAGTAGGGTTTTCCACCCCCACTCACCAGATCAAATAAACAATGCTGGATTGGTAAAGTCACATGAACCCACCTTTCTTCACAACTGACTTCAAAATACATGATGGCACAAGATGGAGAGACAGCACAGACAGATGTTGAAACACTAAACCTCTTAAAATCAGGGCCATAGAACTCACTGATGTCCATGATCTTTTATTTTGATCTTTATAGAATCTGGCCATGCATCTGCTGGGTACTGCATGAGCTCCACACTCTTGTTAGTCACTTTAACTAGTTTCTTTTTCCTGTTTGTAGCTCATTGCTTTAAATCTGCATAAATGAAACACAAGCACTCATCTGAACAATGACACTATAAGCAGGTGCTTACGTTGAGAAGCTGGTAAGGGCTGGGAGAAGGAGTCCTCACAATGATACAGGAATCACAAGTTTCTTGGTTAGCAGGGAAAATTCCCTGACACAGGAAAATTTAAGAGAATCAAATTCTGTGGTCCTTTGTATCTTGTGGACAGAACATCTGATAGTTTCCTTTAAGGTTTTGTTGTGCTCTCTGTAGATGAACAGTCCTGCCTTTCAGACAGAAAAAGTTGTGTAACTTCAGAATATGAGTGACTGAATTATTTTGTCACTTACCAACAGTTTTATATGACTATCCAGAGACAAAAATTCCATGTCCCTGACACTTACTTCAGGAGGAAGCTTTGTGTCTCAGTAATACTAGGTTTTCATACTAGATAATAGTCTACAGTGGCAAAAAAAAAAAAAAAATAGTTACAATAAACTCAAATGGCAAAACCTTTGAAATGGCAATAATGTTGGGAGCAGGATGGGACATACAACTACTTGAGATGGATCCATTTGGCCTTATCATTGCAACTGCTAGAAGACTGTGGATGGTACTGAGTCACATTATATTATGGCCAAGGGCCCCCAGATTACTCAGTATAACAGCACAAATCTGCTTAAATTAAGATCTCTGTTTGCTTCCAAGTTCTAAGATAACCTACCCTATGGATTATGCTACCAGCCCAATCAAACTGCTCTTCCTAGAATATATTTACCATTCACTTACATCAGACCCATCAACAACAGTGCTGTGGTATCTAAGCTGGTGAATTGCTTCAAGAGTGGCAAGGGGTTTTGGAGTTCATGCTCAAAACACCCAGAATGTTTCTTTCTTGGGTGACCCAGAAACTCGGTGAGTTGCAGCTCTCCCAGCAGTGAGGTCAGTTTGCAGAGCTGTGCAGCTGTGTAAGGATGCTCTCTTCTGTTCTCATCTGCTGAAAAATAAAACATTCTGTAGAAAGAAGTGGCAACATTTTTATTGCCAAGTCACTGGACACAGTGAGCTGAGTCTGAAAATGATGCATAATTCTGAATCTCTGAAGCTCATATTTATTAAAAAGAAAGAGACAAAATTTATGTCTCATAATAAATGATCTGCTGCTTAGTGGAGATAAATAACCAGTCATCTATTCTATCAAACACTATGACATTTTTTGGCTTTTTTATTAAATGCATAATCAGGATGAAAAATATGCCCCTGGTTGAAGTTCTCTCCTTCCCAGCTTCAGAATGTCCTTCCAAAGGTAAATGAAGCATTCCAGCTACAGGTCCCTCAGGTGTTGTAACACAATTTGTGGGCTACATGCAGAAAGTTTTTAAATGGATTTGGAATAAGATAGCTACGCAGTTTTGGGAAATACATTTTACTTTCAATGCAGTTTGTTGGGTTTTTTTCAGGAACTGCATTTAGATAGAATATTCTGATCTAACTCTGATAGCCATGATACCACCATTCCAAAGTGTCTTTTTAGAAATCAAACCAGTGCAACGATCTGATATTTTTTCCAAAAGAAACTGAAAGTACAAATGTACTCCAAGAGAGACTTCAGAGAATAAAAATCCTAAAAACATTGCTTAGATAATCCTGTTAATTTTCTTCTTCCCCTCTGACTTAAGTTCTGCAAATATTTACATTTTTCTATAATTTCTTAGTTTTTTTTCTTTGTTGTTATTGTTTGCTTGGTTGTTGTGTTTGGTTTTCGTTTTTTTTCTGAATAGGCTGTATTAATCTCAAGTGGGAATTTTTTTGTAATTTTCTGTAATGTTTTATTAACCTTATTCAATACTTGTGTTTCTATTTAACCTGCTTTTATTGCTACACTTTTTTCTTGTCTTTACACAATAGTAGACATTGCTCTAGTATCAAACCAAGTCTGCCCCCTGAAGACTTTTTGCAACACTCGGACACTTGTATGACTCCTCTTGTTTATGGCAGACTCAGTATTCTGCATATGTGGCAGTTTTACTGTGTCGTTTTCATAGTGCTAATAAATTATATACATGTCTAGTCTGACTTTGAACATACTTTCTTGGAGTCATTTTTTTAAAACTACTTGTACCGCTTCCTTGTGAATCTTCAGTTTTAATAAACCTAATTTCCTCTACTCAATGTATTTTCGGAATAATTAAGAACATGGGGGTTTTTGGCTGATTTTCAGATACTGAAGACTCAAAACTCCTACCAAAGCCACTAGAAGCTGCAGGGATTCAGCATCTCTGTCAGTCCCTGAAAAAAAAGGTTTTTGGCAATGTCTCAGTTCATCACTTAAAAGATCTGGTACTTTGTCACAAATAATGGCTGCTTAAAAGCTGTCTTAGTCCATTGATCCATCACTTTTTGCACAGCAATTTCCCACTTCTGTTCCATTTACTGCTTTCCTCTTCAGCCACACAGTTTATCTTCTTTCCCCATTTCAGCCACAGGTCTGGCCTCTGGACACCACAGCAGAAACATCTCTGCCAAGAACCGAGAGAACTCATTAAGTCTTTAATATTGATTCCTTCTTTCTTCCTGCTCTCCTGGCTGTCATGGTTGACACTCTTCCTGCAAGACAAACTGCTCTACCACATGAGTAGAAAAATATTCTGAGGTGACACTGATCTGTAAGACCCTCTTGGGGCTCTTACCATGGAGATAGCAGGGAATGTCTTTCACTTTTGCTAGGAACAAGAACATGCATTTGCAATAGAACTGGGGTTTTGATATCCTAGGTTACACCACACTTCACTGTTTTAGCCTCTGGAACATCACAAACCACTCCTTAATGATCACTAATTGCTGAAAATTGCAGCAGTTTCAAGGCTTAATGTGTCTTTTCGATTCATTAATTTTTAGTTAAATATTTTCTTTAGGATCTTTAAAAGTTTTATCTCTGCTTCAGCTCTATCTTTGTTTCAGATGCTTCAAACCTATCTTCATTTTTTATAATCCTCCATGCAAATCCAAAATATTTGGTATTATACAGACAAGTAACCATTCAGACCCATTTCTATCCTGCTAGGTTTTCTTTTAATGTGAGAAAATATTGTTATATAATTTCAAAAAAATGCTTATAAAAATACAGCAATATTCTCAAATTCAATCTTACACTGCTTATTTCTTCGATATTTGTTGCTTATTTCTCTGAGTCCTCCCAAAGAAAAGCTTTGAGTACGCAGCACAGGTGTAACTCAGGAGAAGCTCGAGAAGCTCAGCTAGGCACACACTACTCCAGCTCTATTTGAATTGATTTGAATTGATGGAAAAGGACCCAGACTTCCCCACTTCTATTACAAACAGATAAGAGGAATGCACAGAAGAGAAAGCACCCACTTTTCAGGACTAGTCCCTTCGTAAGGTTTTCTTTGCTCTATACCAAGACCCAGACCGTGGTCCCAGCAGAGGGTGCTGCTGCTCCGACCTTCGCAGCACGAACGGGGGTTTGAGCGGGACAGAGCTGCTCGTCTAAGTAGAGTGACGTCCTGTCGTGATGAAGGTAATGTCTTCTATAACAGCGACAAGAGATCTTACATATAAGCTATAAGGCAAAAATCAACCAGTTTACAGAAAAGACATGCCAAGGTGCGTTTATGGTCCACATTTCTGCATATGTGATCCCAGCAACTCAGAGTGGACACTAAAATAGTTAAAGTGTTCGTGAATATACGGTAAGGTTAAAGTTCAAAATAAACTAGAGTTTTCTAGACAAATATCAATATTACCAAAAGTTAAAGAGTTTACTGTAAACAGTTAACACTAATATAATAACACAAATTAGTGGTTTGTTGGGTTTTCTTCAGGTGTTTTTAACAAGAAGATCTCTAATTGCAGGTAATCATTCTCTTCACTCATAAGACTTAGAAAGGCTGAGATATAAAGATGGAAAACATCTTTTACCAATTACTCATCAAGCTGCTTTTAGGGGTAGGAAGACACTGAATACTCCTAAACTCAACACCAAGAAGGTTGATAAAATACTTCATAAAACTTAGACTTGTAAGTATGCTAAGCTTTGGCCAAACAGTCAGACTTGGGATTTTGCAGCTGTGTACTCCCTCACTTCTTAACAAGTGCACAAAAATTATCCACCACACTGTCAGACTGAAAGTCTATCTAGCCCAGAATCATACTTTCCACTGATGAACAGCAGCACATGCCACAACATTAAAAATATTAAACCACCAAAAGTACCGTTGGGTATTTTTTCACTTTCTATACCATTTTTCAGCAGCCAGCTCTTCAAGGAATTTCTGAGAGTGTGAGTGGACTATGTTATTGAACAGTCACTGATGGATCTATTCTCAGCAACATTTTCTAACTCCTTTTAAGCCAATTAATTTTCTGAACTCTACAACATCCTGTGGCAGCAAGTTCTATCAGATAATTATCTGTTAAAGGATAAATTACTTCCTTCGTTTGTGCAAAATCTGCTGCCTGATACATTAATGTATTATAGTACTAGTTCCTTCTGTAGTTACCAGTACAGCAATTACCTGTCCTGCAATCAGCAGAAAGATGTCACAACTATTTTGTTTGCTTATACAACTTCTGACTCACAAATAGTTTTGTCACATTTGCTGATTTTGGATATCAAACACTAGATTCAGACCTATTTTCATGCCACAGTCTATACCATTTTGATCTGTATTATTGGATTTTAAGTAAACACTTATAGTATAAAAGTACAGAGATGACCGGTCCATTTATGTGTTGGGGGAAGTTGCTTTTCTTCTTTTTCTTGAGGTGAAACATCCAGCATTAACTACGGAGAAAAAGAGCATAGCAGCATAGATAGCTTTTGTTCTGTTTCTCCAAGCACTCTCCCATATTTTTGTATTATTATTTTGCTTATTTGATACTCTATACTTTAAAAGCATGACTTGTAAGGACAAAACATTTAATTGACAGCAAGAAGTATGCTACAGCTTTAACCAGCTATCTCCTACAGCCTCTTTCACTTATGTGGTGGTACAAAAGCAGTGACTATGTCTAAAAAAGCATGAACATAAAAAGATCGGTGGCTTTCAGACACTCTTAATTAATTTTTTATTATTCCTCTACCATTACACAAATTTTATTTTACAACTTGTAGTTCAGAGAACTTTCCCAGTCTCGACTCTTTGTGGTGTTGTTCCTTTCAGCACACAGCACCACCATAACAGCCACCCAGAACTCCTCCCTCATTTTTCCTACTTCTGTATTTGCAGACAAAGCACTATTGTACTTTGTTACCAAAACAAAGACATCATCTATACTTTAGAATTGCATCAAACTCTTGGCTTAACAAACAATAAAACCATACATTCACATCAGCTGATACTTCTCTGTAACAGTTGTGCAGCACAAGCGAATCAAGTGCTAATATAGTACAGATTACTTTGATAATTAACTCCCTTTGAGAAACTCATTTTCATCTGGAGACAGTAACAATGGTTCTCCAAAAGGAAGAAAAAAGACAGCTTTTCCTTTATAAATTCCCTGTTGATGCAGTGCAAACTTGCAATTAGTCTATGAAAGAAATATGATCTTAAGGAACAGGTTATATCCCTTTGTGTTACATTGATTTCAAGACCAGAACAGCAAGCAAAAATTCCCATGTTCTTCAACATTATTAAGAAAAACAGTGTATTGATTTACTTACCCTGTAGTAGGGTTTGAAGGGACAGAACCAATGCAGGATTTAATATGACAAGACTAGAGTTCCTGATTATGTGGAATGAATTATGGAGAAAACTATGCAAATGCAAAGTTCTTGTTGTGAAACTCCAGGCAATTTTGTTGGTGGGAGTTCTCCTTACAAAACAAAAGGTTATGTTCAGAGTTGTGTAACATGGGTGGGGCTATAAATGAAATATTCAGCTAGATGATACACTTGATAGTCAGTATCTTAAATTATTCTAAGGAAGTGTGCCCATGCCAACTGGAAGAGAGAAATAAAAATTCAGTCCTGGATCGCTACTAAAAAGGTATGCTGGCTGGTAAGTACCCTGGTGCAAGGAATGAAAAGGTCCTAATGGGATAATAGGGTTCATCTTTGCTTTGCATTACCTTTACAGATTGTTGTTCAGTGTCCCGCAGCTGCACAGAACCAGAGCCCTTGCTATTGTACTGAACAGACAGAGCAATGCCATTTCCCCATTTCTGTGTGACAAGTTCCTCAAATGGAGAAATCACTGTGGTAACAAAAACCCCTCTCCACAGTCAGCAGCTGAACATTCCTCAAAAAAAAAAAAAAAACATATTATGATGATTTTTATCTGATACCAGGTCTTTTACTGGATCCTCTTCTTCCTCTTTCTCATGTCAGCTGCTTGGCCTTTTGAACAACTCAAACCTTACATATCGAAACAGATGCTCTTTCAGCATGTGCTGTCAACATAGCTGTAGCTAGTGACTTGCTGCTGCACTTACTGCTCTTCCATAAGTGCTGGGGGACAACAGCCTGAATCCTCACTGATCATATGACTGGATTTAGCTTATTTCTGCCAAGATGAAGAGAAATTCTTACATTTCTGTAAATTGAGTATGGGTCCTGTAGGATGAAGAAGGGAACAACTCTCACCCTTTCCTTTGTGGGTATCTCCTGCAAAGTCAGGCCATTCTACTGGTTCACTACCATCCCCTTCAAGCCTGCCATTGCTCTTTCATTCTTCTCATCAAAACCTCCATTCTGCTCTTCTGTCATTCTTCTTTCTCTTTGCACGGTACTGAGCTCAGCTGTGCTGCAAACCTGACGGCAGCTGAACTCCGGTGAGCTGAGAGAGGGGTCTGGGAGGGCAGGTGCAGCTGGGCGTTGTGCTCTTCTAGTGATCATGTGGCGCAGGACAGGTCTCAGGTTACCTCATATGGGCTTTCTGTGCATCACACAATTCCCCCAAATACTTACCTGAGTAGAGGTTGCTAGGGGAAGGATTTAAGAGTCATCTGTGCATGTGAGTGCTGCTTGAAACTCTATAATTTTGTTACAAATATGACATTTAATTTATAGGGAAGAAAGGAGAAAGAGAGAGAAGAAAGAAATGGAAAAGAAAAAGAAAAGAAAATTATTCACAGATTTGGGACCACAGAAGAAGTAGGGGGAATTTTGAGAAGCTGAAACATTTCACTTGTAGTTTCTGGGTTTTATTTTTGTTGTTTCAGTTCTTTTTTAAAAATTATTGTAAAAGAATTCAGGACAAAATAAATCTGGTCTAACTGAAAATATTTATATTTATTTTGGTTTGCTCTTTGAACTAAAACTGTTCTGTTAGCTTTGTATTGTTGATTTCACTTACAGTTGTAGGAGGAGATAGGGATTTCAAAAATTATTTTTAGCACCATGTCAACACTCTACCCCAGTATTCTCATTAACTTTTTGGTAGAACTGGCTGAATAATATCAATCAGTTGTTGAATTAGAAAATTTAAACAAACAAGCTCTATGATTTTTTTTATTCAGTTTCACTCAGTCATAAATAGAAATAGGGAAAATTTATGAGTACCTCTGCAAAATATTTCTATAATTTTCATTTAAATGTTTTGCTTTTTCGACAATCTATGCTAGGATATTTTGTTAAAAATATTTTCTAAGGCAATAAACATATTTTTTGTTAAAACAAAAAAAAGAAGTGATAAAGTTTTGCATAAAACTGCCAAAGCCCTGCTAAATGTCATTTTATTTTGTTTTATTAATATTTTTCCATTATATTTTTATAAAGCTTTTTTTTCATCTGATGCCTTTGGAAAATGTCATTTCTATTCACTGCAAAAATTCACTTTCAAAACAATCCTTTTGGCAAGAGAGAGGAAAATGCTATCATCAGTAGTAGAGCACTGTATCATATTACAAATGTTCCCTTCTATTAAGCTTTTTACTGTTGAGAACTCGAAACACTTACAAATTGTCAGGAAAGATACAGAAACACATTTGATATACCCAGCAGAACTAACAAGATAAGGCTGCTTCATAACCAGCCATAAAAACATGTGGAAAGCCAATTCAATCTCCCTGCTTTGGGTGAGCTTGTGACAGCATTTCATTCAAATTACTCGTAAGTCTTTACCTTCATATGTGTTGGACCAATCAAGTTTCTAGTGATTCTTCTGGGAGTGAAAAAGGCAAAGCTGTAATGCCTCATGAAAGCTCTGAGATGAGAATGGCTATATGAGAACATAAATACTAAATAATCGAAGGAGAAGGAAAAGGGAGAAGGGAAAAAGGAAAAATGGTAAAAGGAAAGGAGAAATTGGAAACGAAAAAGAGAAAAGGAAAAGGGGAAAGAGAAACTGCTATGAACTAGAAAACAGAAGATTGAATATCTCTTTCTCCATCCTTTTTCAGACTCAATCCCACAAGGGGTAATTGTGTTCAGTGAGGTCTAGGTCTACATTTTTAAGGGTTTACCAAGATATTTGATGGTTTGTTTCCCAGAGCAGAGAGGCAAATACGGTGACTTGCAGCCCACAGGAGCACGGAAATGATAGAGGAGAGTGGTGATGGCTCTTACAAGGTAAGTGAAAAAGAACTGAAGCAGCTTGGTGGGTTACAATGGCTGGAGATAGCAAATGATTTAGGATGTGAATGATTTGTTAGACCTTGGGTTGCTCTTGTTATTTTTTGCCTGCTTTCTGCCTTTTCATTGATACAAGTTTAGAAATTAGAAGCAGAACTCAGATGTGAGATGTTGTGAAACAAGACTAAAATTACTTTGCTTAAAATCTATTACGTTAAGCAGAGAGAGGGGAAAAAAAAAAAAAAAAAAGCCAAAAAAACCCCAAACCCAAACAGTTTCTCTAGTCATCCTCCCTGTAAGGCAAGGCAAGCTCAGGGTGCTGCATCATTTTTAGGCAGAGGCAGATAGACTGGTAGATACAAAAGACAGAGGTGTCTCCTCAGCTGGTTTTGCTTGTGTTGGGAAACTGATGTTGGCCACTACATTGCCACAAGGATCTGAGTCTATGACTCCTGCTGGGAGAACTGCCCCTGAAGGAGCACTCTTTGCTGGTGCTGCCTCTCGCTTTGCCATGGCTAGAGTCCACCAGCCTGGCTGACCAGAGCTTTAGTGGTTTTCATCCAGCTTGACTCTCTCCCACAGTCATCCTCACCACAACTCACACCTTGAATGACACAGTTCTCACAGCAGACAATTCCTCCTCAATTCTGGTGTTCCCCTTTGCTGAGGAGTGGGAGAAGGGCCAGAGACACAGTGAGCACAAGAGAAAACCTAACTTGTTTGCTATGCTGAATCGCTTGCTACACACAGAGGCAAAGCTGTAGCAGCATCATGATGACTTTTTGCTACAAAACAGAGGGAGGAAAAATACTGAATGCTTCCTTTTTTGTTTAGTTCTAATGATTTTTTTTTTCTCTTAAAAATGATTTTTTTCTCTTAAATCCTAGGATCTGTACTTGTTGTACATGACAAATACACCTACGAAATATGGATTTACTTCTTTGACAACAATGATGGAGTTGATGTAGGCTCAGGTACAGATTATGAGACAATACTGTCACCTGGATCTCCTTCAGCCACTCACAGCCATAACTGATGTTCATGGCATAACACAGTTGCTACAAATAATTATAAAATCACCTTGAATAGGTGATCTTAAACTTTCATTTCTAAGTAGCCGCTTTACTGTGATTCTTGTAAGACAAATGCAAAAATGTGATGGAAAGGATAGAATTCCCTGTAGACTTGGACAGAAATACAGTGAAGGAATGAAGTAAAGCTCTTACCTTTTAAATACTCACCTTTGGTGTTTCTCACAATGAAGAAATCCATAGGATTTAATGTAGTAAATATGTGTTACATAAAAACACAGAAAGAAGATGAAATTTATAATGCTTTTAAACATATTGAGTTGTTTTTTTTCTCTCTCTTTCAGCTTGTTCTGGGCCAATGACCCTATCTTTTTTACAAAGTTGTAGCTATTTGCCGTGATTTTTCTTTGTTTTAATTTCCAACTACTATCAAATCATGTAACAGCTGCAGAAGTATGCTTTCTTGTCCAAAATATCAATGAGGTTTGGCCAGTTTCTTTACAATAGAGAATTTACAGCTGTAATTCATTTACTTTACATTTCTAGAGTGAGAAGTATAATTTGTTTCATGGAATTACATTTGGACTGTTGGACTAGGTTTTCTCTCTAACTGATACCTAAAAGTCATGCAAATTAAACTGCTTGCCTTGTCGTATTTTTTGTGAATTTTGGGCTATTATTTTTGATAGGGCACTTGGCTTTTTCTCTGGCTTTCTGAAAAAAAGCAAGTGAATATTTAGGGATTTGTTTTGTCTTCTACAATCCCAAACTTCCTAAAAATAAGACTCATCTGAAAGCATCCTGCCAGTTACAATCATGAAGATGTCTCAGTTTGACAGCCTAATCTTTCGTAGAGCTTTTCATCGTTTGCAGAGGCTTTCTGTCATCAGATGTCTCATCAGCATGATTGACTAAAGACTTAGCTGAGAAACTGCAAGGACCACTGCAAGACCAGCTAGGTCTCCGTTAGCAGGGATGGATTATGATATAGATCTTGAATGCTTGTGGTTATCAGTGGTTTCTGTGGAATGAGGTTTTTATTTCATGGCTGTTTATTTAAGGATTAGCAAAGCAGAATCTAGAGCAGTTAGGATGTTTCTTTGAGTAGATGGAATCTAAGTAAGTATACACATAAAAAGATAGATATATACATTCAGAAGAGTGTGGTTAGGTTATAAGCTCTAGCACTTAAAATTTACAGAATGGCAAAGTAATGTATCCTGTGAAAATCTTGGACTACACTGCAGTTTTTACTTCCCTGGTCATATACTCTTTTCTTTCCCTTCAGTAAATGTCTGTCTTTTACAGTATGCAGTCTGAACTGTGTTACTTCTTGTGCTCCTGCTCCTTCCTCTTCTCTGCCTTCCAAGTAGATGAGCCAGGATGCACTTACCTGCCAAAATCAGGTGCAGCCAACATGTGATAGCTGATGCCATTGCTGATCTGTTGTCTTTCTGCATGTTGTTTGTTATTCATTGTCCAAAATGTGTTCCACACCCTGTACAGTGCGTGTGACTCAAGGTTTTCCCTAGATACAAAATTATTATTTTCCTTCTGGGCTTTACTGTAGCCTGCTGTAGTCACCAAGTGCTGCACAAACACCAATTAAGTTATTTTCACAACACACCAGTGAGACAGCATACTGTTATAATACCAAATTTGCATATAGAGAACTAAGGTATGAGGAACCATGGTTTCATGTGCAAGCTATCAGCATCCTTAACTATACAAGTTGGGACCATTCTTGTAACAGGGATGACCTATTAACTAAATGAGGAATGGTTACAGTTGAAAATGGTTACAGTCATAGTCACATACTATGACTTAGTATGACTAAGGCATACCACAAGTGCCTGATAGGGTCAAAAGAACGTTACTCAAGCAGCTGTAATTCTGGTATTTCCTAATCTTTCAATCTTAATTTATGGCCCTCAATTACATATTTTAATCTAGCTAAGATTTGCAAATTGTAGGATTAACCCCCCACTAAATCAGAAAAAAGGAAATTTCATTAGATCTTATTATCCTGATTTTTGTGCGAGTCATCAGCAGGGTGTGAGCCCTGCAGCCTCACAGTAGAGTTCTACAACGCCTAGGCTGCCACAGGCTGTGCTTCTGCAGAGCTCCAGACCCATCTGCTGCCAGCTAAAAGGCAATCTGAGAGGGAAACAACTGCAGTTTCTTTTCTGGATCAATGAGTGCTCACAACAAATAGGTGCTGTGAAACCACAGCCAGAAGTATTTGGGGGGTTGGGTTTTGATTTGTGGGTTGTGTTTTTGGTTGTTGGTTTTTGGTTTTTTGTTTTTTTTTGTTTGGTTTGGGTTTTTTTTTTTTTTGT
>JAWWEU010000001.1:96192836-96205589 GCA_035583155.1 Acropternis orthonyx | reverse complement strand
TTTTTAAACTGAGATTGAACGTGGCACTGAGTGCCATGATCTAGTAAACAGACGGGAGTTGGATGAAGGGTTGGACTTGATCTCTGAGGTCTTTTCCAACCCAATCGATTCTATGATTCTATGAAAAAACGAATAGAAACATGAAGCTTTCTCTTTGGATCTCATTAACAGGTATGCCAAACCACAGCCAAAAGTTTTGAAATGCTCCCACTGTTCAAACACATAATTTTGCATGAGGTGCATTTCTCACACCAACCCTGTTTTGTTGGACTTGTTTGCTGCAGGATTCTTCTGTTTTTCAGTGTTGCATCACATTTTGTGTAAATCACATGCACATACAAACACACGTAACACTCAACAATAAGCCCAGCTGCACAGGATTAACTTAAGTGTAAAGTAATTCAACAAAACCTGCAAACCTTGTGGATTTCAGGGGAGTCTGATGCTTGGTCACATTTTGAACTGTAATAAGGAACATTGTTTTCTAGTGCATTCCCATCCACTAGATCAACTGTGTTCCTCTGAGCCTCTGTTATATGATCAGTACACCCTGTCATAGACTGTATTTTCCTCAGATTCCCAGACAGGTGTGCAGATGTAGGCTTGTGAGCGTATGTACGCAGGAAATGCATAGAGGGATAATCTGCCCTAAAATTATTGAAATCATTATTGTAAAATTTTTATTATTAGTGATAAATTCTATGCATAATGGAACTCCTTAAAAATGTCACAGTGGCTTTATTTTTCCTCTTCATGTATTTGTTATGTCTTATTTAAGTAGAAATACTGAATATTCTGTGATTTTCTTAGTCACCTAGTGTCTGTAATTCTGTTCCTATGTGATCACTTACTCCTCTTTGAAGCAGGTAGGGTAGGATGCTAAATGCCACCAAGCAGAACTATCGTGAATCACTCATTTTGTGGTCATGTTACACAGTTGGAAATAACTTCATCAAAACCAGTAAACACTGTTCAGACAGTCAAATGCTCTCTTAAAAATCAGAGTATTGCAGTCATCATAAAACATAAAATTATAAAACATAGTAATGGAAACTTATGGCTGGAAGAAACTGTGTTCCACATTACTAAAATTAGTATATTTACAAAAACATATGGATTAAGATTTATGTGGAATGACATTTTCTACCTGGCCATCTCCTCTGCTTAGCAAGGTCTGTCAGTGCCTTCAGTGGAGTAGATCTGTGCTGCTTACTGATATTTTTAAGAAAAGACTGTGCAGCTGATCCTTGTTAAAGAAAACAGTCATAATCCATTTACTTTAATGGCAAAACAGAATTAGGACCAAGAAAATATGCAAGCAATTTAAGACCAAAGACATTTCAAGGAAATGGCAGAGTATTTGAGATCAGGGCTTTCAGTAGAGAAAAATACTTAAAAAAATTAAAAAGCTGTTTGAGGTATGTAAATATGCAATTCAGTTGAACTGCCTCATATATTTATATGCAAAGCCCACAGACATTTGTAATGTAGAGATGACATTGCATGTTTGCAACTCCACAATAATCAAATGCTAGTTTCACAATGTGCCTCTTCTGATGACACTCACAATGATTAGCATTAAAGGATTTCTGCCAATGATGTACAGTTAAGTAAAGCTCAAGTCATACAGCACAAATATGTACAAGAATTTAATGTAAAATATTTTTTAAAAAAATAATGAATTAAAATAAATATATACTAGAAAATCTCGTTAATTTGGAACTTACTGGTTGGAAAAAAAACATTTTTTTTGCCACACCTTCAGAATGGGAAAACTCCATCCCATTTCCTGTCCTAATTCCTGTTCCAACTTGCACAGTGTATTTAGTTCCAATGATTGCACTACTTAGCAGATACATTCCTGCCCAAGAAACGCAGCAAAGTGTTGAGATTAAATCTTTATTTAAATTATAAGATAAAAATAGTGCCATGTGCATATTTTTGAGTAGTACTTCACCCTACCCCATGGTATTAACAATTAGATACCAATCTCTGCAACAATGAATCAGTGAAAGAAGCTATAACTCTAAAATCCTGTTGAGAAAACACCCATTATGTGGTCAAAGTCATAGAATGGTTGGGGTTAAAAGGGTCATCTTGTGGTTATCTGGTCTAATCCCTCTGCTCAGGCAGGGCCACCTAGAGTTGGGCCACACCAGGACCATGTCTAGACAACTTCTAAATATCTTCAAGGATGGAGACTCCACACCTGGCAGTCTGTGCCAATACTCAGTCACCATCACAGTGAAAAGTGTTTCCTGATGTTCAGAGGGAACCTCCTGTATTTCATGTTGTGCCCATTGCCTCTTTCCCTGTCACAGGGCACTACTGAAAAAAGACTGGTTCTGTCTTATAACCTCCCTTCAGATATTTATACATATGAACATGACCCCTGAGAAGTCTCAATTCAACTTTGTGTTTCACGCAGATTAGCTCAAACCTGTTTCAGCGTTGGGTCAACATTTAAATGACTGCACCAGGTTGCAGACAACTATTGTAATACCTAAACCATTGACATCCATCCTCAGAAAGGGAGTCTTTGCTGTTAATATTGTTAAAGATGTAGGAATTTTTGGTGCTTTGTTAACATCACAAATCATCCTAACTGGCCCTGTTTTTGCTTTCTGAGTTAGTCAGTAGAAAAGCTCAATACTAGTTTATACATGGCCTAGTCCCTCTGTGTGTCCGTACACCCCAGAGAAGGGACAAAGCCTGAACGTGTCTGTACTCACCTATGTATTCAAGACTTTACACATAGTTAGGACATGACACATAGAGAAAACTAAATATATCTGGTGGGGCACTTCAGCATTTATGCACACTGACAAGGAATCACTAACAGGGAAACTGCCTGAAGCTGCCTGGTAGGACATGTTAAGCCCATCCCATTTGGGGAATTCAAAACAGAATCATCTCTTGGTCTTTGCCCCAAAAATAGCAGGGGGTCATGCTTTGTAAACAGAACAAAGGTGTCATTTAGGCATGCATGTCACCATCCAGCTTTTCTAATACCCTAGTGGTTAGTGCATTCAGATAAGGTGTGAGATTCTTGTCTTTTTTCAGTGATGTCTTCTTCTAGGGAAGTGTCCAGCAACCCAAATATAGAATTGACTAAAGGGAACACACCTCACCTCTGTGTTATAGCTGGACAACTATATAGCCAAGAGACAAGAGTAGTTACTTTTCTTCACAAAATTCCTTCTAGATCACTCTATTATTATTCATAATAAAAAAGTTACATTTTAATTACACTAATCACATATAATTGACTAAATCTACTTGTACATCTACCTCTACTCTCTGTTTCCTTCACTAAATGCACTTTGAGATGTATCTATGCTGTCTGAGAAAAATTGCTTCTCATATGTCAAATAAATGAGTCTTATAGAAGATATAATTTATGAAAAGTATCACAGACACACATAAAAACTGAATGGTGTACATGCATCCCCTCTGTATGAAAATCATTTTAAACTAGTTAACTAGGCCAAAGTAAAATGGAATTTTATTGTCATGAACATAGAGTCACACAGTGAAAAATAATAAAAGTCTACATGTGACACTCCAAATGTGTAAATAACTCAACTCTTAATCTCCTCAAAGATTCATGATGGGCAAACGTTATCCAAATATAAGAGTTTCTGCTATTTTACAGTTTAGGAGGCTGTCTCATTTTTTTCAAGCTCTTACAGTGACAAATGCTCAAATTATTTGGATAAGAAAGAGACAAACATATCAAAATATTGATTGTATCTTCCTGACAGTATTTCCTCATCTATTATACTGTTGCAACCAGTCTCTTATTCAGGTAGAACACATTTTATCTCTCTGTGTTTTAATGATATTAATAGTTAATTGGTCTACTACATATACAATTGCATAATGTACACAACTACCCAATGTTCAGGGCTTTTTTATTTAAGGAAAATGAATTATAACTTTACTAGCACTGTAACACTGTAGAATCATTTTCCTTACACACCAGTGTGTTGAGGAGGTGTAAACTACATTGTGTTTACAGAAGTGCAAAGTATTTGCATACTTCAAATCTGCAAAGCTTCATGGATGAGCAAACTAAAATAATCACTGCTGCACATATTTCTCTCAGACAGCAGTATGGATATACATTTCTGCTGCTGAAATATGGTTTTTTTTATGTGCTCAATTATTAAAGCAGGCACAAAGCAAAGGACTTGAATTAATATCCAGTAAGTCAAAATAAAGGTACTATAATTGTGACAGTTGTTTCCTCTTAGAGGTCTGTTTGTGGGATTTTATAGTTCCTGAAATACAGCTCCAGTCATAAACAGGCCGTATGAATTATTTTAAAGTATCTCCTAAGAAAATTATTTTACATATTATCACAAGAACAGATTTAGGAAGGGTAGTTTGTAGAAGTAGGTTAGTTGAAAGGTATTTTGAATTTTGAAGTGGGGAGAGCCCTTCCCCAGATCTTCATTCACGAAGTTTGGCCATTATTTTTTTATTGTTTTGAAATATGAAGGTCACCATTTTGCTTCCACTAAAAAAAAAAAAAAAAAAAACCCAAAAAAACCCCACAGAAGGTTCAATTGGAGCAGCACTGAGTTTGAAATGAGATTTTTGACTACAAAGCAAACAAATAAACAAACAGAAAACCCAAGCAGTCATTTATATGTCTCTGTTCAGAAATGCCTCCCAGTTTCATGTATTCCTATGGGAGCTTCTTAGAATATTTAATCATTGTTTCATTTAGGTGTTTGTTTTTATTTCACTGTTTATAAATAAATCAATGTATTTGTTTGTTTATTCTCAAGTGTACTGTACCTTACAAAAAATATGATAAAATATATTAAAAATCACATATATATATTTCTGTCAATACTAAACAAACTTTGTAGCAGACAGAAAATTTTGTGGGATGGCTTAAGAATCCTATATTAAATAATGCAGTTCCCTATGAAATTAAGTGGGAAATGAGCATAAGGAACAGAAAGTCAGCAGAACAGAACATAAAAATTTTCAGAACATAAAAAAAATCCAAGAGCAAAATTTTTTAGTGTTTAAAAGACAAAAATAGGATTACTGTGCAAAGTCCATTTTTCATTACAATTTTAGCAATGTTTATACCTACTGTACATGGATTAGAGGTGTTCTGTTGTGTAAAGAAGATAAAATCCTACTGATTGAGGATTTTAAAAAAACATCTGTCATGCATATAAGGCACAGACTATGGGCCCATAATAATATGTATTGCCGTGAAAATGTTGTAACAGCTGTGAGGAGTTGTGTTGCCACTGTGCTAAACAAAAAAAAAAACCTATTTCAAAGCACAGGAGACTGGAAAATAGAGCAAGCACTGGTATGCACTTTGTATCACATTATATACTTGGATGGGTCAAGTGGATATTTGTTCTTTCTTCATACAAGTTTCACTGAAGTAAGATTTCAGGAGGATTGAAAAGAAGAAACAGCAGTCAAGTAGATGTGGACTCACAAGAATATTCAATATTCATTTCCTACAAAATTACTCAATTCTCTCCTTATTTGTGCCAATCAAACTCATTATACTGATATTGCTGGCTGCTGCCAGAAGACTACCACAAGGTTAGTGATGGGTAATCAGACTCAGTTTTCATTTGCATTGCTTGTGAGTAGGTGATTCCCTCCTGAACATGAACAGCTCCAAATATAACCTTCCATTTGTTTGCTTGTTTGTTTGTTTGTTTGTGGGGGGTTTTGGGGGGGTGTTGTTCTGGGGTTTTTTTTGTTTGTTTGTTTGTTTGTTTAGATGGTTGGTTGGTTTGGTTTGGCTTTAGTTTTGGTTTTGGGAGGTTTTTTGTTTTTATCTTTAGAGATCTGAATATCTCAATTCAGCCATAAGGATAGTAGAACGCAAAATTAGCTGGCATCAGATTTTTCTGTATTTCAAAATAAAGCGTAACAGTATGAAATATTTAACTTAAATACTTTCAGAGAAAGATAAAGCAAGAGTGCTGGAATGATGGCAGCAAATAAACCATATCATCCTGTCACTGTAACTGAAATATCCTATTGGGATGTAACTGTCCTCTAATGAAGGCAACAATACATATAATTTTAAGTTAAATTTCAAACAACATGGACATTCAGCCCTAAATATTAGACTGAGGCTATCCTTTTTTATGCAACATGCAAAATAATGCAACATCACTTATACAACATCAGCCAATACACATCCATGGACGTTCACAGTGCTGATGAATGACAGTAAGCTCAACAACTACTTTTTCTCACCTATTGTGAAGAATCAAATGTCCCGGTCTTAAATTTCACCTTTTATTTTATTAAAGAAGTTGGCTTTTAAGTTGCAATGCTGTTTTTCAATGCTTTCTATATAAAATAAGGTAAGCAGAGTTTTATTCAATACCTAAAATCTTTGATATATTATTACTCTTTCCAAGTTTGTGCATACCAAGGTCACTACAACCAGTAACTTTCAGAGATGTAACATTTTTCTAGCACTATTTATTTAAGGGAGGAATGGCAAAAGGAGTGAGGAAAGAGTGAGGCATAAGACTTCTCCATTTAACTTTGTAATAAAACAGAATTAGGATTTGCCTTGTTTAGAAATACTACTCTGTGTTTATTTAATTAGAGACAGTATTGTATTGCACATGCAGGTAGAAAATTGAAGTTACAGCAGCCTACCTTCATCACTGTCTTTTCTACTCGGGGGTCTTATTTTCATCTCTTATTCTCTGTCAATGAATTTTTATTCAAAAATTTTTTGTTTTGCATCAACATGGAAAGACGTTGCATCCAGTTTATTCTGTGCCAAAAGCAATTTAGAGAAGTATTATAAATCAAATGTCATCTCATAAGAGGTGACACAATAATGAAGCAGTCCTCTTCTACCCAAGGATTTCACATTGCCACAAAAACATCATTTCTTCCCTTTGAATATCTTTCTTCGTGATGGCTGAGTCAGCAGGTTAAGATATTATAATCTACAAAGTGAGTCTTCCCTTTACCATAAATCCTGCCCCTTTCACCAAACAGAACTAGAACAAAGGGATAAATTACCAGCTTGGTATAAGGTTGTATACAAAAACTTGAACAGCTTGGGATGATTCCTGTTACACACAAAAGTTTTAAGGAGGGTCTTATGGCACTCTTGTTACAGAGCTCAGGAGTTATATTAGTATTGCCTAAGCACTGAATTTTGTATGAGGAATCACCGTGCTACACAGTTAAGTCCTCAACTATAACTTCTTTGAAATAGTCTATTGAACCACGTGGCCAAAATGTCCCTGTCTGTGCTCTTGCATGACTGAACATAGACAGCACCATCCTCAAAGCTAGAAATAGCTGAAAAGAATTTCCAGCAAAAGTAGCTGATTATTTATTAGCACAGGATTCTAGTTGGACTGCAGTGAGCAGCAAATACAGAAGCAGCCAAAAAGAAATAAAATAAAATTATCAAATACTGTATTAACTACAAATATACAAATATTCATCATTGAAAATATGGAAATGTGAAAAGTCTGATCATTAGATTTCCGACTTTGACAAGATGAACTTTTAAGAAATACATATACATACATAGATATAAGCATAAATGTATGTAGAATGAAAGGGAACTCTGAAGGTCCTAAATTAGTGAAGTTGTAAATTGGGTGAAGTTGTTCTGGCTTTGTCCAGCCCAGGTTAGAACAGCTTCATGGGTAGAGACTCCAGAGTCTCTCTAGGCAGCAGGTTTGGCCTCATGTTCTTCACCACTCTGAATTTACAATCATTTATTTATTATCTGTTATTGAACTAACCCTCATGACAAAGAAAAACAGTCATAGTTGTCATTGGTGTTTGCTTTATTCTTCTTTGTCTATTTATATAGAGAGTACTTAACTCCCTGTGATACAAACTGAAGAAACTAATAGATACTTCAAAGGAAAATCTTTCTTTCTGTAGTAAAGAGTAGAAGGATTTGACCACATGAGGTGATACTATTATTTTCCCACGTACTGGCAAGAGTGAAATCTCATAATCAGCTCTTTTCATCTAGCACTACATAATATCACACTCATTGCAAGACTGGTCTCCAATATCAAAAAAGTACCTTGAAATCCATGTTACTCTTAGCCAAAGAGATCATTGAATTTTATTAGATGTAATCTGTAAGAATAGTTCATATATATATATATATATATATATATATTCAGGTGAAAATAGTCTGGGATAATCTAACTCAGATTCACATTCATTATTTAAATGAAGGCTATTTTTGGTCAAATCACCCATCTGTCTATTTGTGTGCATAGGACAAGAACACAGAAATAATGTAGAATAATTAAAAAAAAAAAAGAACAGTCATATAAAAGGTAATTTGGAGGATAAAATATGGTCTTGATCCAGGAAATAGAGAAAAACTTGTTTTTTGTATGGTCATTTTGAAAGGGACAGAAGGTAAGTTTGTCTACAGATTATCAACGTGTAGGTATCTGAAGACAATGATGAAAGGGAATCTATTTTTGAAACAACATGTTGTCAAAACAGGCACATGCAATTTCATCATGGACTGTTTAATTGCCACCCTTACGACATACCGTAATACAAAAATACCCATTACAGTGATATTATCCCCTTAATTCAGCAGGATGGCAACAGTTTTCACCTAACACTTTCTGAATAGCTTCCACTACAAAGTTAATCATGTTTATCATCTATTTCAGAATTAGTTGGATTTGTACTATATTGTAGCACAAATGTTTTCAAAATACCTTGGAAAGACTTTCAAAAGACAAACTTAATCCAGTTCTGCCTGCCAGAGTATCCACATGCTGAACCTTGAAAAACCACATTACTGCATGAGTCAAGTTTCTCTCATCCTTTCACCTCATTTTGTTCTCTGATTTTCATGCCAATTATAAGCTTAGAAATATTTAGAGTCAATGCAATGTTGGATGGAAAATTAGTTTTTTATTCTTGTAAAATCAGTAATTTAAGTGTTTTCTTTTATATACACACAGAGTAAAGTAGATTATTCACATAAACACACTGTAGTTTTAATGCTATTTTTATTGCAAGATCTAGTCAAACACTTGGATGACTTAAACACAGACCGAGTATCCTATCACTGAGGTTTTTTTCTCCTGCTGATGAAAAAGGCATTCATAAGTGTCAAGACCAAAAGGATCTTTTTGCTTTTTCTCTCAAGCAGCTGTAGAATTACATGAGAAGAGAAAGAAAATTGAGAGTGTTATATTGAGAAATGGGCATGTTAATGCACGAAGTTCAAACAAAATATGCTGGCAACACAGAACAAAGTTCACCGGCTAATTCCAAATACATTCTTTGGGTAATTTTTCAGAGGGCAGTGATCACAGAGTTAGCATAATAAAGGCTCTTTCAATAAGTAAACTTCTAAAGGAACTAAAAATTCCCTTCTTCTCACACACTTCTCAAAACAGATCTCATGCCAAGACCCTGGCACCACACTGCCCTTGTGTGTCTGCTATGTTCTGTATGCCTGCTACTCTGCTCCATAAGTTCTTCTGGACTGCTCTTTTTCTGTTTGTGTCTCCTGCGTGATTTTTTTTCCATGCCATTACTTGGACAAAAGAAGGTCATCCATTCTGTCAGGCTGCACCCTGAATCCTGCTAGCATTCCTTTGAATAACAAGGACTCTCCTCATATCCCACTTCTGAAGTGCAAGTCATTTGCAGACAACTTTGAGCAGGTGGAGCGCTCTCCTTATGTTTCCAGGTCTACAGGTGTGGCCCATGAAGTTAATCTATACTGCTGGGATCAAGATATGTAATTTACGTAACCCACATGAAGACCACAGGTAAAACTATACTAATGCAGAACCCCAAAAGAGATGTTCTCAAATGTAAGCCACTACAATAAAAATTAGAGAATGTGACTGATGCCATCAAGATTCTGACCCCTTGGAAGTATTGATGTTATAAAGGAATGTTAAAGTTAGGCTGGGAGAGTTGTATCAAAATATGTAAATATATGCTAATGAGTTTCCTCTGGTACTAAACTGGAAGGAATAATGCATGGAAAAATGTATATAATTAAACAGCCAGCCTCCTATCTTAACAGGATGACCATGAACTGAACTATCTTTTCTCTTTGATTTGGGTTAGCCTATACTATGCATGTGTTTTCTAGATGACAATCTACAAAACATCATTAATTCAACTTTTCCTCTATTTTTTGAGTATGTAAGTATATTTTGCATAAATATTTATATATATCAAATATCCAGTTTCTTAGGTCTTCCTGCCTTGATCTTTGCAATAACAGTTAGACCTAAAAAAGGTGGTTATAACAGATTCACTGACAATGTACAAAGAAAACCTAAAGCCAGAACACATACACAAGAGATGGAGAATAGCTCTACAAAATGCTTTTCAGTAATTCTTCACTGAATAGCCATGAAAAAGCATTAAGTATAGAGATGGGCAAATACAGCTGTGGATTCCTCTGTGATCCTGTATCAAGAGCTGTTCTGTGGATAATCCATTTAGAAATGCTCTTTGGCCAGAGCTAGCATGTGCCAAGTTTCTGCATCAATCATGACATTCTGCCTTTCCCAGATAGAAGCCGGTCAACAACTAATGTGATTACATGGCTAGAATAGTTTTTAACAGGAAAATGGTTTAGAAATTTGCAAGTGGATTTGAATCAATAATCCCTTGAATGAAAGGTGGCTTTTCATGTACTGATGCAGCAATGGAAAAAGGAGACAAAAATCTAAAAGAAATTTGTTGGGGGGTTGTGTTTTTTGTTTGGTTGGTTGTTGTTTGGGTTTATGGGGGCTTTTTGCCTGTTAAAATCTTTGTCACTTGGTTTAGAAGTCATACCTCAAACATTTCTCTGAGTAAAAAGAAAGATCCATTTGGATATAGTAGACATATTCTGATCAGTAAGATACTTACTGTAAATGGGCTGTGTTCTTTGCAACCTACATTGCAGCTCCATTAGAAGGCAACAACTGTCAAAGATGTCCATGAGCACCATTTACCTCCTTTTGAAAGTGCAGTTTGTTATAGTGAAGACTGTACTGTTTGCAGCTGAGAATTGCTTACGAACTATATGTGAAAATGTAAATTCTTATATCCTAGCAGTACTGTTCTACTTCGTTTTAGCAGAACTAATTTTATCTTAATAGCCAAAATTAATTACTTTAGACTATAGGGTGAATGAGGCAAAATGCAAATCACACTAGTGAGGCTAATTGTTCCATTTCATTCAAATGAATAGCAACTTACTAAACATCAACTTGTTGCACTGATTTCCCTGTTACCTATAATTTTTTTTCTGAGTTTACTGCGGAAAGACAGGAAGTAGAGCACAAAAAAACCTGAAAGTTTTGCCTGCTGAACATGGGCCTATCTCAGCAACAAATTTTAGCTGCCTCACTCACCCAGCACAAAGTGTAAACACTACTCTAGTTGGAGCATTTAGAAGGCACTGCAAATCCAGAATAAGATGTACTATGAGCATCACCCAAGCAGAAGCAATCAGAGCCTGTTTCCTTTTGTCTATCACAAACAGCACCTTAAATGGAAAATCTTGAAACTTTTCCTGGGTCATGTTACTACAATTTACCACTTGGCAAGTACTTGATAATTTTAGTTAATCAATATTTAATTTTTCTAATCTCTGTACAATTGTAAGCACTTGTATTTTCCCCACATTTCTAGCCCTAAGAAACTGTCTTCAGGCATTTGTTGGCTGCCTCTAGACTGAGGAGCTTCAGTGAAGCCAGTCCTTACATGCCCTTAGGCTGACCCTTGACTGACTCTCAGTAAATCTAGGTTATGATAAAATATTGTGGTTTCTCTGCAACATCATACACAGAGGAAACCCCTCATATTAGGTTCCACTTCTGTCTAAGGTTGGATTTCTCTGTTGGCCCTTCATCACTAGATAAAACTAGATCTGTTTTTCTATGGTGACTTTCTATCCATTGGACATGTCTGCATTCCTTACTTTGCTATTTATATTAATAGTACCTTCTACAGTGAGTTTTAGGACATGTATCTTTTCTCCTATATTTTTATGTAGGATTTTTAATACTGCTTATTAGATTCTTCTGGGTTTTTTTAATGTATTACTTTTAAATATTACAACTGAGTTTATTGTTGGCAAAGATGCTGGATTTCTTGCATTAAAAACTTATGTACTCATAATCCTTTATTTTGAATAATTTATTAATACAAACCCCAAGAATACCTTAGAAAAATCCAAAACCATACCTCCAGAGAACATACCACGCCTAGATCCACAAATGTGGATCAGCTGAAGATTCTTCTTACAACCTAATTAGTATATCTAAGCCATCTGCTTTTGTGCCAAAGTAATCTATGACCAAAGATTCTGCCAAAAGCATGTCAGCTCTAAGTGGGTTTTTTCATTTGCATCAAACTTCAGACTACATTCAAAAATTACTGATAAAAAAAAATACATTACCTGTTTTCAGGGTGGGATTCATCAGATTTAAATCTCATCAAAAATTTCAAAGGGCTGGTTGACATCCAACAACTTGACTCTCAGTTTTGAACTGTGCCAAAACAAACAAGGGATCTAAAAATAAGACTCTGCATAGTGTCTACCATCCTCCTTGTTTTATTTTTCCAAATATAATTGCATTGATACAATCCAGAAGACTGGGCAATCACCACATGAAGTTCAACATGGGAAAGATTCTGCACCTGGGATGGGGCAACCCTGGATGTACAGACAGACTGGGGAATGAGATGCTGGAAAGCAGTGCCATG
>JAWWEU010000001.1:96181386-96192736 GCA_035583155.1 Acropternis orthonyx | reverse complement strand
CACGAGGGCCAACCATGGCCTGGGGGGCAACAGGCACAGCGGTGCCAGCCAGTCGAGGGGGGGGATTGTCCCACTCTGCTCTGCACTGGGGCAGCCTCACCTTGAATATCGTGGGCAGATTTGGGCAACACAATATAAGAAAGCCATTCAGCTACTGGACAGTGTCCAAAGGAGGGCAACAAAGACGGTGATGGGCCTTGAGGGGAAGCTGTGTGAGGAGTGATTGAGGTCACTTGGTCTGTTCAGCCTGGAGAAGAGGTGGCTGAGCGGAGACCTCATTGCAGTTACAACTTCCTTGTGAGGGGAAGAGGAGGAGCAGACACTGATCTCTTCTCTGTGGTGACCAGTGACAGGACCTGAGGGAATGGCCTGATGTGTCAGGGGAGGTTTAGGTTGGATATTAGAAAAAGGTTGTTCACCCAGAGGATGGTTGGGCACTGAACAGGCTCCCCAGGGAAGTGGTCACAGCACCAAGCCTGACAGAGTTCAAGAAGCATTTGGACATAGGGTGACTCTTGGGGCTGGTCCTGTGCAGGGCCAGGAGGTGGACTCAATCATCCTTGTGGGTCCCTTTCAACTCAGCATATTCTGTGATTCTGTGAAAATGAAGGAGTTTTTCACACCATTTCCAAATCAACAAAGAGCTAATCAAAATGAGAAAGGGTAAGTAGATAACTGGTTTACAGTCTACATAAGAAAAAGGAAGAAAGAAAATAAGTCAAGTCCACCTATCTTTCTGGTTTTCATAGTTTGTTGATTTAAAAAAAGAAAAAAAATCAACAAAAAAGCTCTTCTAACCTAATTAGGTTAACAGAGTACTGAGGATGCCTGTTTCCTAGTTCATCTTAATTATTTTCATTTTGTTAATTAATTTTGAGAATATTAACATTAGCTTTAATGTTGAGGTTCCCACTTCTTTGCAATCAGATTAAGTGATTCCAAGGTCTTTCATGTGTTTTCTAGTTCTCCTTTCAACTGCTTTCATAACTGCTTGCTTCTATTTATATTTCTCCTACCACAAAGCCAAAGTCACTAAGATACTTCTGTTCTTGCTAGTAAGAAAGTTAAATCTGCTATTTTTGGAAAGAGGCTCAGCACCATAACTGCTGTTTAATTACTTTCATTTCTTTCATCTTGTTTTCTCTTTTCCGTCTCATTTATTTTGCATTAACCCCTCATGGCTAACATTCTCTGGACAGCAGTCTAGTGGAGCCAGGCTATCACAGCAATGGCAGCTCCTTAACAGTAGCCAGAGATGCTGAAGTATTTCTATGTCACAGGCTGCAAAAAAATCCGCAGTTTCTTGATACAGTCACATTCATAGATAAGCTGTGATGAGTTCTACGGTTTTGTTTCACACTGCTTGTTCCAGCCCAATTGAGCAATGGCAGCAGGGAGACATTTTTCTCCTAGCACTCATCAAGATGTATTAACAGGGTTCCTATTGTTAGGGAGGCAACCCTTGCTTTCGTTGGCACCGAAAAGAATTTTAATGTAAACATCATCCTCATACTTGTAGTTAAAAGAATACAAAAATGTCTAATAATAACATATCTTCATTCTGAATTCTGACACATGCTTCTGAGATTGCCAGCCTTTCCTCTTTTAAGTCATAAACTTAACACCATAACTTAAGTTACAGCAGTCCTATAAAAGACATAGAGGTCAGAATACAAGGTGGTTTTTCCCCTCATGAAGCTTGTTTAAAGTTAATAGTGAAAACAGCCAGAGCCTTGTCACAAAGAAACGGATGTAAAAATAAAAGTCAGGAACCTGGCGCTCTCTGCCTCTGCCTTGGCCAGAAGAACCAGTCCAGCAAAGATGTGGAAGCAGATCACCTTCTGTTCTTTCAAAGCACAAAGGGACAGAAAGGGTGGCACTGACACGTCTTATGCAACGAAACACAGTGCCTCCTGTTTTTTGATATTAGCTATCAGAGTTGACTTCATTTTGCTCCAGGTCTGCAGGTGCACAAGGCACTTCAGGAGTTCCTAGTCCGAAATTCCTTCCAGCTTGGTACATGCTGTCTCTACTCATAAGGAACAGATCTCAATAAAAGATTTAGCATGATTTATACCTAAGTATTAAATATTGTTTAGTAGTGTAAGTCTACCCATTAAAACTTTCTACAGCCTGGATTATTTCAGAGGTGATAATAAGCTTTCACATACTGGCCTGCTCTCTCCTGGTTGCAGAAAATGAATGGAATGAAAAAGTCCATTGGTATTTGGCCACTGGTATTGTTTTGATCCACCAGACCAAAATTATACCAGAGAAATGCAAAGTCAGGAATAAGGAAAAAAAAAAAAAAAAGAAAAAAAAGAAAAAAAAAGCAGCTCTAAAATGTCAAGCTTATACACCTAACACCAGTTAATTAGACCCATGCACAGACACGTAACAAACCTGATCACCAGTTACTGAGGTCACAGCATCTCGCCTGAGCTAAGTGTCTGGTTTTGCAGATTTGGGTTCTGATTGCCAGAGCACTGTCCAAATGTAAAGAAGTTTTTCAAAATGTTATTTGGTTTATTCAAAAAGTCTCTGTGGCCATGATGAGGCTTAGCCACAAGATCCACAATTTCATTAGGACCAGAGAGACAAGTCATAATTATATTCATTTTTCTATTGTTCACATAAAGCCAAGGGTGATGACTGCCAGATATATCCTATCCAATTTGCCTAGGTCTTACTGCCAGGGACAGTGTAGAATATGATTACAGATTGGAGCACATTGCTGCACTATGTCTGATGCTTTTTTTAAACTGCCATCTTCCAGATTCATGATTTATGTTTGAAATGCCTCTAGTCCCAGTGCTGTAAAACATGAAATGACTGTGCAATCAATGCAGCGATCTCTCTCTGAGTTTACAGTCTGGAACAATGGCTTGAAATAACATAAATTGCCTTGTATTTTCTGGCAGGATGTTATTGATGAAGTCTGGTGAAAATTCAATGATTTCACTACTGACTCTACCAGGTAATGACTACTAGGTAATGACCCAAACTGGATGTACCTACAGCTTTCAGCAAATGTTTGCTGTGTGAGGTTAAAGACATTCATATATTTCACTACATGTTTAAAGCATGGCCAGCAAACTTACGGAACAAAGAAATGTGTCTCTTCCAATCTAACTGGAGCTTTGATATTGAAAAACAAATATTTTTATACTGTTTTAATTGCCTGAGGACCCAATTATCCTTTTTCTACCTGAAACCCTTCAGTTTTCTGATAGTTTTTCAAATGCCTTGTGTTGCTGAATTTAATAAAATTATATTTTATATAAATATAATACTGGAGGAACAGATACCTATTCAACAGGGAGTGGAAAACAGGAAACAAAGCACACTGAGTCACCCAGGTGTTTAATTTCATTCTGCCTACCATAAAATTCAGCTGTGTGTCAGAAGGCAATCTTTACCTATTGTATCTAAACTATCAGTGATGTCCATGGACAGATACTACCTGAAGAAGAGGTTATTGTTGGGTTCAGAGAGACCACGTGTAAATCTTCCTCATCTCCCCAGAAAATATGCAGTGAACACTGCAGCATACAATGAATGTGCCATAGTCACCTTTATGTTTTCTGACAAATTTATGCTTTCCTCAGAAACAGTTGAATAGGTTACTCCATGCTGGTGGGAGAAAATAAAAAAAAAAAAAAAAACAGGAAAGTCTGAAACAGTTTTCCTTACTAAAAACGTATGCTGCTGCCTTCTTGCAAATAGTTTGGATTCATTTGTTTAGCATAAGGAAAAGCGGGCCAAAAGGAGAGAGCAAGCAGTGCAGAATAAACTGTACCCTGCCCACTGAAAGCAGCATTTGGCACACAGACAAATCACTAACAGTTTCTTAGTAGTGATAATTAGCAAGTCAGCTTCTGTTTGTTTATTTGTTTCCTGTTCACTTGTGTTTTGCTAACACAGTACTTCCAGTCACTTTCTTTCTCACCACACAGCAAATATGCCAGTAGATGAATTATTCTGGCACTATTCAATATTTTTACTGGTTTTTTGTGTTTTTTTTTTGCAATTGTCCACAAGGTTTACATGCAGCTATTTTTAAAACACAAGCTAAATTGCATTACACAGAGTATTTTTGATTATTTGCCCTGTCACATCCTTTGCAACTCTAATAGTTGTGTTGAGTAAGTTGAACAAAGTAGTTTACAAGCTAAATATAGTCACCACTAAATGAAGGACTAGCTCATGATGAGAGCAGACTTCTGGGATTACATTTACAGTCCCAGGGCAGCAGCATTCCCAGAGGGCAGAGACATGTTCCGATGAAAGAGGAAGGCAATAAGCCTTGGAAAGGATGGCTTTATACAGCTTCCAGAGAACAGTTCTTTGTTTGCTAGACTGTGTTTCTGATTTACCTGTACTGTCACAACTGCTCCAAGGACACATGTCATCTCAGATTTCCCCCAACCTCTGTACACAAGAAATGTACAGGAAAAGGTTATGTTGCATGCTGCAGATGTTGAGGCTTCCAGATATTAGACAGGCTGTTCTATTCCCCTTTTTCTCCATTCCTCATGAGACACCATCATCTTTTCACTAGGTTTCTTTCATTTTTCTCATCTATGCTCTTACATTCTTCTTGTTCTTAAATTTTAAAGGAAATTTTCATTAATTTCTGATACCTCTTCCTTCAATCAACTATTTTTTTTCAATTTTTTTTTTTCCTTTTTACTGAGGGGGATATGATGAGGGACTTTTTTCCCCTAAATGCACTAATAGATTGCTTCTCACTCCCATGACGCTAGGAGGGCAGGTCAAGGAAAAACAAAGGATAAAGAACACAACTGAATTAGAAAAAAATCTGCTTTGCATTCATGAACTGCTTATAAGAATAAAATCTTGCCACTGATTTTCTAGTTACAATCAAGATGCATATATCAAGTTCAACTAGAAAAAAATCTGTGACTAGAGCAATAAAGCTGCAAGAACAATACAAATCAGTCAGCAAGGCAAAATTACTCTGCCAAAGTGTTCCAGTGAAACTTGGAGGAGAAAGCAGCTTTTAAAAGCAAATTTTCCTCTTTGACATAAAAAAACCTACCAGTTCAAATTGCAGAGAGATATTTACCCATGATAATTCATACTTTTCACAGGCAATTTTAGACTGCTGAAAGGTCAAGGCAAAGGACAGCCCAGACTAGAAGAACTCAATGGACAAAATCAAGCTGTCAGAAAAGATCCAGCAATTAAATTAAGGTCACCTATGCCACCTTAATTCAGGCTCCCACTATATCATCTACATTAGCATGGATGTTATTACATGTTCATTATTCTTTTGCTACTTTCAGTGAATAATTGCAGTACACAGTGTAGATGGTGTTTATTTAATAGAAAGCGATACAGTAATTTTTCAAACCCTCCAGCTGCAGTGAAAATGAAACTTAAGGCACTGTGCTAATCACCTCCATAAAAAGAGCAGACCCATGGGACCAGGTCCTGTGATCATGCAAATAAAGGTAATACTCTCACGTAAGAGGCAAGTCTCTGCCTGGCATGTTTTGATTTTGAGTACTTGGAAATTTTGTATTTCCTTAATGTGGTCCTCTCTGTGTGCATTTTCCAAAATGTAAACTGAAGTAAAACAAAACAGACAATGTTGTATCGTGGTGATGATCTGTATAGGTTATCAGTAGAAAGCTGCATCACTTCATCTGTGTCTACTTCAACTTGTTTCTGAACAGGAGCACATGACTGTGGCCACAGAGTCTTTTGAAGTCTTTTCCAACTACTTTCCATCTTCTCCAATTTTTTCCGCACCAGCATTTTCCCCATGAGTTACTTGTTTTTTCCCTTTTCCATCTTCTTGACTGCATAATGATGATTTCCATCTTTCAGCATCTCCCTCCCAGTTTTTTTGTCTTGTCTCAATACTTTACTAATAACCTGATTTCTACCTGATGATCCTGGCTGCCAGGCTTGGGTTCCTCCCTGCTCTGCCCCAGCTCTGCTGAGCTCTGTATCACAGTCCCCTCCTTTGTTTCCAGCTGACACTCCAGGATTTTCCATGTCTGTATTTTAGGCAGGTAATCAGAGAGAATTTTGTAAAATGATCCTCTGTTTCAGAGAAGAGGCCTAATTTAGAATATCTATCTCTTCATGAACTCTACAAAATTTTAAGACTTAAAGGCTTTGTATCTCATAAGCCTAATTTTAGGTGGTAAACACATAATTTATAGTGCCTGGGCAGTGACAGCAGTGATGAGAGTGCCCTTATTTATCCTGTGATATAATCTTGAGGTTTTTACTAATGAAATCTAAGAAATCTACCCTGTGGTTGTGTATGGCAGTTCTTCAAAACCTATAAAGGCTGGATTCTGAAAGGGACAGCAAAAGATGAGGAAAACTTAGCACAGTGGACCACCTCCATTTTCATGAGTAAATGTTCAAAAAGAAGGCACATTCTGGATATTGCTATTGTACCTAAATAATCACCCATACTACAGATTGAGTTGCCTGTAAGAAATATATTTTACAGTAATTTAAGGATATACTTCTTATTCCTTTCACACTGTAGTACTAATGGACGTGTTGTTTTTAAAGGGTCTGTTATTGATCGTAAAAATAAATATCCCTAATGTTTTCTTCTACATAGGAGAAGTTAACGGGAAACCTATCCTAAATGTGTATCTTAATGTGGTCTTTCACAACATCTTCTACAATTAGAGTGCATTAATATATCACTAATTCCATAAAGACCTCCACTGCGTGGAACTATCAATTTTCTATTTATTCAGAACAAAGCAACAATTAGATCAGTGTATTAATTGTAACACTGTTTATGTGCTGGTGGCATCCATTGTACGTGGCTAATGCTTGAGTGATGGCTTCTCTGTAATTCATGACTGACATTGATTTGATAGGGAGATGTAAGTAAATATTATTTTTACACTGAAAATATTTAAGGAAGGCTCTAATGATCAGATTTTCCAAGCATTTTCATGAAAATCAGTCTCTCTTCAGTATTAAATGTGTGTGAAGTTTTTTATATAGGACATCATCTGATTACTAAAGATATAGTTTCATTTGGATTTATTCACTTATTTATGTCAATGTCTGCAATTTTTCACAATGATTCAAATAAGATTGATAATGTGTCACCGACAAAAACAAAAGTTCATTTGAATAAGCAATTTATAATCTAAATCTGAAAAAAGGCCCTCAAGTGGAAATTATCTTATTTTACATTGTAGCATCAATCTGAACTTCCATAATTAAGAAAATTTTCAAACACAATGACATAACTGAGCTATGCAATTTTATTCTACACACTCAAGTGTATTTTCCATCTGATTATCTAGTTTCTGGGGATCACACACTAAATCCCGTGATCCAGTATGAAAACAGGTAGGAGGAAAGGAGGCGCAAACCTCACTCATGTATTCCATGTAGTGGAGCTAGTTTGTAGCTCCACTCTTAGCCACATCAACCTCATTTGGGGCTAAAACACTGTCCAAAGTCCAAGGTGTTACTGCCAATAATTAAAAGAAAAACCAAACCTGGAAATATTAGAATGGGATAAAAACAGAAAAGTTACTGAGCCCACCTCTGTCTGCTGAAGCAGGCTAGACCATTCTTAATAGATGCTTAAAAGATGTTCTCTCTTGCAAAGCCTCCAATAATATGAATACTATTTTTACATTAGACAGCTTGTTCCTGTTATTATCAATTTGTTTTTAATATTATCCTTTCCCTTTTAACTTAAGCCTCTCATGTTGCAAATTCAGCCAACATTGTCCTTGTCCTCTGGTGGACATGGAAGATAGGTGGAAATCACTATGTATATATCTCTGTATACACTGGAGGATTTATCCTTTAGCAATCTTATTTTTCTAAAATCAGTTTACTCATTGCATTCAAATTGTCCTCAGAGATCCTTTGGCATTTCTAGTGCTACTCTGAACTCATTCTAACTTGCCTACATCATTCATAGAGAGTAATTCCTAAAATTAGACACACCATTTTTGCTGAGGCCTCACTAGATCTGGAATAAAAGCAGAACAATTACTATCTGGTTTATGCACAACACAGCTGCTAATACCCCCTAGAAAGAAATCTGATTTTTTTAACCACATCAAACTGTTGATTTACATTTATTATGTTGCTGTATGCAATCTCTCCAAAATCCTTTTCTGCAATTCTTCTGCCTAAGGAGTAATTCCTCATTTTGTATTTGTTGGTTTTCAGTTTGTTTAATTTTAGTGTGTTTTTTTTAACCTCTAGTGCCTTAATATGCATTTTTCTTTATTGGATTTCAGCTTACTAAATTCAGATAATTTCTCTAATTTATCATATTCATTAACGTCTCAATTTTTTTTGTATTGAGATATTTTGCTGTTCCAAAATTTAATCAATTCTTTAATTAAAAGTTATAGTTTTCTACCCTGACAGTTGTCCTTCTTTCATTCTATCTTCCCATGAGAACCTAACAAGAGTTTGAATTTATTGTCTCCCTTGCTGAAATATACTTCTGTCTGTCTTTATCCTACTGTCCTATACATGCATCCTTTTCTTAGAATCCCAAATACAACATAACTATTAACATATACTTGTCTCCTGCCTTTGGGTTTTCAAGTGATATTGGCTGGTTAGTTAGAATCACACCTAAAACTTCTACTACCACCCATTCATTCAAATAAAAATATTGTGTCCATCTGACTAGTTGTTATTCCCTATGCGAAAAGCAAAATTACTCTTTCAAAGACACAGACTTAATTAAAACCATCTCCCACAACCCTGCTATTTTGATGCATTACATAGCTACACAAAAATAGCCTCATACACACCTACTCCTTCTGTTTGGCAGTTTATAGCAAATTCTTACCACTAAATTAACCTTATTCTTTTTCTCTTTCATCTTCATCCAAGTATCCAACCACACTGCCTCCTCCTCAACTTCAGGTATGTGTACATTCTTGCTCCATAGAACAACAGTTCCCTCCCTGTATTTTTCCTTCAGCATGGACAGGGTTTCACCCTATATTTAAACTGAGCATTTAGTTACATGAGCATTGTAACTATTTCACATAAACGTTGACTTATATCCTGAAGCCTCAAAACTTGCCTGGGTACTTTTCAGGGAAAACAAAGAATGACCTATTGTAGTGACCTGCATGTGTGCCAGCCCAAGAACAATGCAGGCTAGAAGTGCATGTAAGGAGAAGCTGGCTGAGTATGGATTTAAATGGATGAATATAAAAAAAGGCAGTATTTTATTAACACAACAAAAGGCCTCACTGCATAGCCAAGAAAGTAAACAAGAAAAATCTGTAACAACCCTATAATTATCATGTAAATTGAGATTAATAATAGAAGAAATACTCATCCCATGCTCTTCTAATCAACAAATAGTAGATTACATTGTAATTAGTAGGGAATTTATGTATGATTATTAGGCTTTAGATTACATGGTGACTAATTATAGTAGCAACGTGAAGGCATGCTAAGGACCATGGAATCATCTGGCAAAAAGTACATAAATTAAAGGTCTAGCATGTCCTAGAATTGTATGCATGATCAAACATGGATATAAATATAACCAAATATTTTCCATTATTTATCCATTTCTCGAAACTAATGAAAAACAAGGTATCTAAGCAATATTAAAAAAAAAAAAAACACTGAGTAGCTTATCAGCACAAGATTTAGTAGAAAATGATTTATTGAATGACGGTGATGATAAAAATACCTGTTAGGTTTTATTTAATTTGGAAAAAAAGGACAATTCAGGGAAAATTTGAAAGCCTAAGCAGTATGACAGACACTTGGTATTTTTGTGACTGTCACCCTTAATAAACTCTGATTAGTAATGTATAGGACAATCTCTGTCCTTTCAAATGAGGTCACATCCTTAAAAACTTAAAATCAATGTGAATCCTTCCTGAAAATGTAAAAATAAAATGTATGAGATTTTCCAATTTAACCAAATATAAATCTGGTTTCCTATATCCACACAAGGGAGAGCAATAGTATGATTTTCTGATGTGGCAGGGTATGCAGCAACTGTCTTGGGCAAAACTAACAGACACCGAGCATTAACAAAACTCAGGCCCTAATTTAGGAGCCAAAAATAAACTTTCAGTCTTAAGTACAGACAGCTTTAAAAATAATCCTCAGAAAAATTATGATGAAGCAGTATTTTACTATAATTATGTTAAAACAATGGTAACTTATTTCCTGGGAAAATTAGAAGAGTAGACAAGTTCTGGGCAACAGAGGAGAACATTTTCACAGCCACTGTCATCTCCACTCCATTTATCAATGTCTGCTTTCTACTGTAATCCAAAACAGTAACAATGGCCTTAAAAGTCAATTGAGACTCTGTAACAGGAATAAAAAAAGAGCAAAAGAGGTAATGGAATCGAGCACACTCAGCAGAAAGCAATTAGAAGAATGTAAAACCTAAATGCGAATAAAAAGAATAAAGTTTGGGGGTAAAAAACATCTAATTAGAAATAATATGGAAAGAGTGCGGAACATACTCTTGCAGCTGCCTAAACCAGCTTCACTTTTAAGTTCCAATTATAAACACTAAGAAATATCAAAGGATTTGTTCTTTAGTGAGCAATTTGACATAGCATGCTTCATTCTCTTATTAATAAGGACCTGGGAATCTGCTAGACAACATTAAACTGTCCAGTGCTGCCTAGCCCTATGGAAGTTGTGTCAGAAAATCTTACATAAAAGGTGAATTCTGCTTGTCCATTAGCAGTTCTCACGAACTGTGAAGAGAACTTATAGACTTAGGACATATATAATTTGATCTGTGAATCTGCCATTACTCAAGGCAAGAATTACTTTTGAAACTCTAGAACTGCTTGATTTCTTTTGAGAGTCAGCTTGGAAGGAGACCTGGCATGAACCTTTCCTCCCCCTGCAGTGCAGAAGACTGGCTTATTGGCCCCCTGGCATCATCCAGCCTCCTTAAGTTGGTACAGAAATGTCCTGGTCAGAGTAAACACAGAGAGAAGAAGAAATAATTGAATAGCCCATTTTCTAGGGATAGTGATACAGGGATCAAAACCCAGAGATGTTCTCAGTAAGAAAATAAGATTAGGAAGCCTGAAACTATTTCTCTTCATTCTTCACACCTTCTCTGCAGGGCTTTTCTCCAGGACTTTTGCCAGACAAAGCTTAGCAGTGAGGTGACTCCAGTATTGCTGTGAAGAGCACAGTGAGGCCAGAAATGGAAATGGATACCTTGGGCTGCAAGATGTAGTTAAAGCAGCATACTTTATAACAACTTACATAGCTTATGTCACTATATTTCTACTCTTCAGTTGAATTTTTATTTCCATACAGCCCTCAATGATGTTTTCTTAAAAACATTCCC
>JAWWEU010000001.1:96166571-96181286 GCA_035583155.1 Acropternis orthonyx | reverse complement strand
AAATGGAAATGGATACCTTGGGCTGCAAGATGTAGTTAAAGCAGCATACTTTATAACAACTTACATAGCTTATGTCATACTCTGTCACTATATTTCTACTCTTCAGTTGAATTTTTATTTCCATACAGCCCTCAATGATGTTTTCTTAAAAACATTCCCACACTAAGGTCACAACCACAGGGCCCAATAGTGTGTCTTCGTTGCTTCCAATACTCTGATTAAGGAGAACTACGGACTCTATTTCACCCTTCACAGTGAAAAAAAAAATTCTAGCTTTTTCTTTATTTTCTACCCTTTAAAGGGAAATCCAGATGCCGTATTTACTTTGTGCTCATTTATCATCAATCATAGCAATAATTAATCAACCCATTAATCACTCAAAGAAAATTTTTGCCAAACACATTTTGAAAAAAATAAGGGTTCAGTTGATAAAGCAAATATATGTGAAATGGATGAGAAGGACAGAGAAGGACCATGGCATAGAAAATCTGTTATTTATATTCCTGCAAAATAAATAAAATATTAAATCATTAGCATTACATCAACACATTTTAAATAGACATATGCATGATATAAACAGATACAAATGCTGCTACAGAAGGTGAAATAAATCTAAAACAGAAGAAGGAAAGACAGTTGTGAATGAGAATGAGTGAAATATACTAGAAATATTTGTTTTACAGAACTGAAAATTAGGTAGAATCCAGGATAAGTAAGTTCATAGGCTACTAAACAACAAAAAGTAGTGAGAGCTCCAGAACAAACTGTTTATATTCCAGAATGATAAAAGAGATGAAAGATATGGAGAAATATGGAGAAATAGAAATCTTAAATATTTCATGAGGAAGAACAAAACACACACGGTTGAGTTCAGATGTATTGATGGTAGTACAGGGTTTAGTCCTCAAACCAACAGCCATGGCAGATTTCACATATATTCTGTTATAAATGGTGAGATGAAATTACAGAAGAAAAGAGATTGCTAAAGAAACAAAAAACAGAAATGTGAAATAATGGAAAAGGGAATGAAAAATGTCAAAAACTCCCAGAAAAGTTAATAGCACCTTGGTAGCAACTGTTGAGAAATTCATATAGGGATCTGTCCGATATTTGTGACAATGTGTTTCAAAGGAAGTTAGTAAACAACAAGGAATAATAAAAAGCAGTCAAGATTGGGAAGATACTGGGTTGAATTTGGCTCTAATGACATGCTGCAGTAATAAGACTACAATAAAATAACTAGACGTTAAAATGTCAGATTCCTTTTTCAACTGCATGAAGATAGGCTCTTCCCAAACACTTGTGACAATAAGGCTAACATCAGGGGAAAAAAAAAAAAACAAAACAGCAAAAGACATGTCTATGTTATAAAAGGTAGTTAATGTATTATGGGAATGTAAAAGAAATAGGAATACAAAAGAAACCACTTGGAATAAACCCCTGGACATTATAAGCAAGGCCAACTGTTTACAATGCAGTCTTAAGAATGCTAGAAATCACTAAAGACAGGTTTCGCTATCTTTGTGTCTTTTCTCATTATTCTCATTAATTTTGATGAAGCAGATTATTTCCTAAATACAACAACCAATTTCTTAATTAAATGCAGATTAAGCAAATGTTGTGTTTTTAAGAATAGTGGTCTCATAAAACAGCTTTATATTATATCTAGATTCAGGAGGAAATACAAGCGGCTCTGACTCCACTATATTCTGTAGCAAGTCAATGGCAAGACACAGTATGACAAAAATATGTCAGTGAGGTCATTATCTTATGTGGGTTTCTTCAGCTGCAGCACCATTGCATGTGGCTCACACACATCCTCTTTTCCTGATCACCTCTTCCATTTTTCTGGGAGAGCTATTTTTCTAACGGTGTGGTGACCCAAACCAAGGTAACTGGTGAGGCTGCAAAAGGCACTCTTTCTATGACATCATCTTTGCGGGGACTGTTCACTGGATGGTTGCACAACTGAGGGGACAAGTGCAAGGGACTGAGGGAAAAAGAAACAATTAGCTGAGGACTGCTTAACATGGTCCGAATCTCATTTTACCCCAATGGCTGAGGTGATAAGGCACATGCATTTTCATCTTGATTTTGCATACTACTAATTTGCATACCAAAGCATTCTTAGCTTTACCCACACCACACTTGACCTTGCTTTCTCTCACCTACACTCACTCGTGGATGACAATTAGTTCCTCGCTCAGTGTGCTGAGCTCTGCAACTCTGGTTTCACATTAGTGTAGTTAGCAGTGCTCATTCTTTCTTCTTTTTATGCCACAGCAATAATACAGTCCTTCAGGGAGAAACAAAGAGGATTTTGCAGAGGGAAAATAAAACCCAGGTAATTCCCCTGTGCTCACGGAAATGGATTTTTTTTCAGAAAAACATTTCCTATATTGAATAAATGTGCCTGTTTTCAAAATTCAAACAGGGAAAAAATTCTAATTTCTCTGAGATTTCTAAAAGAGAAAAAATATACAGCATGGCATTTTACATTATATTTATATGTTTTTGAGAAAGTGCAAAGCATAACTCAAAGAGACAATTAATTAACATATGCATCTTCAGAAGAAAAATATTAGACCCTTAAGCAATGTTTGGTTTAAATTTGAAACATTTTATTTCAAACTAAAACGTGGCAATGTAAATTGTGATTCTAATTTAAAGTTCCCTGAGTTGCGTAAACGAACTACTTAGAAAATGTCTTATTTTCACTAGCATACACCTAGATTAAAAATAGAGATACTGAATTAGATTGAAATAAGTGTTATACTACTTTACATTCATTCTTACATTTTACAAAAGCAAAATTTAAAGAATGAAATTGTAAGTTAATAATTTGAGTTGTTTTTTTGGAGGCACATGTAAAGTTCTCATAAAAGCTTTGATATGAACACTTCCTTGTAGTAACTATATAAAACTTTGCTAAATAAAGGCAAATTGAGATCACCAGAAATCCTTCTGTGGTATATAGCAAGAGGTCTTGAAGGGCTCCAGAGGTCATGTAATTTTCCCCATCTTAAAATAATTCCCTACTTGGACCTTACCAGACTTCACCGCAGAGTAGGTACTCTCTGACTGTCACAGCTCCAGCAGAAACACTTCTCAGAACTGAGGCAGATCTTCATCTCATGCAAAGAATAATCTTTTCAGGATATTTTTATCATTGCTGGTTTAGCTTGATATGCGTAAAGCATAACCACTTCCAGCAACAACTTCCATTATTGCTGTAACAAAGGGGAACCCAGGTCCCTAGATTATATTAACATGTGTGAATTAATGAAAATAATTTTAATTATTTGGAAGGCCTTAGCATAGACATGTGCATGTCTACATGTGTCAACGATGTATCATTTGCTAGTCTTTTATTTCTGCACTGCACTTTCAGGTTCCTTTAGCAGGAAATGAATTTATATTTTCAGCAAATGTATAAACTCAATAAAATTTATATTTCTGATATCATATTTCCTTTGCATTCATAGTTTCACTTTCAATGATCTTACTGCTATGTGAAATTAAAATTTAGTACATCTTCAGAAAAGAATAAATTGTGGTGCTAAAGAAATACTGGAAAATGAATTTTTTAGCTTGCAGCAAGTCTGTGTCATGAGAACACCTTTTCCCTCTCTCAAATCATTACCCGCAGTCAGAAAGCATCAGTGTGGTACTTTATTTCTATGAGGTATTCCTTGTACAGTGCTTATTTCATGCTTTTGGGATTAGCAAAAAACAATTTCACACCCAGCGAAATTAGTGTTACATGTAATAAGAATATGCAGTTTGAAGCTTCATTCTGCTGAATTGGTCTGATTTGGTACAATATGTTCCTAGAGAGCCATGTCTATATTTTAAACGGTTCAATGAGATCAAAGGTTATTTTTTTGTTTTCTTATTTCATTCTACTCTCATCACAACTGGAGAAAACATTTAAATTAGAAGAGTTTCAACCTAGTAAAGCAAAAGTTAAGTATGTGCTTAATTAGTTAGTCAACAAAGCACTTAAGCATTTCTTTTGTTCTTAGTGACTTTAAATTATATACAAGCTTAAACTGAAACACACATATAATTGCTTTCATAAAACAAGACCAAATTAATAAATACATTTTAAATGGATTTATCCAATAAAAGCTTCAAGCTGCCATCTGATTCCATTAAATTCATTAAAGATTTCACTCTTCTCAAAATCCCTGGGTATAGCTGGGCAGATTAAATTGTCAACCTTTGATACCTTATCTAAAGCTAAAACCTTTGTGTCAAAAAACTTCAAACAAGTATCAAAGGTGTCATGTTCAGCAAACAACTACTGACTTTTAAGAATTAAAAATCACCTATGATGTAATGAGATTAAGAAATGCACTATTTGTAAGATTGCCAAATACTGGAAAATCTACCACCAATGGTCATGTAAAAGTTACTACATCCCAAATAATAGAGTAGAAGAGTACTGAATAAACCTGCAGAAATGTTTGTCTCCATCTTCCAGTTTAGCCTTGCTTCTCTACTATCTGTAACACCATCATAATTTGATTTTCACATTTTCAGCTTTTAAATTCCTAACTTTTGAAAACCTCATGCACATCCCTTCATTAAGACCCTCACTCTTCACATGTGAAATCCACCAGGGGCATAGGCTGGCACAGCCAGATATTGCCACTGACAGAAAAATGAGGTGATCAGCTGTCCAGCCTAAAGGGCATATGCTCATTCAGAAACACTCCACAGATGTTCCTGTAGTCACCGGTAACCTAAAATTTGTACCTCTGCACTTTTAGGGAAGCACTTCTGTTTCTTCAGCACTATTTCTTCGTGAAATCCCTCTATCTCCTTACCTACATTTCTTTCTGAATTACAGTAATTTTCTTTTATTCAATGTTCCCCAAGGTACAGCTGCTCAAATGTAGATACTAAAAACAACCGAGGAAGGCAGCTAAATCATTGCTAAGGTTCTTCATCTTTCTCTAATTAATTTTAGAATCAGATTCATATAGTCATGTGCTACCACATGTGCATTTATTGCTCGTTTCACCTCTGAGCTTCAAAATGGACAAAGCTGGCCAAGAAAGTCATGTCATGAGCCACGGTATGTTCAAATCCAATTTCTCTCTTCAGCAGTTTCTATTGACTGAGCTTCTCAGTCCCCAGTGAAATGTAAATCTGCTGTTCTCCCCCTAGACATTAAGAAGGAAGCTGAAAAAGGAAACCCTACCAACACTCTCCTTCAAAAGGCTTTCTCCAGGGCTCAGAAATCCTCAGCACACCTCCTCCTTAGCTGTCACTGGGAAGTGCTGTCCTGACTCCCACCACCCTGCCCACACTGCGTGGCGCTTGATATTCCAACACAAAACACTCTTTCTCATTGTCTCATATGTCTGCTATTACTGATTATTTACACTTTTAATTTTTCACATACTTTCCTATAAGAAATTTGGATATCCTTTGTAACGGAGTATGTGAAAAAAGTGAAGCCATCTGGCAGAGCTTTCTCTTCATTTTTGAGTAGTAACCTTCACAGCTGGATAAGGTGTCATTGGAAGATATGAACCTTGTTCTAAGCGAGGAGACTGCTTGCCTGTCTGACAAAAGGGTGTGTAAAAACAGAAGCAGATAAGAAACCCACAGTACACAAACATGAGGAGAACAGCTTCTTATAACATGAAAGCAGCACCACTGATAAAGTGGTTAAGGCAGTAAAGTATCTGAAGAATAACAGTCACAAAGAAGTAGTAACCAAACACAGATGAAAACCTTATCCCCGTGTCACAGGGCCTATCAAGTAGTTAAATGCAGTTCAAGTTAAAAACAGTTAATTTTTTTAAATAAAAATATATAGCCAGAGTTTTTTTAGTAAAACAAATTATATATATCTGTGTGGTTTTCATGACACATACAGGAAAGAGAAAGAAAGAAAATAGAACGGTTAAAAATGAAAATAATTTGATTAAATAAAACAAGAATTTTTTTCTGAAATAAGTGCAGAAAGAACATTGTTATAGTATATTTCATCTCCCACACTTTTCCCCCTTCTATTTCTAGTTAAAAAGTTGCAGACATGTACAGGCACATCTGAGAAAAGTATCTCAGTATTTCAGTATCAGATCAGAAGGAACAGGGATTCTAGGGAACAGCTGTGTTCCCTTCTCAAGCATGGCTAGAGAGAGAGAGAAGCAGGATATTCAACAGAGGCTACAGACCCTAGAGTTTGCCTTGTGAAACCCATCTGGAGCAGCTGGAGACTGTTAAGAGACAAGCCATGACTGAAAATAAAACCTCACAATTCATTCCAATAGAAAACTTACAAGAGAGAATGAGAAAACTAATGACTCTTGCTCTGTGGTGTGCTTGATTAGCAGTCAGCTCCATGGCCTAAATGGTGAGCCCAGTGAAACCAATGGCAAAACTCTTGTTTTCAACATGAGCAGGATTGCCTCTGACATTTATAAAGGGCAGTAGCAGCTACAAAATGTTACCTGCAGTTCCAGTACAATCTCCTCACCAGGCAGTTTCCTTTCCCTGCAAATATTACAAAACAGGAAAAAAAAGCTACAGAACCACTGAGAGCCTTCTGCACAAGAAGAATGTCCACATGCATGCAAAAAGGAATCCACAATATTTCAGACAAACTTTAAGTATTACAAGAATTGCCTATATTAATGGCAAGGGAAACACTTCATATGCTGAAATGGTAATGTTTAAAATTGGATTCCAAGTTGCTATAATCACAGTGATTGTTAATACAAGTGAACATTTTCATACTCATATAGATATACACGTAATAGGAAATGCAAATAAGCACATAATACTTCTTGAGACATTTACTAAAATGGAGGGAAACCAACAAAGATCCTTTTCCTGTAATCTGATACTCCCCAAAATTATGTATTCTTTTACAAAATTAATAATTTTTCATATATTATCTACTAATGTTGTACATCAGAAAGTGCAAGATTCATGTAAATTTTCACTAAGTATCTAAGCAACCATTTTTTTTCTATACTTGGAGTATGCCACTACTAACTAATCACAGCAAACAAACAAACCAATCCCAAGTGTATGTAAATTATACCTGACTCAAAGTCTCTCCCATCACAGAAATATCCGTATGTCTATGAAAAGTAGATGAGGGGATGATGAAAAATAATCATGGCAAAAATAGATAAACACATTGAGAAATTTTACAAAACACTGGGTTTAAACTCTGGTAAAGTGAATTTGCTAATGATAGGAGTAACTTCTCTACCTCATAATGGATAAGATCTGATCCCTACATATACTAAGCACAAAGTTGGCAAAGAATGCTTGTTGTTGTTTTCAGATGACTTAAAGCATCTCTTCTTCCGAAATGAATTTTTCTTCAGATTAAAGCCACTGTCTTCATTCTCCTCAGACTTGCAGGGAACTGCACTGACAGTGCATCAGTGGAATGCAGCAACCTATCCCCTGAAATGCTATTATCTTGATTTTGAACTGTCTGATTTTACACTTAATTAAGTAATTCTAATTGTATATGTATAAAGTTTGTAAAATTACATCAGTCTGAAACCTGGATAGAAGAACAACTGTGTACCAAACCTTGGCTTTCTACATATTTTCATCCTTAACAGAACTATGGATGAGTGAACCACTCCAGCTGTCTAGAGAAATGATCCATTGCCTTCCAGTACACATAAAGTTGACTCAAAGGCCAGAGATCAGCTGCTAAGTATAGTAGGGTAGTTATGTAATTAGTTATTTCACAAGATCAATGAACTATTGGACTGCTCATACGTTGCTGAATTCAGCTATGTCCATATTCTGTACTGCCCAACATTCACTGCATTAAATATTTATTTTGACTACTTCACAGATTTTATACTACATCAAAGCAATATACAATGAAAAAAAAAATAAAATGCACCATAAAGTAGCAAAAAATGTGATATCTCTAAATGAATCCACATCTAAAGCCCTTGATGATAAATTGTCCTTCTCCTTCTACAGGAGCTATTTTGACCAGCTATTTAGTATATATGCTTGGGTATAAGCTATAATAATCATATATTAACCTGACTCTTCCTAAAAACCACAGTGCTTTTTTTTTTTAAGTTCATAATTAAATGATCAAGATGACTAAGAAAAATGTATTTTGATTTTATATTTGAAATTTGATTCCTTCTCAGTTTCATTGCTTGAACAGATTAATTCTTTCAGCTTATGCTCCTGTTCATAAAAGCACATAAATGCACAAGTACATGCATGACTTTGAGTATTCATGTAAACTCATGCAGTTATTGAAACATTGCATTTTGTGGCTAGCTCCATTGGCTTTAACAGGATCTAGGTACTTGCCTAAAACTAACAGAAATTAAGTAGATGCTTAAATACCTTGCTTAATGACTCTGCAATGACTTTCATGTACTGAACAGTTCATGAACTGAACTGTAAACAGAAGAATGAATCACTATATATTTGTTCAGCAAAACATATATGTTTTGCAGTAAAAGACTTTGAATATCATACATAAATTTTATACCATATGTAAGAGTAAAAAATTAATTCCAAGAAGTCTAAAATCTATTTCTTCACCTTCAGTAGCAATCAGATTGTAAGAGTACCACTAGAAGTATTTTGAAGGCTTTTCTATCTGCTTTAACTCATGTTTCTATAAGGATTTTAATTTATAGTAAAAGGTAAAAGTATAAATTAGGCTAGCTTGAAGTGTTCAAGTGGTAAGTGTGACATTACAGAATTAATTTAAAGAATTTATAATATTTTAATTATATTAATTGAGGATTAAGGATATATTACTTCACAGAAGAAGATATCAGTTATGAATAATAAAGGCATAATTAATGTTGCTGGATTCAACAACAATGTCCTTTCTTTTCACAGTTCCATTCCAATTTTAGATGTAGCTATCATGCATGCAAGCACTTTGCTTTCAATGAAAAAAATAACAAGATTTTATTAGATTTAGCCAGGAATATAAATATTTATAAAACATATTTTTACACTATCTGTAAAACTTCAGGGCCTGCAATGGCATCCCTCTTTTAGTGAGAAACTTCAATAATTCATAGAGATTTGCCTAAACTTGGAGTAAAATAGTCAGATTTTTCTTAGCTGATTTTAAGTGCTACAGAGGTGAGAAAGATTGCCAGCCTCTTGCCTGGAGCCAACCTGAGTTAAATTTAACTGCATATTTCCTGATAGAGCTAGAGGAAGAAAGGAAAACTGGATACCAGAAATTCTGACCATCCAAATAAGGTGCCCATCTCTTTCCTATGGTTTTATGGCCAGCCTCAATGCCAGTCACTGTGAAGTGACTTACTCGTCCAGAACAGAGAATCATTTAGGCTGGAAAAGACTTCTGAATGAAGGCTGCTTTAAAAACTATTAAAAACTATTTAAAAACTATTTAAATAGGAAACACTAACCTCAGCTGCAACCATGTATATCCATGAAGTATTCAAAGTGCTGAATGTGGGGGTTTTTGTTTGTTTTGTTTTTTCCAAGGGACAATGGGATAGACAGTAAAGGCATAAGCAAAAGAAATTGGTAGATAAAGTTGAACCAGCTTGATGAAAGTGCAGTCTGGCTCAGAATTCCCCACAGCTGAGTGGGGAAACCTCACGCAAGGCAATGGACTGTTAAGCCTGGCATCATTCTTTGATGCCTGTGACTAAAGGAAGATTTTACCTGTTTCTTTTTTCTCAGCAAATACTTAGTCTTGGATATGCAGACATCAACATGAAATCAAACAGAATTTCAAGAATGTTGAATTAAAATTTAGTATAATTAAAATATACTCTGTTCATGCATTAGATGTGTGTGTGTCTTTAAAAAGACATATGCAATTTATATTTAAAAGTCTTTTAAATATCTTAAACACAGGGGGGGAAACATTTTGTCACAGAAAAATTTACATTCATCTAACTGAGATAGCTTAGTTCCCTGAAGCTGGTAGCAACATATGGGGTTTACTATTCTCTTTTACTACCCTGGATGCTATACAGTTCACATAATGCATGTCTTGTTATCAAAAAAAAAAAAAAAAAAAAAAAAAAAAAAAGGAAAAAAAAAAAGAAATTGATAAAGCTCAAACCAATTTAATCGTTTGTGGAATTCATTACTTTACATCAATCTTTGCAGAAGCTTGGTAAAATTTGTAAAAACACACTATAGTTAAATACTGCAAATTGTATAAATAATTATGACACATATTATGTTTAATTTATACAACTTTTGCAGCATTCCAGAGAGCAATGTAGTAAACACCTCATTTTATGGGCACAGTATGAAGTAGGAATGCACAATATGCGAGAATATGTCCTGCAATTGCCTTCAGCAATTTAAGGAAGGGAGGCTAGAATGAGCACTCCTTTCACAAAATTAAGACCAAAAATTCTGGATATCCCATTGGCTGGGTGAGTGCTCTAACCTGTATGCTATCCTGAGTATTCAAAATGAGATGTCAATATACATAACTCACAGTTTGGGGGAAAGAACAAACAAAACGATGTCTTAGTGCATTGCTACTTTATTCTATCTTTGAACTGAAGAAAATATCACCACCTGTCTTTGAAGAGCTTGTTCCAGCAGTATGGTGTTTCAGGGTCTCCTATTGAGTAACACAGCATTCCTCTCACATTTTTTTTCCGAAAAGTTGGCCATGACTTACTTTGCGAGGGGAGCAGTTTTGCATATATGTGAGATATACTTTCAGAATGCTTAACAGAACAAGTTCCTCTGCAAAAGTAGGCAAAGCACCATCTCATTTCCAGATTTCAATCTGGTTTTGGCAGAAGCTAGGCACAAACTTGCTCAGACTGGGCAGAAATCTAGACACCCTAGTAACAGCATTTCCATGTTCGAACTGGCTATGTCGATGCACTTCCGAAGCGAGGCATCAACTCAGCAAGACTCAACAGAATCAAAGTTTTGGATGTAGGCAACTATGTTATATTCTTGGTGTTTAAATTCTCTTTTGGATTCAGCCACTATACGCATCATAATTTAAATGCTTTAAAAAAAAAAAAAGTTAAACATAATCGTATTTAAACAAAAGTGTGATGGTTGCTTTATGAATGTGTAGATACATTCTCATGATGTGTGATTATTCATTATAATGGTCTTATTTCCACACTATGAAGGAACTGCTTCAGATGGGTGGAACAATTTCCCTCTTCCTTTGTCACAGGCCAGGATTTCTTGCACGAAAGGGTGCTGGTTTACTTCGTAGGACTTGCCTGATCATGAGCTTCTTTAGCAAAACAAAACAAATGAAAAGCACATACCGGTACTAATTATCTTTGCTAGTTATTCTTCCTCCTCAGAGCAGTCCCACGCTTTTAGGCACTGTATGTAATGTGACTAAAGGAGACAATACAGAGCTATTTATTAGTAATAACCACCATTGAAGAACTCCTCCATTTCCTCCCTGCAGGTTTGAACAGGTTCTGTAGCAAACTTGTTGTAGTGGTTTTACTATGACAGTGATGGTAAAGATATGCTTTAACATGTTTTGTAAGGAAAATCATATATTTGTAGGGAAGAAAGAAGCAGGCTTTCAGGTAGGCAAACGCAAACCTGCTCAGACCACAGGAACAACTCACGTCTGAAGTCATGGAGACATTTAAATGACTGATTCCTTTCCCAGAGAGTTAGGTGCTTAAATAACATTCCATTTACATGATACGTGGAGCACAATATCCCCTCAAAATTACAGAGAAATTATCTGTTATATCAATTCATTGATAGGTAAAAAGTTTGTAATACTTTCCCTTAGTTAAATGTTAACTAAAGGTTTCCTGAGGGGAAATAAAAAAACAACCAATAAACAAAAAGGAAGGAATGGCAGTAAGGTTAGCAATTTAGGACCCAAAAAATCATTGAGCTACCAGTGTGGCTACAAATGCTGAAGTCTGGCAAATGGACATACATAAAAGGCAGCGTGGAGTAACCAACTTGACACCTCGTATCCCTTTGGATCCTCAAAGTTCTCAGCTTATAAAGGAATATAGGTACACTGAACATGTTTTTGGCAGCTGAAATGGAGGAATAAACCCTGATCTAAAATCACGACTACTGAGAAAATGATTTAAACTACGTTCTCTATTTTTTTTTTTTTTTTTTGTATTTTAAATAAAATCTCTTTTATTATTGCATTCACTGCCCATTTGGAAAGGATCATCTGTAACATTGAGTACTTTTGAGGGAAAATGAAAATAGAGCTAACCTTTGGCGTAAGCACCTGTAAAATAAAGGAATGGAAACATAAGGCAGTAAACTGCTTTAAGATAAAGGAACTTGGCTGTAGGCACCTAATGAATGTGTGGAGAAAGTGAAAAAAATTGAGAACTATGAATTATTGAGAACAAGGGAAAGGATAAGATTATTCAAAAAGTACCTGTGACCAAAAGTTCACATTTCCAGTTAGAATAGGGGCAAAAATGCAAGAAAACAAGGAGTACAGGGCTGCAGAATTGCCTATGAATTGTGTCCAAATTGGGCAAGAAACTATGTTTCATATCCATTATTGCAACCCCGTGGCGAGGTCTACTTCCACTTAGAATTTCCGAAGTTAGGAGTTTTGATTCTCAATCATGTTGTATGTACAAAGAACAGCATTTTCTTTCCCTGAAGTATTGTGAATAATAATCAGTACCTGTAAGATAAATTCTAAGTAGGTTATACAGAGGTGGCAAAGCACACTAATAATATGTTGACATTCTATATATAAACATTGCAATTATATTGCTACAATTATAACTAACGAATGCTTTGGATGCCAAGGAAGGAAGCTAATTTTAATCTTAAGAACAGACACTGCATCAAATGGAGCTAATCCTATGCTTAGGAACCTTGCTGAATCACAAGTCTTTTTGAATGTGGGCTGTTGTACAGGCCACCAGATGCTGCAGCATGCCAGTAGGCTCTTTAAAAGAAAGTTTTAAGTTCCTGAATGCAAGTAATGTAATCATTAAATAAAGTTTGCAGCATAAATGGAAATATCAGTTGAAAGTAATCAATACCTTCTGTGAAGTACTTTATGCCACTTTTAACATCTAAGCTGTGAATGATTTCTCAGTTTTTATTAAAAAGAAGTTTCAGGAAGATCAAATACCAATTTGCTTGGACAGACAAGTTATCTACTCGCTCTTGAAAATAATGATCACAATCAGCTTATATCTTTTTTCTCAAATTTGCAATTATTTGGCTAATAAAATTAGATTTTTATATACACTGTGATTTCTTCAGTGTATAAATGTTTATTTTTCAAACTGTTATCTTAAACAAATTTTCTCTTACTGTTAAGAGAACTTTGTTGGCTTGCTCATCTTTTGACCAAACAGGAATTAAATTTGCAGTTTACCAGAACATTTACAATTCCAATTTAAGGAATCTAAAATACTTCATTCAAGGCCTTAATCACAGTAACTCTTGTATACAATGTACAAAATATAATTACAGAAGGTGTGAAGTTGGAAGGCACCACAGTGGGGCACCTGGCCCAACCTACCTGCTCAAGCAGGGTCATTCTAGAGCACATCACACATGGCACAGAATTGCATCCAAGAAGTTCTTGAGTATCTCCAGTTAGAGAGACTCCACAACCTCTCTGGGCAACCTGTTTCAGTGCATTGCCACACACAGAGTAAAGAAGCACAAAAGGAAATAAAGTAGTAAAGCAAAATAGAAGAGCAAAACTTGCATTCCAAAGCGGTCACAAATGAATTTTGAAATTCTGTATCAAAAGTGATGTCACCCTCCTTGACTGGTGACTCTTTTCACTGGCTGACAGGAAACAGAGATGACCTAACATTTTTCCAAATTAGTCATAACCCTTCATGTCAACAAGCTAAAAGATAAAAATGCATGTTATATCCTCTGAGTATAACGGCTATAAATGACACTGTAAGGATGTCTTAAGCTTCAGGACAGATGGATATAAATTTGTAATCCTTGTAAATAAATTATATATTTGTATTCTTTTTTTTGTATACACACAATTATTTCTCATTATTATTGAGCCTACTCCACATAGAAACTAATAGGCCTTATATTCCCACGTTTTCACATTTAATAAAAAGGAGATGCCAAAAGCCACCGGTGTGACTTGATTTGCGCATCAGCTGTGCAGTCCTCCTCACTGGAGCATAGGGTAGGAGCTGTGAATGTGGTAAAACTGGGCCAGAACAAGGCATGGAAAAAATTAGGATTTCCTTCCCAATTTTGACACGTACGCTTCGCAGTGACTTGGCTCACACACCAATTTTCCCTGTCTTCCAGCGTAATCATCAACAGCCTCTTGGCCGCCGTGGAAGGAGCTATCTATATTCGGTGCTGCTGCTGCCACACTGGGTGGGCGCCTCCTTGGCTCAGCACTCCCGCCAGCCATCTGTGCCCAGCCACACCGACACCCGGTGGGATGGGGCGGATGGGCTGTGCCCGGTGCGGTTCCCACACCCGCTGGAAAACGGGGAGTAAAACAAGGCGAGAGAAACCCCTCGCGCCGTGCGGGCGAGGTAGCCCCGCGGAGCCCAGTTCCTCGCACACTGGCCCCCAGGCGTGGAGGACCACGGGCCGCTCCCGGAGCTGCCCCTGTGCGCAGGGGCCCCATCGTTCATTTTTAACGTTCCGAGGAGAGCGGGCGGAACGTCAGCCCGCGCCCCCGGGGGGGCGGGGGCTGACGGCGGGAACACTCCCTTCCCTTCCCTTCCCTTCCCTTCCCTT
>JAWWEU010000001.1:96084326-96166471 GCA_035583155.1 Acropternis orthonyx | reverse complement strand
TCCCGTCCCTTCCCTTCCCTTCCCTTCCCGTCCCGTCCCGTCCCTTCCCTCCGCGCGGCCCGTCGGGCGGGACGCGGAGCGGGGAACGACGGGCCGAGAGTACCAGCCCCCGGCCGCGCCCGTGGCTGGGAGAGAGCTCCGCGCTCCCGCTGTGCGCCGGGGCCCCGCCCCGCGCCGGCCCCGCCCCGCCCCGCCCCGCCAGCGGCAAACCCCGCCCGTCCGCCCCGCGTGTGGCGCGCCTCGGCTCGGCACGGCGCGGCAGAGCTGAGCGCAGCCTCGCCATTGTCTGCGCGGCCGTCCCTGCTGCGGGTATCGGCGGGCGGCGAGGCGGCCGTGGCCGCGATGCTGAAGGGCTCCGCGCCCCCTCATAGGCGGCAGCGGGCTCCAGCCCTGAGGAGCGGCCACCCTTGCTGCTGAAGACTGAAACTTTGCGTCCCCGCCGCTCCCTCTCCTCACTCTACCCCTCGCCCTCCTCCATGCGCTGAGCTGCCGCGGGGCGCCCGGCCGGCCCCATGGACGCCTTCAGCGCCGCCAAGGCCAAAATGGGGGCGAAGAGCGGCGGCGAGGCGGTGGCGGTGGCGGGGGTGGCCGCGCCTCAGCCCGCCGCGCCTGCCCCCAGCCCCGCCGGCCCCGGCTCGCCCGCCGCACCCGAGCCCGCCGCCTACAAGCTGGAGGACCTGGAGACCCTGGCCACCGTGGGTGAGTAGGGGAACGGGTGGAACAAAGGAGCTGCCGAGGTGCCTGCTTGCGGCCGTGCCCGGCGGGAGGAGGTGCCTCAAGAGCCGGCTGCACCTTCCCCAGCGCCTCTCTTTTTTTTTTTTTTTTCCTGCCCCCTCTCTCTCTCCCGCCGCGCCCACCGCCGGCCGGGGCTGCGGGAGGCTCCGGTCATTGTCTGCTCCCGGTGCCATCGCGGCGGAGCGAGTCTCGGACCGGGTTTGGCCTGTCTGAGGTGGGGGCGGCCACTGCTGAAGCTGAAAGACCTTTTGGTGTAAAACCTGGTTTATCTGGTTTAACTTCACTTACCTGTATTATGATAAAAAAATTCATCATTTAAATGTAGTTGTCAGGCCAGTGAAGAGATCAGACAGGTTAACTGAACGCGGCCGAGTGTATGCCAAACACCCAACACTGTTGCCTTGCATATTAATCCAAAGACGGTTTGCGTGTGTAGAATTTTGGTAGAATGTAAGGTCGCATCTCAGATGTACCGCACTTACTGAAAACTACCTGTAATCAGCGGTATTGCAGAATAAATGCATGCGCTTAATAAACTTGCATTTCAAACATCAGTGGTGATGTTGTGTTCGTGTATCTGTGTGTGCACTGCATTTGAACATACATTCGTATGAAACAGGCGTTTCTGCACCCCGTTTGAAAGCTTGTATGCTCCTCTCCATGGAAGTTTTGTATTTTTTTCTTTATAGGACTGTGAAATTATTTTCGATAGATTTATTCCAGTAAGTGCTGTAAATCTTAATTTCCCCTAAGCTCTCTTTAGCCAAAAAGGTGCAATAGAAACCCTTTCTAAGTGAAGTTGATGGTTTTAATAGGTCTTGGAAAATGGAGCTGGAAAGGCCCAAGAATGTTATCAATGAAGAACACACTATCTTCTCTTCAAGTGCATTGTTTTTTGAGATAATTTTCCAACTTGAAACATGAACAGGTATTTTATATTAAAGATCATTAGGAGACTGCTTGTAAGGTCTGGATATTGCTTTTTCCTTCAAAAGCAGTTGATCTTGCTCATTACATCATGACCAGTTGCTGTGGATACAACTGTCATCACAGATGATTAAGACTTCAAGTTAAACACAAATTGCAGAAAAATAGTAATTCTCAAGGAAAACATGTCATGGAAATATTCCTAAGGCAAATGAAGAAATGTGGAAACAGTGTACTTTTTTTTGAATGTTCTTTAAGGTGCTCCTTTGAGGTTAAGGAAGAGGAAGGTCGTGATTCCATACACAGGGAGAGAGACTTAAAAAAGTGAGACTGCTTGATATGAAAATACAGAGAAGGGAGTAAAATGCAAAAGGAGCAGATAGCTGCCTGTCAGGGCACTGACAGAATACTTCGTCTCCCTTGCTTTTCTGCCTTCCCCAGCTTGATTGGGTTTTTTTTTTCCTCAAATAGTTCTGTCTGAGATGATGACCATTTTTTGCATCTCTTTTGAACTGTGACATTGATCATTTTCTAGAGAGAAGGAAGACAAAATGCAAAACTGGAAGGGTATAAAAAGGTGCATAGATAAATGCATATAGATAGATACTTACGTTTCCAAAGAAACTGAGCTGGCTTTACTGTAAGTTGTTTTAAAAATGAATTTATGACATGCCTGTGCGCCTCAGTAGAAGACTGTGACAGGGACAGGATCTCACTCCTGACCAGGAAGCAATACTGCAGCCTCAAAGTGATACTGAAACTGAACACATTTGTACCTGCCTCTGAGTGGCTGAGTTTATAAAAGATGCAGTGCCCTACAAATGTCTCTGTAGTGCATCTGAGATCTGAGCCAGTAAGTCTGCCTGAGGTTGGGCTGCTCCATGTGCACCTACTAACATGCAACACTGCATTCCTGAGTTAAATGGGCTACAAGTTAAATCAGTGCAGAATACTGCAGGGTGATACAGAGATGTGTAGTTTACCTTGAAAAAGTCTTTTTTGCTTGGCTTAAACCGTTTTTAAGTTAGTTAAGTACACTGTAGGTTTATATCACATGTACTGAAAGAGTATATCTACAATTCTTTTTAGCAGTGGTTTAAGTCAGTATTACCCTATCTTTCATTTTGATCTCCCTGCACAAATAAATGAGATTAATGTCATCAGTTTCACTAAAGCAGTTTTAGAGTTGTCTGCAGTTTGACTGAACGCTCTGATAAAAAAATAATCATTTTCTTTCTGCTGATGTTCTCGAAAGCTTTGCGCTCTATCTGAGATACTTGGAGATGTTTGTGGAGGGGAAGGCAAGTACTCAGAAATCACCAAACAGGAAGTTCTGATATCTTCTTTGCAGCTATCATTGTTGCTTATACCTAGGCTTAGAAATAGTTACAACCTTGGAAACTATTGACTTGAGAAAGTGTCAAAATCAGGAGGTAAGCTCTGTGCTCTTAGGGCTGTTTATGAGTAGTATTTAAGGTAACAACATTATGTTGGTGTCTGTGAGATTGTGGTCATCCATGACTTGTCTTGGAGGATAAAGTCTGTGTTAAAAAAAAAAAAGTAAAATTTGAATGCAGTATCTACTTTGAATATAGTACCTACTGTTTTAAGTATCCTTTATACTCTAAGAGGATTGAATTCTATCTGTTAACCTGACCACCATAATGCAGGCTGGATTGCATGTGTTCTCAGTGATTCCTGTTGGGATACTGTGCCTGGTTTAGCAAAGAACTCACTCTGAAGGAGGGTACAACAAAAGGGAAATAGCCCAAACATCCCAGCATTCAACCTTTGGTTTGGTGTTTATGGGCCCTTTGTTAAAAGGCAGAGTCTAGAGTACAGGTATGCTTTTGAGGAAAGTGCCCTAATATTTAGTTCATAAAGTGAAGTTAAGGGTTTGGGGAGGGTGTAGGACTGGCGTGCATACTGGTTTCTGGCACTAAGAGAAGTTGAACAGGAAAAATATTTCTTTAAGGGTACTTCCTGAGGCATTGAAGATGTGTCTTTGAACCTTTGAAGTATATGGGACTTTTAACTAGTTGTCTTATACAAAAGGTGATCGCTCCTGCTCTGGAGCTATTGAAGGTGCCTGGTTATTCCCATCTTGTTTTGAATTAATTTTCCTTTCAAAGGAGATCAAAATACAGATGGTTGCTCAGCACACTCAGAAACTGCTGCTCAGGCCAGGCTGAAATACTCTGTGAATCCCAGTGAATTTACATACTCAGCTGCGCCAAGGTTGTTAGTTCTGTGCTGCAGAGAAGCAAAAATTAATATGCTGTGACCACCATGTTCATTGAAACTTAATTGCTGAAAGTTCATGGCCCACTTGTGCTTATCTGAACCCATTTCAAACTTCTGGTAGGTCTAGGCAGTGGAAGAGGGAGACTGTGAACAGTAGTGGCGTAGTTTCTGAACTGTGCTTGGTTTTGGTGAGCATTTAGCGTGAGCAACCTTCCTATTCCGGTAGCCAGAGTGCATGTGGTTGGACACCTGAGATGTATCCTGAAATGGAAATAATAAATTTTTAATTATGCCATAATGAAAAAGTAGTTCAGGTAAGCTAGAATAATAAGTACAGGAAAACCATAAGGCACTTCTTCACTTTTGTGTAGGTGAAGCTGGGAAAAGGAATGTTACATTCCCAGTTGAAATGTATGGTAATAGGAAAGGGAGAAAGGAGAGAACACCAGGAGGAGAAAGATGACAAACTTATTCTTGACTTCTCTCCTGTGAGATCTGTTTCATGCCCATTTTTCAAAGTGCAGTGAATTCCATAGTAGTCTTTATAAAAATGTAAATTTAGTTTTGTAAATGTACTCGATTGAAATATTTTAATAACAGTATTTTCATGCACAAAGATTCTTTTAAACTACTGTTCCCATGAAGAGCTTTACACTAAACAAATGCAGAATGAAATATTGGGCAAACCAATATTTTCATTTTTATGAGCATGGGAAAATTTAGAGAAGTTCATGGGAAAAATGAAGCGCAACATATTTTGAAATACTTAATTTCTCTATGTTCACACACAGAAGTTGTTATCCAAATGAATTTCAAATGTCATTGTATCAGCAGGACAGTAGGTACAGAAGTGTAGTCTAATGCTGTAGGAAGAAATTGGCTCCTGTATAGGACATTACAGTACTATCTTCCCAGAGTATTGTCTAGGTAAGAAATTCTGCCACAGAGTAGCCAAGTTCTTTACAAGCAAAGAAGGCTGGTGTTTTGTTTTTTTTCTTTGGGGAGGGGTGAGGCAGGGGGGCAGCACTGGAATTACTTCAATTTCTTACCAAGTGTTACTTTTGGTTTCACACCAAAGTCCTCACCTATTTTAAAATATTCTAAGGGACCTGTGAGCATTTTTTCCCTGTTTTGTCACCTTTTCTTGATACTAAAATTATAAATAATAATCCATGATTTTACTTGGCAATGTTCTTAAATACCACAAGTTTTGAAAGAAAACATGATCTGAATGTTGTGACTGTAATGGTGACCTGAATTCACCATTATGTTTGTACATCTTTGAGGCTTTAGTCATAAAGCTAAATGACTTGGACTTTGTTTTCACTCTTGGTATTTCTTACTTCATTTTTCACTCCCACAAAGTGATACTTGTCCCAAAATAAATCCTTTTTATTGTTACAGCTGATATTCTAGAGAGAAAATGACCAGGTGTGACTCAGCTTTCTTCTCTTACTTTTCCTGTTATCCACTGCTTAGGTGAATTTCAGTAGCATGATGTTTATTGTGGATTAGGCAGCTACAGGTCTGTTCCTGTAAGCTTCTTGTTCTCATTATGCTGCAAAAAATGGGTTGAAACAAGTATTCACTTATCTTTCAGAGAGGTCAGAAAAGTGAGAGTGTATTGAAGAAATCTGAGCATGTGAAAATTTAAAGTTCGTATTTCTGCTCTTCTGTCCTCAGTGTTTAAAACCAGTCTTGAGGTAAATGGTTAGTGTTTGCCTGTCACCTGTTTCTTTTGTCTGAATCTAATTTAGATACTTAGCTGATTGCAGGAAGAAATTCAATATTCTTTGTCTGATTATGTGAATTTAACAGTACATTATAAATAGGGGTTTAAACTCACATATGCTTCTGAAGATAAGTATTTTTTAAGTCCTATAATTAGCCCAGAAATGCCCAAAAGTGCCTTTTGCAATGCAAATAATCAAATAACCTGGAACCCAATGAGTCCTAATATTTCAGAAATAAGAAGCATGCAAAACTCTCGCACAAAATCAAAAGCACCTAACATCATACCTTTCCCCTGCCAAGTTTATGCTTAAATAAAACTAATGTTACAGATGAAAAAACTTGAAAAATTCCTCTGTCAAGTGTTGTGTGTCAGCCCAAACTGAAGAAGATAGGAAACCTGAAAAGAAATATCAATTTCAACTAATTTTTTTTTTCTTTCAGAGGGTAGAATCAGAAACTTAAAGTACTGGTGGTTAAGAGCATGTAGACTCTTTGGGCTTGACTAATCTTTTTCTATGTTTAGTATCTTGAGTTTGTGTGTCTGGACTGTTTGTAGTGAGAACAGCCTTTTGGAGATGGATGTCTTGATATTTTGACTTTTATATCATGAGAACTTAAGGAGGCAAATTTCTACCTAAAGTGTGTTTAATCCTGGTTTGGTCCACTTTTAAGGGTGATATGTAGTATAATTAGAAAAAAGGCAACTGGTGAAATTTATGTACCACTTTTGTTTGTTACAAGAGGCATAGATGCATATACAGTAATGAAAAGTGAATTTTTTGTGAAGTAAAAGATGGGAACTTCTGTTTACCTTGCAAGGTCTTGTCCTGATATAAGCTGTTCTTACCCAAATTAATTTAGGTTAAACAATATAATTCCCTTACTGTTGGTACTTTCCAATGTAGAACATTTTCAGTATTAGTTTCTACTCTTTAGGAGTAGTTTAACATGTTATCTTTACTTGGGAAAGCATCCTTCTCTCTGCAATGTTTTAGTGGGGTTTTTAGCAGCTTCAAAGAAGTTGGTAAGTAAAATTTTACAGAGTACTGTGTGTTGGTGTGCACCTGAGATAGGTGTTAGGGAAGAACAGTTTTCAAAATTAGACTCTTTCTGCTTTCCTATAGGAAGACTGTCTTTTCAAATGAATGAACAAATGTGTTTGGGGGAGGGGGGGATATTGAAAAAGGGAGAGGTATATGATGTAGCATTCTTTGCAAAGAATGTTTACCTTGTGAAGTGCACTGTTTGCACTTCACATTAGAGCAGTGGTTTGGTTTTTTATATGAAATACTTTTTTTAAATCCTTGTTTTTAATACTGAAGGTGGATCAAAGATGCCGATCTGTAGGATTTGGTCATGAAGACTTTACACTTGACTGCCCTTTACCCTCTTCCCACTTTCTTCACTCCCATCCTTGCTTGGAGTAGTTACTAGTTGGTCTGTTAATTGATTGACAGTAACTTTTGTGTAAATGTGTTGTCATTTTTCTCCAGGGAATCAGTTGGTCTGCTTCGATATGTTTCGTATCAGACAAATTGCTAGTGTGTGTGTGTGTTTTATTTATAACTTAAGCACATTAAATTTAGTGAAGGAAGCATCCTTCCCGTGTGACTAAACTGCATGGTATAACGTATTTCTCTGTGCTACTGATGGTGGTGGAATGTTAAGGCTTGTCTGTTGACTTGATCTGGTCAGTGGAATCATTCCCAAAGGATCTGATTTTTCTAGTCTTGTTGCTCTGTTTGTCAGGGAGTGCTTATTTAATACCAAAGTCAAAGTAGATTGGTTTTATAGGTTTGGTCTGCAGTATATTTCATAGCCCTTATGCCAACACTTGGCATTGTCTTGTGCATGTCTTTAAAAAGCATTAAAGTTATCAAAGCAGTACATTGTTTTGCCTCGAAAAGGTGATTATAGAACCTCCTAAGTTTTCTAATACAAGAGGAAAGCAGGCGAAGGTGCCAAGGTTTGGGATTTTTTTGTTTTGTTTTTATTTGTTTGGTTTTCCTGTTTGTTGTTTTCTTCTTTATATTATTCTTACCAAGGAGATAATTGTTTCTTACCAAAATCATGTAAAATGACTGTTTAAACTGTCTACTATGCTGTATTTTTTATGAGTTCTGGTATGGTTCTTCTCTAAAATGTAGTTTCTTACGCAGTGTTCTTGGTGTTTACTTAAGTGTTTTTCTGTTTGTGTTGGGGAATGTGGGGACTGAGCAATCCGAACTATTTATGGTAATGACACTGCCATTATTGTTGAAGGTGCAGGGTGCTCTCTGGATGGAAACAAAATGTCTAGTTAGCACTGCTTTTTATGCCTCTCAGATATTGCTCCACTCAGTAAATTAAATGCTCTGAAGTGATTAAGGTAGATATTAAGAGAGCAACAGAGTCTTCAAAAACAGGCTAAACTGGATGTTAGATTTTTACTTTGCTGACCTACTCATGAGGATGCACTGTAATAGCTGTATGGATGGCAAATATAAAAATTAAGAGGCTGGTGGCTAACTGTGTTTATATTAAACTTCTGGATGCTATAATAGCAGACTCCTCTAACCACCTGCCCCAAAACTGATGACAGACTTCTAGCCTCAGACTTCTTCCCCCACCTCCAGCTTGTCACTGGCTTCCTACAGCTCTTGGGTGCAGGAGATGATAGCCTGTATGGTTTTAATTTGCATGGCTTGCCAAAAATAACTTCAGAGTATACACTGTAAAATTTTAGTTTGTTTTCAGGAAGATCAGTGGGTAACTCATTGTCTGTCTCTAAAGAACAAACAAAGAGGACAGCTGCTGGTTAGTCTGTTTCTAAACTGGGATTCTTGTCCCCTCTGTGATCAAAGTGTTTCTCCTTGCATGTTATATGTTGAATTTGGGTTCTGAGGCCACTGAACTCTGCCTGACTTTTGTGACTTTCAAAGGCCTGTAAAAACTTTGGCAATATGTCTTTATTTAAGCCGCTCAGTTGTCATGCTCAAAAGTGGCGAATTTAGAATTTATGCTGAGTCAGCAACATTGTTCTTCCTTCTTGTTTAGTGACTGACATAGTTCAGTTCACTTAAATTCATATTAACAACACTGTGTAGAAATTGCTCATTCATTAATATATCTGGAAATAACGTAATTTGGGTTATAATAAATTTAAAAATTTAAGATTTTCCCCAGTATTGCACCTTAATTCTGTTTGAAAGCTTTCGACATCACTGTAAAAATACTAGAAGAGTAGCAGTGGTTCCTTGGATCTGTTTTTGGATTGTTCTTGATTAAAGTTTGTTTTGTTACTTTTTTTTATTTTCTGCTGCAAATGGCATCTGGGAAGAAGCTGTGAGAAAGACAATGTGTCCTATAAGACAGAACCATTAGAAAGAAGACAAAAATAACTGATAAGAGAATGGAAAAGAATCTGAAAAAAAAAAAGAACTAACATCAAAGCTAATGCAAAATAGTTTCAAAGACATGAAAATATATTTCTTCTGGGGATAAAAAAGGGTGGTTTTTAAATTTTTTTATTTTATTTCAGTTTAATACATATCATACTTCATCATTTGAAAAGTAGATACAAATTGGGGCACATTCATTCCTGATGCTGTAAAGCCTATGACAGCTATCCATTTTAAGTATTTAAAATAAACTGTATTCTTTGTTCTAAATGTCTAAGTGAAGAGTTTCTAGAATTATCTCAACTCTTTATCTGCACCACTGGACTTACTGTAGGCTAAATTTATTTTGGTGGCAGCAGAGATGATTTGTTGCTGCCTTCATTCTTATATAGGCCTAAATTTTTCAGTGCCTCTACTGTACTGTCAGTTGTGGATTAGACAGAGTACAGCCTGGTTTATTTGATTTGGGGTAATTCTGTGAAAACAATGCTTTTAAAATACTTCTAAAGATGAAATGTGTATGAATTGTGCTATCTGCAAGTGATGATTCTTTATCAGCGAAATGTTGATCTGTTGAGAAGAGCTTGCGATACATGCTAATCAGAAATAGAGGCAACATTGGGAAATAAGGAAGGCAGCTGGCTTTGTGACTAACTAGCCAATCTCTCAGTAGTCTTTTTTTATCTGACAGGTCTGCAGATAAACCCACCTAAGTTACAGCAGGAATTGGTTTCATAGTTATTGATTTCATAGCTTAGAGTATGTCTGTTTCACATTGCTTTTAAGAGTTTTCTAGCAGTGTACCTGGGTGATAAAAGTCTGCAATAGAAATAATTTTGTCTTTGAATCCTGATCTTAACTGGAAGTTAAATGCTTTGACACTGTATTTGGAGACAGGGTTCACACCTCTTTGTTAATTTTAAATATTCTTTTTGAGTTCTACTGACTTTTTTTTTGCATGGTTGCTATTTGTGTTTTAAAAAAGAGGGTTCTTGGTGAAATGGGGGCTTGGCAAAGTAAACGAATGGTAAGAAAATGCTGACAGGCAGTAATGGAGATGAATGCATAGGTGAGGCTATACCTTTGGTTAGCATGTTGGAGTTCCTACTAAAAATTATTTTGGAAAAAGTAGAATAAGGGGACTTTATGCTGTTTTGAGACACTTCCGTTTGTTTAGGCAGGTTTATCTTCCCTGGATAATTGTTTCTTTTCAGAGCAAAACAAGTTGAACAGAGTGAAAGTCTAGGAGCACAGTTGGGTATTTTAAACGATTGTATGTGGAGAAACAGATGTTATTAGCACCTGTTTTGGTAAATATATCTGAATATGTAGTTTCTGCTAGTTAATACTGAGCATGCAATGTCTTCTGCTTCTTGTGGAAATAAGCCAGTTACGGCTTTTTTTGTGGATTCTCTGATATCTTCAAGTTGGGCTCTCTTACATGAAATATTGCCAGTTTATGTCCTGTAATAAAATACACAGATAAACCTCTCTAATCTTCATGTATTTTGGCATTTAAAATATTTGTAGGAGGGAAAAAATCTGTTGGGAATTGGCTGTAATAGGTAGGGAGAGATTCAGAACTCCTGTGATAGTTGAGATTTCTAGTCGGGTTGTCTTTCATTTTTGATAGAGATGTTAGGAGCTGCATTGTTTGAGAACAAACACAGCTTCGTTGCTTGGCCTCCTTCTCTGAAATATGATTCTGGGTGTAATATTAAGCAATGATTGTAGTAATAGCATTTCTAGATGGCTTTTTTTTTTTTCTTCTCTAAGCCACTTGTGGGAGGTGGAGAGCAGAGAGAAGGAGAAAAGCTGTAGTGTTTGATTACTTTGCTTTGGAGAACAATCCATAGTATAGCTGGTTAAGTTTTATAAGCAAGACAAATCCTTTCTGGTTTCTTTTTGTGTGGAAGCTTTTGAATAATTTACTATAAAGTGCAATCATTTCTAGGGAGTTTTGCATGTTGGACACAGACTGCATTTTAAAGACTGAGATACCTGGTAAACTTGACTGAAAAGGGCACTATACTGAAAACAGGTGCTTGGGAACTCCAAACATTGTTGATAACTTGTGTACTGGCAAATCCTACAAAAGATAACATTTAATTTTTACATCAGGAAGTATGATATTAGTCATTGGCGCAGCTTTTTTCTGGTACCCTGTGAGGAGGTACTTTTTTAATAGTACAATGCTATTTTCTTTTTCCATCAGTGATGTGTGAGGACCTCTTATATATGAAATAATTTCATCAGTCTCTGCCTTGTCTTCTCCGACTGCTACTTGTTCCTAGGAAATGTGCAAGCATCTGAAACAAGCTGCAGTAGCAGTAAATAACTAATATGCCTAATATTTCTTGTTTGGCTTATTTAGTCTGTCATCAGGGCAGAAGTACGCCCTTTGTCTTTGTACTGAAAACTTCATATGCTTCATCTCCTGTAAAAGCATTAATGGATGACAAACTAATAACCAACAGATACCAGTAGCTTTCAGTTACAAGTGATTTGACTTAAATATGAATCAGTAAGCCAGCCCACATAGATTTGTGTGTATTTCTGATCCTTACATCTGTCCCTGCCTTCTAATTTTAGCAACTCTGAGCTTGTGTACTGTCTCTTTAAGCATAAATCCTGAATTATAAATGATATTGAAATGTTTTTTCTTTAAATTGAATACGATTTAAAATATATTTCTGTTGAACTGTGTGCTGTGTCAGCTATAATGGAGAGTGACCCTCAGCAATGATGTTTTACTTTTGGAAGGACAAAGTCTGCAAAGGGTACATTAAGTACTCTTGACGTGTGAATTATAGCTCATGAATTCAATTAGCTGTAATTTAATCTATCCTATCAAAGTAGTGTTGGATTTGCTGTTCATTACTCCCTTTTACTGCAAATTGTGGTCCTTGTTTTAAATGTATCAGACGAGGTTCTGATTATTCAGAGATTGTATGGCATGAGAGAATTGAAGGGAGTAGAAGTGAGAAGCAACTATGGCACTAAACAACAAAATAAGTTAACCTGAGTTTGGATAAATGGGTGCATGTGTATACGTGTATGCTCATCTACCTACTTATATAGATATATGTTGCTAAGAAATTTGATGTATGATGACACACGTAGGATAGAGTGAAATAACAGAAAATCTAAAAAAAAATGTTGATTCTGATGAAAAAGGAGAACTTGGTTTTATTTTTTAGTTTTGAGTATTCATAGAATCATAGAATGCTTTTGGTTTAAAGGGACCTTGAAGAGCATCTAGCTCCACCCCTCTGCCATGGACAGGGCCACTTTCCACTAACCAGATTGCTTAAAGTCCCAACCAACATGACCTTGAACACTCCCACAGATCAGGCATCCACAACTTCTCTGAGTAATCTAACCTAGCATCTAACCTAAACTGCTTTCAGTGTAAGCGTGAAGCCATTGCCCCTTGTCTGTCCCTATCTGCCCATGTATAAAGTAGCTTTATCTGTAAGCCCCCTTTAAGTACTGGAAGGCCACAATAAGGTCTCCCTGGAGCCTTGCCTTCTCCAGGATGAACAACTCCTCCTCTCTCAGCCTGTCTTCATATGAGAGATGCTCTAGCCTGCAGATAATCTTTGTCCCTCCTTTGAACCCATTCTAGCAGGTCTGCATCTTGTGCTGAAGACCCCTCTGCTGGATGCACCACTCCAGGTGGGGTCTCACCTCCCTCGGCTGGCTGGCCACGCTCCTTTTCATGCAGCCCAGGATGTGGTTGACCTTCTGGGCTGCAAGCATGCATTTCCAGGTCTTGTTCAGCTTTTTCATCCATGAAAACCCCCAAGAATTGATGACTAACTGCTTTGAGTGACTGGAAAGTGAGAACACTGTGGGCTTAAAAAAGGCTCTGTATGGCTGACTGGTTGTATCTGTAATTGTAATATGATGGGTTGAAGATTCTGTAGTAGTAAGGTCTATCTGCTAGTCTTCGCTATTATTACTACTGTGTAATATACTTGATACTTGTTATAGGCATACAGAGCATTATGAGTTAAGAACTGGGAGATAACTCATGGGCTGTGGAAGAGCAGTTGATAAATCCTTGATGGTGAGAGTTGATTTCTGTCAGTATTCTAAATACACTGTATGTAAAAGTTAAACTATTGTGTCTAGAGTAGAGGTTTTTGAGAAGGGGTGTAACAATGTAACACTAATTATGGACTGATCAGTTATAGATCTGTAGGTTCTCATCTCATGCTTATGACTGTCACAAGAAATGGACATGATTTTTTGGGAATTTTGTGTTGTTTTATGTTTAAAGCTCTGTTTTCCATTTGAGACATTCTTTACATTAGCCAGTCGACTGAGAATGGAGAGATGTCCTTGTGTATTGAGTCAGTATACTGTCCAAACAGTTGTCCTGAAATGCAATTTTTAAGGTCTCAATTGACTTTTCTAGTGTACACATCTTAAATGATTTGCCACTGTACTGCCTTGTGCTTAGTCACCATCGGGTTAATGTGTGAATCCAATTAATTGTTTGTACGGGATTCTGCAATTTGATGGGAGTCTTGAACACTGGGTCACTAACGAGCATGAGATTCTGTCAACCCAAATTCAATACATCTGAAGAGTTACATGGTCCTTCCTCAGGGCATCTAAAAACTGAACAGGATTTTTTAGACAGAATATGAAGGGTTTTCAGATTTTATGGCAAGTTCTCAGGTCTTATGGAAAGACTTGTGTGGGGTACATGCTCATGTATGTGCCTACTGTTTTCTTCCTTCTGAATTGATACGGTATTGTACAAATCCTACAGCATGAAGATGAGGTGATTTTTTAATTTTATTTTATTAGAACCAGTCCTTGAATTGACAGGTAATATTTAAGAGAGACAGAATCACAGAATCAACCTTATTGGAAAAGACCTCTGACATCATCAAGTCCAACCTTTAACCTAATACCTTGTCTACCAGACCATGGCACTAAGTGCCACATCCAGTCTCTTCTTAAATAAACAAAAAACCCTCGTAAACAATTTAGAAATAATAAATTTGAACACAATTGCCATCAGAAATCGCACTGGAGATCTGTATTTTGATAATTATATGCAATTTAAAGTCACATGTACTGTGCCATCAATGGAAGTGACATAGTTGTGTTCTTCATTGCACGTTTATGTTTTCTTAGATTTAAGCCTTCTTACACCACACATAGTGTTTTATATTGAGTGGGCCATTCCAAGAAACTAGCTGTCGAATAGCATAAAATGAGTCTGAAATCACCTATCTGCATTTTAACATAAATAGTCCAAGAAGTAATAAGCTTAGCTTGGTAATGGAGAGTGAATTTTGCAGTTTGCTAAACATAAATTGAGGTAAGCTAAATTGTGTCCTAATGTCCAAACAAAGCATTCTTTTGGGAGTTTTAAAAGTCTTTTACCTATGTGTGATTGGACATATGTACTGCATGATATTTTATTTCCTGTGTCATTGGTGTTGAATTTTGAACCTTCTTTTTGTTCTTCATGTGACTATATGAAGGATTGTCAGTTTCATATTGTGACTCATGAATCATTTCAAATCTGAGAAATGCTTTATTTTACATATATATTTACTCTCTAAATATATTTTTTCAGGAGCAGCTGCTAATTATTGCAAATAGGATTTGTTTCTGTAATCTTGTATGTCAGTCTTGCCTTTGCATGGGAAAAAAGATATTGTGTAGGGAGTTCACCTATGTCCTTGCTGTTTGTGACATACTGCATCTTTCCACCTTGTTTTCAGATGTAGGAAATTTGCAAACTGTATATAATCCATTTTTTTAAATAAAATTGGACTGCAGATGACTTTATGCTGAAAGAAAAAAAAAAGACTGTACAGAAGCACCGTCCACAACAGAAATACCATCAGGTATTAGTCTACCCTTACTGTTGCAAAGTTAATGATATTGTTACGATATATGCTGCAGCCTCTGAAAATTACTTTAGTAGTGACTGTAGTGACCCTTTTGCCTCTTCCTTTGTTTTCTTGTATAGTTAGTTTCTTAAGAGTCACTTTGAAAATCAGGGTTGTTGTGTACTTTTTCATAAATTCTCAAATGTTCTTGTCGTGGTTCACTTTTGTTCTTTTAAATAATGTCAGTTATGTACAATGCTCTATTTAAAGTCTTGTTTTGTTGACTTGGATGGGTTTTTTGGGCATGATAGTCAGAGGTATAATAATGGAGAGAGAGTTTGGATCCCAGTTTTGAGATAAGTGGGAAAGGAAAGCGTGTGCATAAAACAAGGACAATTGGAACTGTGGAAAATTGGTAGAGTGGCTTTTCTTTACTGTTAAGAAACTGCATAGTAAAAGTAGAAAAAACTAGTAGGTCCATTTTGTGTTTCAGTGGCATAGTAGGCTGAACTGAGTTAGAACAGAATGTAAGCTTAGACTTACTTTTCTGCATTGTAGAGAACAAACAGTGTGTGGTCCATACAGTCCTGAATAGCATGAAAAATTCAGACCAGTCCTTTTCTGATAGAGTATTTAAGCGTTTACACTAAACAAAACTGTTCAATTACGATTGGCATGTCTTCAGTAACATTAGGTATTAATACAAATAATATTTTAGTCTTTATTAGTAATGCAATTCTTTGGCACTATAGAGATTTTTTCTAAAATGTTTAGTATTTGGGAACAGCATTTGATGGAGACTGGGATTTTGAAACTTACTGTGTTTGTGTATTTGTTCTAGTTCCATACCAGATACAACTTTATTTGGACATTGTAGACTTACTTCCACTTTCTTGCATAATAGTTCTTTATGTGCAGAATATTATGATCTCTATACTAGTGCCAAACAATTGTGATTTCATCATCTTATCTTGTACAGAATTACACTAATTTTTATAAGTTATACTATGTGAGAATTTGGAAAGGTAATGAACACATGAAGTAAATTCTAGATACCTAATGCATTGTTATTCTGTAGTCTCTCAGGAATATCAGTTGATGCTGCATTTTGAATATAAACAAAGCCTTCCTTTTGAGGAATACTTTGTTCCACTCATGAATTCTCAGTGTATCAACCCTTAATGAAAAATAAATAAATTTGCAGTGTGTTTTCTAGTTTGCGATAGTGTTTTAAGAGAAGATTCTTATTGGCTTGTAGCTTTATTTTGTTTTGTAAAACTTTGTTTACAGAAGATAGAATACAGGATTATAGTGGCACAGAGCATTGCTCGTAACTTAGAGATGCAAAGGTATTATTTGAGTCTTTCAGGAAGGTATTCATTTTGCTATAGTTACAATACTAAGTCCTTTGTACATATTATAATAAATCTCTAGTACTCAGTACAATCCATTCAAAATGAAGATTAAACTACATAGAAATTCTAGATAAGGTCTTAGTTTTATTACAAATATTTTTCTCTTTTTGTCAGCGTAACAGGTCAAGTGTGAGTAACATTACAATAGTTTTAAGTACTTCCTAAGACTCTATTGTGCTGTATGAACTCGAATAACATGTAAAATTACAGACTATAAGCTTGCAAATTTGATGTGGTTTGAGCTGTGATTATTTGTACAAACTGTATCTTTTGTATGTTATGTTTAACTATTATCAGAATTTTAAAATACTGCTAGGTGAACAAGCTGAGACTTTTAATAGCACATTTGTGATGCTGTACCACTAAGTTATATTTAGGCAACAGTGCTGAAGACTGTGAATCATAGGCATCATTGGGCATAGTTTTCATGATGTAGGAAGAAATCAGTGAGTTGCTAACAATTCTTTTTTAAACCTCACAACTGTATATTTCCTTATACAAATTATCATATTCTGTGTCAATAGTTTCCATGTCATGAAATCCCACGTGCACTTACTCAGACCATATAACTTTGAGGTTGATTTCTTCTGTCTGAATCTAGATCTACATAGTGTAAATGACTATGAAACCTATGTGTGTAGAATCAACAGCGGGAAATAGGTACGTCTGTCCATAAATTGGATGTCTAAGACCACTCTGTTGAATATACAGGTGCCTTTTTTCTCCCCTGTTGACTTGCAGGGGATTCCACCTGGCTGATCCAAAGGTAAGCTGTGTAACTAAGGATGTTCCAGCTCAAGGGTCTGGAGAGGCTGCTGGTTGTTGACCTAAAATATGGGAGAAATTCTGTCTCTCAACTTGTGTTTGGGGTGCAAACAAGCTGGTCAGTAACAGCCTGTACTTCTTTAGCCTGCAACATTACTGCTTTGATGTTTTTATATTGTGAAAACACTTTTTTTAAGTTTCCGCCGTAAATTGCAGCAGGCCAGCAATGGCAGCCTTTCAGAGCATACGTGGATTGTATCTTCTAATGTCCAACGACAAAGAGATGACATGGAGCTATGTGGTGCTTTGTAGTAGTCATTTATCTTTTGAAAACAGAAAGAACTCCAGTTTGTAATTTTACAAAAATATCAGTCCTGAGGTTTTAAGATACATTTTGAAGAATGAACTTTCTGATGATTTGAGGTCTTTAACTGCTACTCAGTGGCCAGGCTTTGTCTTCATGGGATTTTTTTTTTTTTTCCATAGCTTGAGTTAGATCTAGGTCAGTTTAAAATTTAAAAGTGTAAGTCTAAAGTCTGATTGGAAAAAAGAATGGAAAAGTAGGTATTGACTGCTACTGAACTTTAGTTTCATTTTACTTTCTGAATATTAGTGTATTTGGTTTTGAACCAGGTCTTTCTAACTGAGTGTCAATTTTGCTGGTATACGTGTGTGTGTAAATATGCAAGTATGTTTCTGGACTGGGGCCTTCTGTGTGTAATTATGTGGTAACACACAAAATAGCTGGGAATAGGTAATCTTGAAACGGTTTTCTCTTTGTTGCCAGTTTAGCTATTTCCTGAAAATTACAAGAGAACTAAAATGTGCTGAGTGCATTTAAATCAAGTCTTAAGTCTTAGATCTGTCTTCATCCAGAAGCTCTTCAACGTAATTTACTCTTCAGTCTTACACTTTAAAAGCATTGCAGAAATACCATATTAATTAGTGAATAGATAATCTGTTTGAAAAGTATTAAAAAAGACAGGTTTTGTGCACTGTGTGAAATGTCTCTCTCAGTTTGTTTCTCCTTTAAAACTGCTAAAGGAAGTGAAGATGGAAGTGAAATGTAATAGAAAGGGATGTATTATAAGACGTACTAGTCCTTCAAAGACTTCTGTCCAGCACTGGTGAAGGAGGAAATCTGTCAAATACAAACAATGTGGTTTTTATTATATTCGGTCAGGAAAAAGAAGCCTTTGTACTTTAACAAGACTTTTTTTTTTGTTGTTTGCTTTTTAAAAGGACACAATCAAAAGTATTAAGCCTCATGCTTTCTTTGCATTGATATGGGATTGACTTGCAGCAAGTAGTTCTTTTGGAAGAGCTGAGTTTCAGGACAGACAAAAATACTGATTATGTAAAAATTCTACAAGTGTATAGAGACACATATTTCTGGGTTGAAAAGGAAGGTGGCTATCAGGTGTTAGATACCTACTAAATACCCCTATTTAGGCTTACCAAGTTAAGAGAGGGCTGCTAAAACTTTGATCCATGCTGCTACATGAATCTGATTTTTATCACACTTGATGTAGTATTGACTTCTGTGGAACTAAGTGACTCTTTAAATCCTCCAGATTATTGTATTTGTTTCTTAGTCATCAAAATTTTATTTTTATTTATTTTTCTCAGATAAAAACATGAGTTTTGGGCACAGCCATGTTTTGTACTTGCTTGGCTGGACAGTTTTCTTTGTGTGTAGTTGTAAGCTTTGTGCATGTAATAGTTTCACAGCAACATATAGGACCTAATATGTTCAACTGTAGCAACTGACAGAGCAAGAGCTGCTGAAACAATGTTTCAAGTACTTGAGCAGTGGTGTATCTTCTACAGAGGTGATGCTTTAAACTTCTAAGACCATAATGGCCGTTTCAGTTGAAGTTACCTGAAAATGGTTTGTCTGCTCTTGACTGAGACATGGAAGTCTGTTTAGTTTTGGGGTGTTTATTTTGTTTTGGAGGGGTTTTTGGTGTTTTGTTTGTGGGGTTTTGTGTTTGTTTTTTGTTTGTTTGTTTGGGTTTTTGTTTTGTTTGTTTGGGGGTTTTTTTGTTTGGTTTGGGGTTTTTTGTGTGTGTGAAAAATCAACTAAATATTTCCGTGCTGAATTTGAGTAAAGCAACTAGCCAAAACTGTTCTGTAAATGCCTCTTGTAAACAGGGAAACTGAAGATGAAGATAGAAGTGCTGATAGACGGTGAGAGAAAAAGCTTTACTGTTCTCTTGGGTAAAAACTTGATTGATTGTGAGAATGAAACTTGGAAGCTGAGCTTTCGTTTTCCCTCAGTATAAGATGTCCCTGCATAGTTTATACTTTTTTCTTACCTTCTTTGGGAGAGGGAAAAAAAAATAACTCAGTAACACTTCTATCTTATTAACTGAATAGAATAAGTGAAAATTGATATATTAGTGGTTTACTGGAATTTATTATTTATGTACTAGCAGAAGTAAACTGTAGTTATTTTTTATTTGTCCTCATAGAAAATTAGCCAGTGTCTTTTGGCTTAGACTGCTTCTGGGACATCCAGTTCAAAATATTAAGTGTGATACTAATCCCAGCAGGAGCTATATATTCACAACTTACACCCATTCACAGACACAAAATCAAACAGTATCTGAACAGATATCAAGATTCATCAGTTTGGGTTGTATTGTAAAATGTTTCTGTCATTGCATTTTTTTAGTTGCATTTTTTAAATAATCAGTAGGAGTCTTGTAGCCTAAAATCTGGGATTTTATGATAACTAGAATAATACTTTACTCATCTTGTTGGTTTTCCTTCTCTTTGCCTGAGCCTGGTTTACTTTGTGACACAATTTGTTTGTGGTAAGCAGCAGTATAATACCCTTGAATGAAAAATAGTAGCTTTTATCCTAAATATCTGTCAATTTGTGTTAGGTTTCATTTTAAGGAAACTGTTTCATAGTGGTTTTAAGCACTTAAAAATAATGAAAGCAAATATAAAAGATTACTTTGGAGCACAAAATGATTTAGAAAGAATCCCAAATTACTCTAAATTTGATGGGAATTTTGAACACCAATTAATGGACAAAAGTTGGCTAGGTATGGGGTTTGCATGTCTGGCTTTTGTTGTTTGAGAAATTATTTTGGAAGAAACCAACAGGCTGAAAATCCTTCCCTTTAATATTTGCGGTCCTCTCAGTTAATGGGTTTATTTTAACATTTCCCTACCTGAAAGAAGCAATTCTGTGAATAGGATTTGAATAAAATAACTTTAAGTCCAGAGATGGTCTATCTTGCTAGTGTAATTTCCAATTTGCAGCTTCTTTTCCAAGTATTAAAACCTGACACTTCTTGATAGTGCTTTGATTACCTAAAAATCTCATCAGATGAAAGAGAGAATTTAATGCTTTCTAGTGTTTTAGTTTGGCATGTGTTGCTAGCCATACAGGTACCTGATTCTTAGCTAAACTGTGCTTGTCTTTTATTAAAACATGATAGACCAAGGTTTTTTAAAATGTGGTCAAGACAGATTGATACAGTCAATTTCTAGTGGGTATTTGTTATAATTTAAAATATTCTATTTCAACAGATCTTCTTAATTTAGTTCAGCAAATAGTATAAAGCTTGGTTTCTAGGTGAAAAGGAACTTCATCTTTAAAGGCTTCTATTTGAGCTGCTTTTATAAAAAAACAGTTTTGCAGTTGTGACCTATCTACACATCAAGTGCCGTATTTAAATACGTAAAAGTAGGAGTAATAATGACTTCGCAATGTTCTGTCTTCAGTATGGAGGAAAAGCTTTTAATCTGCTCATCTGTTCGTCTTCTTTCTGTCAGCATGCCATGAGTTGCAGGTAGGGGAATGCATAGCAAGAGTTGTAAAAAGTTGAAGAATCAAGTAGGGAAGTACCAGTTTTATGAGAATTTTTCTGAAGATTGTGGCTATTAAAGTTTTGTGTTGGGAAATATATTTAAATTCAGTGTTCTAAGAGCTGTTTAGAAATTGAATGGATTTAAGGCTATCATCACCAGCAGGCTGGTGACTTTCTTGTCTCATTAATTTATTGGTCCCTGGTACTTTGAAAGAAAGAAAGCAGGCAAGAGAGAGGAGAAAATTTGAAGGATTCTGCTTGTTTTGTTTAAAGACACTCTGATATAATTTGTGAGTAAAAAAAAATAATCTGGGATTATAAAGGAACTTGCATGATCAGTGTTCAATTGATTGACACTTTTTGGAAATCAGAAACCTGTCTCTGGACTATGTGAAAAACAGGGTACTTGACTGATGGCCATTAAAGAGCCTAGTGATTCCTGTGTCCTTAGTTCATAAAGATTGTAGTTCAGAAAGGTTTAAGTGGGTGGGTCAACAACTATATTTAATTTGTGTGAAGCTGAAAAGAGACTATAACCAATTCCAAATTGTTAAATATAGTTTTGGTGATGTGTTGTTATAGCCTCCTTGTAGACCAAGTAAGAAGGAACATGAAAATATGGCAGTCTTTGGAATATTTTGAAATTTTTTGCAGCAGCCCCTTTTAGTCAGATGCTGTAATTGGAACATGCATGACTAGTTTCTTTTTGACTTAACTGAGCTGGGATAAAAAATTAATGATACTGAATTTTAAGTTGAAAAATTGTTTGACAAGAGGTGGGTCTATAATCCAAAACAGAACTAAGAGAAAACGACTGGTATGCCACTGGCATAACATTTTTGGGACAGGTAATCTGATAAGTGATGATCTTGCCTGGAGTATGGTGGGCATAGTTCTTGCTATTTGTGTCTGCTATCACATTATTGCTAAGTAGAAAGACATTTTCTCTATCAAAGGGGTTCTTGGTGTAAAGTAAATCATAGCACAATGGATGAATGAAAAGTGTCATGGAAGCAAGCTGCTCTGGCAGAGCTGCGCAATAGTGAACACTACACACGCACTTCTATTTTTCTATGCTTTTAAGCTCTTTTAATCAGACTGTCTCTAATTTCAGTGCGTATCTTTGAAAGATATGCAAAAGCTTTACAAAAATCGTGATTTGTCATTTCCTTCTTATATTCAGTAGTATGAGATGAGCAGTTCCAGACAGATAAAAAAGGCATCTTATAAAAGCTCTTCCTAATTTCATTTTTTTTCTGATGTGTTTTTCAGTCTTTGATCTGAACCCTGTAGAGGGATGCTGAACTATAAGAGCAGTGGTCTAAGAGTTATGGTGATCAATCCACAGCTGGCTTGCAGAACAAGGAAGACATTGAATTTGCCATTTTCAGTTAACACTAATCTATGGGTTACACACATTGGTAAAAACTGTGAACTTGGCTACTATGACATCCAAAGTCATTATCCTCATTTTGAGTTGCCCTGTTCATGTGCCAGCCACATCTTTTGTTGTAGAAGCCCACAGCTGCTTGTGCCTTGTGTTTTCCCTGAATCTTTCTCCAAATTGTTAATCTTCTGATTACCAGTCTGTTAGGGCAGGCTGGTTTCCTTGCTGTGCCACTTCTTCCACTTCTTTGTCAAGAATTACTGACCACCGCCATTTCCTAAGCTAGGCTGTTCAAGTTCCATCCCAAAATGAGACAAAGTTTAAATGGCAGACAAATTTGACATTCAATAGTGAGTTTGTAATGTGATGCAATTCACTCAGTTCATCTCTGATATTGAACAGAATTAAGTCCGTTGTGCTTGTGGCACACTAATATGTGTCACAGTAGGAAATAGTTCTTCTAACTGTAAATAAAAGCCAATGCATCTGATGGTTTTTGTAGGCATCTGTCGAAGTCAGGACCAACCCCTTTGGGACTCAGAAAGCAGCCTCAGCGTCATAGATCTCACATGACCTAGTTTATTTTTCGTTAAAACAGATGGTATCTATCTGAGCAAGGCAAACTTGGTTTTAAGAAAGAGCTGGGGATTAAAAGGATGGGAAGCTGGAACAGCTGGGCCTAATTAATGTGAGCAAATAAAGAGGCAAACTGAGTATTAAATTAATCACCTACATCAATAGCAAAATAGTCACTACATGACTACTCAGTTATTGCTTTAGCTGAGCAGAAGTTGCAGGGTTGGTTTTCCTAGCATCAAAAGTATCTAAAATTGCATCAGAAATGTTCCCACATTCTTTATTCTTTTCTACCAGGCTTCAAAGAGAGTAAAATCTTGGAAACTGGCTATGGTATTTTGGCATTCGGGAATGCAGCTTTTGTAAGACTGAAAATGCCCTTCTTGCGTTTGATATTTAGGCCAAGCTTGTCCTCTGCAGTTTTTGGTCCTTTGTGTGTGTTTAACATGAGAAGGTTACCTAATGGAGAAAATTGCTGGCATTCCTTCAAGCTCTGCAACCACATAAAATATGCAATGGGATCTAAAAATTTTATTGTTTCTGTTGTAAACGGATTATACTGGATTAGTGGTTAGCATTTTGCATATTTTATTCTGTTTGCCCATTTAGTCCTGAAAAATCTGAATTATGTTGTAAATAGCGTAGGCACTCTTCACTCGCTTTTGTTGCTGGCAGCCAGAAACCTTTACCTGCCATATGCCTTAGCAGGCAGAAGTGGTCTGCACAAATGAACTACAAATCTGCTTTCAGACCTTCTAATAATAGCTGTTTTCATGAGGTATAATTTGCTCATGTAGGTGTTTTTTTGCTCTAAAACTCTATTAATATGTGCTATAATAAAGACACATGTAGGGGATGTGTGTGTATGTAGCCATTGCTCTTCCTTCAGCAATATAGTAGTTGGTAGATGCCAGGACTCATCCAGAATAGCACAATATCCCTAAAGTTCCCTTGATTTGAACCAAATAGTAAATAAATATCACTAGAATAATGTACAAATCTGTGAACAGTATATATCCTTTCATTGTTAATGTGCAAGTATAAAATATTTCTATTCTAAGGTAATACTAAGGAAGGTTTATTTATCTGTCACAAAAGGTTGAATTTAGTCAGTTCATTCAGCTGAGCTCTGAGGTGATCAGGGAAAAACTTGAACAGTCCTTTTATAGGGATTAACAGAAACTGTTCCTGAGTTTAGCGTCTCGTTCTTGGAGGGCAGAAGGCAGTGGTGCTTTGATAGAAGACTCGTAACCCTGCCTTCTTTTGATTTCAAAAACCTTCCATCAATTGTATGGAGCTGGGCCATCATCTTACACACTTGGCACTTCACTGCTTCAGTGTTTTAGTTTTCTTACTATGAATCTGAGGAGCAGAATTTCCACCTGGTCACAAGGAGACCTGCTTTATAAAATAGTTAGATTTTCTTGACTGTGCTAAACAACCATAACAACATCTTGTCACAGCTTCCCACCTTGACTGTCATTCCAGTTCCTCCCCCTAGTCCCTCCAGTTGCAAGGAAGAAAATTTTAGAAATGTTTGCAAAAATGGCTAAAAGTATGAACAAGAGACCCAGAAGTTTGAAGTGAGATATTTGAATTGTAGTCTTTTTTGTCTGCAAACTCTATCACATCTTTATTTGAAGACTGGCTAAGTGTAAAAAAAAAAAAAAAAAAAAAAAAAAAAAAAAAAACCAAAGCAACAAAAAACCAAAAAAATGGGTTTAACAGTTTGTCCCATGGAAGGATGGTAGGTGTATGTTTGGGTACTGCCAGTTAATAGAGGCCTAATGGATTTTCTGAGAAGACTGGATTGGGAACAAATTCATATTATGGCGGATGTCTGAAAGCAAATGTTAGATGGCTTCTTAGTCCATGTTGTCTTGTTGATTTTCATAGTTGCTTTAAATTGGGCTGAAGATGTTTGAAAAAAGACTGCCTGTCATCAGTTCAATAATAAAACTGGTTAGGGAGGTTTTGTGTTGTCGGCTGTCTGTGTGGTCTTCTGGTTTTCCCGGAGGCTCTCTAGATTAGGTGGTTGCCACTATTCTGGAATAGCCTGCCAGGCTTTGCTGTTCCTGGCAGGGAGATTTTTAAAGAGGCCCTGTTTTCAAAGTTATAACTATTGCTAAATAAGTCCCTGACAGGTTCTTCTTTGAAAATGGATGGAACTTGTGATTTCTGTTATTATTGCTGTTGTTATTTCAGAACAGCAGTGTGTAAAGCTAGGCCAGTAGCATAAGGAAAAATAAAACATTCTGAAATAAAAATTTCTAGGACAAGTAGAACAAGTCATGAAACATGCAATCATTAGAGACCCAGGAGCAGTTAAGTATGTGTTCACTTCTGACTTTCCTGTTGAATATATCTGTGGAAGCACTTTGTTCATACAAGTAACAAAATGCATGTAAAACCCACATTTGCTTATGGGATTAGGACTGATAATTTCCCTGAGTCCACATGTGAAAGTCTCAAAAATGAAGGATGATTTTTAGTTTCAGTGTGCAGTATGACTGTAGTTTTTCCTCACAGTGTTCTTACTCCAAATTTAAATTTCAGCTCCTAATTCTGAAATCAGATAATTTAATTTTTTTTTGCCTGTCCAATGTAGATGTACAATAAGTATTTAAAATAGCTTGAACAGGTGCCTCTGCTTGGAAGCTTTGGGGCTTCCCCGCCCCCCCACCCCCGCTGCAGAAACCCATCCCTGAACAAACAAGGTTGTTTACAGGGATAGTCATGTAATGTGACTACATTGTTAAAGCATTTAATTGCATGATAAATTTTCCAGGGTAACCTGATGGGTTACTTTGCTGTAGCAGCAGGCTTTTTCTGAGACCTGTTTTCACAGTTAAAAGACTGTAACTTGGGACAGGTGGGAACCTAAAACTTCTTTGATAGAGTCTTTTGAGCTTGAACAATGGTAATCATTGATGTGCTTGTGCAGTCAGAAGTTTTATCTTGAAAGCTGGCTTTGAAAACTGTATTGGTAGTGGAGCTCAAACTTTCATAAAACTGGATTGTTGGAGTTCATAGTTTCTAGTTTGTAAAATGAGTATTTTGTTGTATTTTTTAGTAAATATGATAGTCTTAAACAGTATTACAAGTGACAGGAAAGAAAAAACTATTAAATAAAATGTAAATATTTTAGGTGAGTTATACACATACAGAAAACAAGCATTTTAAAAATAAATTCTCAAGTTTCTGGAACCTACCAGAGGCAAAATTTCTCCTTTCTCTTCTTCCCAAATAACAGTTTTAGAAGTTTATTTGTTGGTCTCTTTCTCCTACCTCTCTCTCAAAAATCTTTGTTCTTTCAAATAAATACTCATTTCCCTGCACCCTGTTACCCATCTTAGAAATTGTCTGGCAGTATAGATTGATCATAACTGATCAACAAATCTGAAAGGAATTGACATACTGGTGGGCTGCCTTTCTAGGACAGGTGCAGAGAAAGGAAAGATCGTGAGCTCAAGTAGAAGATTTTGACTTTTTTGGGAGTCTTTTTTTACAAGTTAGACACTTGGTTTGAATGCCAAGTGTTCTTCATTGCAGCACATATTTCTGTTAGAGAATGGGATTAAAAGTATTTGGTGTACTGCTGTAATGGAACCTACATGAAATTGTTTAATGAACAGAAAAACAATAAGCAACCACCCAGAGAATTGAAATGTGTGTTCATCTTCAAGTAACACTGTGCTGCACTACAAATAGCACTAAGTGTGCCAGTTTTAACTTTCATTTTGAGCTAAAAGAAATACTCAATCCAGTTATGTATGGTTGTCTTGAGTGCAGTGCACTTAAAAGGAACTTTAATGACTACTGTATTGAATAGAGAAATGCCCACTATGATATTTAAATGTCAATATGTTTCTATTTTCCTTCCATATTTTTAAGAGTGAATTGAAAAGGCAATACATTAGCTACAAAAACGGGTGCCAGAGAGCTACTGTTTCCAAGTGATACAGTGCTGCAGCACTATAAGCAAATTTTTTTTTTTTTAATTTCTTTTTAGAAGGGTCAGCAACTTTTTTTTTCCCATAACTTTTCTTTCCTACTGGATCACTTCACCTCTCTGTGCACATTTTAAGGAATAGTCTCCTCATCTGAATAATTGCAGACGGGAGCTGTTCTCCATCACTAAGCATTGGGAGATGATTTTTTGTTGTTGTTGTCATCATGATTCTGCATTTTGTACTCTTTGTGTCATGAGTTCCTACATTTTAAGCCTTGATTGATTTTTAACTACCTTGATGGAAAATTAAGTAGCTTTTTGTGTTGAGAGGTTATTAAATCCATTACAGTTGAACATTACCTCATTGGTCAGTGCTGATTTTTTTATTCTTTTTTGCCACATGCCATGGGTATAGTAAGCTGAATGCTACTCTTAAGTTTAGCCTGCCCCGACCACATGGAGTCTGATTTTATCTCTGAAATTTAGGAGGGCATTTCCTGGCTTTTCTTCTACATTTGGCAACGATTTTGCTTCTTTCATTTATATTGGTTCTGTTTGAAATTTATCTGTTACATACTTATTTTTTGTGTGCATCTCCATTACCCTTTCTCTCTTCATTGCAAGAAATCTTTCCAGTATCTATCCAAAGAGTTGCAGTATCATAATACCATTATTTTTTATCAAATCATCATCACTAAAAATTGAGAAATCTCAAGAAAAAGAATTCTGAGCAAACAGGTAGGGTATGTGAAAATATGAGGAAAACCAAAACAAACTAAGAGAAATTGAGTTCTTGTAGGCTCTATCAAATTATCTTTGGGGTTTTTTTTTTTCATACAATAAGCTGATGTTTCTACTTGAACTTTTCAGGCACAGGTACCTTTGGACGTGTTCATCTGGTGAAAGAAAAAATGGGCAAATGTTACTTTGCACTGAAAGTAATGAGCATTCCTGATGTCATTCGACTGAAGCAGGAGCAACATGTGCACAATGAAAAATCTGTCTTGAAAGAAGTCAACCACCCTTTTTTGATCAGACTGTAAGTTCTTGTGGTTTTTTTAATTCATTTAACTCATACATAAAGCACAGTTATAGTATTCCAGAGTGTCACTGAAACTTATGTACTTGACCAATATCCAGCATTTAATTTCTATTACATAATTTAGACTATAATAGATTTTGAACTAAAGTGTCTGTTACAGAAGAATGAAGAATTTAAAATCAACATGCATGTTTTAAACATTCAAGCAGTAATTTATTATCAGGATTTTTCTGTCTCTTATTTTCGTACTGCAGAAGATAAGTTTTCTTAAGGGAAAATATTAATAAATTATTAGGATTTTCTTGTCAAAATGACTTCTAGAATGATTCTTCATGTTAGAAATGTGATTAAAGTATTTCTACTTGTATGTCTTGTAGTTATCTAGCTAAAGATATTATTAGATTCAGTATCTAGTTTTAAAAAACTTCCATGAACTCTACCTTTGCAAACTTTAGTTTTAAAGACTAAATAACTGCAGCACTTCTTGGACTTTGTTATTCCCATATTTGAGATTATGGAACCTATTGAGAAACGCATTTTAAACACAGTTCATAATATTTTTTTTTTAGTGGAATTATGGTAATTCTAATGATCTCAATAATCCCATTATTAAAGAGAGAATCTATCATACTTTTCTGTTCACAGCACCATAACACTTCTTGTGTGTATCTGAGTCCCCATCTATTAATGGGATAACTAAACCCCTGGGTAATTACAGGGTTAATTTCCATTTATATTTTCTCATGCATGGTTACAGGGCTATTGACCAAGATTTGTTTTGCATTTACCTGCCTTAATCAGTTTTACATAAAATTGGGCAAAATTAGCCTTAGTTAATCTCTAGCTGCAGGAAGTGCAGCCTTCTCCCAGGGCTAGGAAAGTGTCGAAGGGAAAAGACGTCATCCAGAAGATGGAATGAGCCCTGCAGAAGGAGGCTTTTTCCTCTGGCGTGTTGTCACTTTTTCCAGCATAATGATGCTATTAGTTTCCAGCCAGTGTTCAGAAATCCTCTATGTGGCAGTTAGATGAGTTGTATGGTATGTGGAGTTTAAGATGTATGGAGGAAAGCAAGATGGAGAGGCTGAGTACATCTTGTTAGACTGATTGAAGTGTGGATGGAACAGGGGGAACAGGACTTTGTGTATATCTATGTACATACGTAAATTCTTTGAAGAAAACCCTACCAAAACCAGCAAAAAACCCCCAGCTAGTTGGGGGTGTGTGTCAGGAAAAGTGAGAAGAGAGAAACCTGTGTGAAATGTCAGAGACAGGGATGTGAGGATTCATGTCCATATAGAAGAGATCCAAAATCCAAACTGTTGTTTTCTTGGATTTCATTCATACCTTATTTCCAAAATACCACATTTTTAAAGTTGCCAAAGTACACAATTCAAATGGAAGTTCAGTTGTATGCAAGGCAAACATTCTTCGTGTCTTGTAGAGTTCTGCCTTTGCTGTTGAAATGTCCAATGAGATGTTGCATCAGCTGTACTCATGTAATAATCCATGTGATGCCTTTGTCCCTTGTCAAAGGAGACTCAAAGCAACCTAGCTGAAATGAGGTAGTTAAAATTTAAGTTATAATACTATTAGTGTGCTTTAGGTTAAACAAGCATTCATGGATGACTATCACTGACTGTATGACAAATAACACTTTCTGCAGCTTTTTATGTGGCTAACAGCTTTTTTCAGCCACCCCTTGTCCAATACATGGGTTTTTTTGGTCTATGAATTCTTTTAGTAAAGTGTTTTACTAAGTGTTTAACAAAAAGGGGAAAACTTCTGTATAGTTCTGCTTCAGTGCCTTCAAACTCTTGTCTGCATGGTCTGGGGTTTATATTTTCAATTAACTTCACCATCTTAAACATGAATAGTATTTTCCTCTGGGTGCAAAACAAGGCATATATGTCAGTGCAGCATAATGCTTCAGCATTTTATGATGGAAAATTATAAAGCAATACTGCACATAATTGATTTCTGGTATTTGTCCTCCCTGTATCTTCCTATATGTAAAGTGTTTATATATTTTTCTTTTTTCTGTTACTTTTGAGACATGCCTTTTCTGAACATAGGGAGATCCAGTTTTTCTGTAGACACTGAAGTTATTTGTCTACATACTTTTTTAAACAATTTTTTGTAAATGCTTCTTTTCTTTCAACAACTGATCACTGGAGACTCCTAGGCAATCTTTGCTGACATGTTTGATGATGTATCATACCTCTGTGTGCAGCACTTCATGGTGCGCTGTAATGTTGACATGTATCTTTGATTTCCACACCCCCCCCTCCCCGAGAACAAGAATTAATAAAAGTCAGCTATGTGTTACGGTCCTATAAGCTAAAACAGGATGTTTGTCTGTAAGAGCTCACAGTGGCACCCAAAGTTTATGTAGTAAAGCTGAACTGGAGAGCTAATGTCACCTCACATATTATTCTAACCACAACTTCTGCGGTTTTTTTTTCTTCTTTTTTTCCATGTTAAAATTAACATTTAAAGCAATCTGCATTGCAAGTATCAAAGTTCTCAATTTTTCATGTATACCAAATAATGTATCCATTTTTCCTGTGGATAGACAAACCTTTAAGAGTCAATTTTTGAAGAAATTAATTCTAGTAAAAATACTGTGTTTTGATGGTCTAGATCTTCCACTTTTTCCTGCTGTATTCTTTGTTGACTTTTGCTCTTCCTTTCCCATGTACATGTGTTTTTTTAAAATATGTGGTTTGCTTTGTTTTGCCCACCCTTGTTCCCCTTTCATTGTTTAGTAACTACCTAAATTACATCTCCAGAGTATTTTTACAAACAGTCAATAAAGACACTATGAAAATCATCAATAGCCAATTAATTATGTTGATGGCTGTGATAGGGAAGAAGTTCCATAGAAGCAAAAGGCAAGCCTGGGCTCAACTTTCTTCATCGCTTTGAAGGAATGGAGGAGCTGTTGCTGGTATCTGATAGTCTGTCTCATTTTTTTAGTTGCCTCACTGCTGGTATTAAAAAATAAAATCTTACTGAGTAAAAGTCATTCATGTGCTTGGGAGCTCAGTTTGCTCTGCTTATCTGTCCCAAGGCTCTATGGCTTCTTTAAGTACCAGGTGATATTGCAGAAGTACTTTTGATACTGCAGAAGCAGTTACTAGAAGCTGAAGTAGCTTCTGTTCTTGTATCAATAGAGTAGATAGGGACACAATGTTCTCTATCTTTTATTATAGAATTAGAGACATCTCCTTGTTTTACATGGTAGTGTTCTTCAAGATGTTACCTGATACTCATTTTCTTCTAAACTGTTGAGTTACATTGAGGTGTGTGGTATGTGAATTGTTTAATGTGGATAGAAAGAAAAAGAACCTACTGTAGAGGAATGTGGGAGTGAAGATTCCTGTATTCTGTAATGAAGCATTTTAAAGTCATTTGGAGTTACTTTCTTTATTTCTTACCTGTTCTTTACTGCAATCTAATAATGACTGTACCACAATAATAGTTCTTAAATTAAAGGCAGCAGTCTCAGTAATAGAAGGTACTTGTCATTAGGTCAATTCTGAGGTACAGAAATTAATTTTATTTTGCTGTCACTTTTGCTTTTCTATTGCTTTTGTGAAAGATACTGTAGAAGAGCAAGCATTGTGATCTTATACTTTAGCTGTGGTTGTGTATTTCCAGGAAAGAAGGAGTAGGAAAGAAGGACAACTCTGTCTAGTTTTGAACATACTGTCATGAAAGTCTTTACAAAAAACAGGTTCTGCCCCTCCTCCTCTCCTGTCCCAATCACTTTGACAATGTTTGATTAAATAAAATGTAAGATGTGTAAGAAATGTCTGGTCTTTATAACAAGTCAGTTATTTGGTTCTTAGCAGAGCCCTATTTGTACAATGCAACAGAGTCTATCAGATCATTTTGTTTCTTGGCTTGTGCTTTACTCATCCTCAACTATCTGTTTTACGTTGCAGATTAAGTCAGCTACTTGAATGTCTGCTACATAATCCTTCTGGATTCTTGGGTTTTTAATATTTGCAGACTGGGAACCAGAAATCAGTTACGTACACAGTTGGGGCAACAGAGGCCATTTAACAGAGATTTACTTCTAAAGAAAATCAGAGACCTAATTTATTTATTCAATAAAATCATATTTTTATTACAGGTTTTGGACCAACCATGATGAACGTTTTTTATATATGTTAATGGAATATGTGCCAGGAGGAGAACTTTTTAGTTACCTGCGCAACATGGGGCGTTTCAACAACAGCACAGGACTGTTTTACTCTACGGAAATTATTTGTGCAATAGAATACCTGCACTCCAAAGAAATAGTTTACAGAGACTTAAAACCTGAAAATATATTACTAGACAAAGAAGGACATATCAAGCTTACTGACTTTGGATTTGCTAAAAAACTGGTGGACAGGTAAGTGGGATTTTGTTATGGTAATTACATTCTGCATGCTAAACAGTTAGAAGAAGTTTTGATTTCAGTGCTCAGCATTTCATCTAACACTCCATGTGGTTCACACATGTCAAATCGCTTAATAAGAAGGAAATTATCATCTTGAAATGGCTGTGTGGAAACCAGTATTAGCCCTTAGGTCTAACTAGGAGAAATATCACACATATGCAGCAGTAGAAAAAATATTTTTACAGGAGTGACTGTATATTGAAGTTTTCAGCAGTCATCTTGTAAAAAGGTAAAAGTAATATGAGTAAATATTAAGATATGTACATTAATCCTCCATGCATGTCCTGTAACTCATGTTTCCTTCTGCTTTCCTTTTAGAGATTTTTGAATTGTGAGAATAAAATTTTAAAACTGCATACTGTGTTTTCACTAGCCTGTTGCTAGAATTAAACTGCAGAAATCTAGAAGAAACAATAAGGCCAGCTTCAGCAGAACTGATTTATTTAACTGTAACTTTGACATTACTGTCAGGTTTAATAGCATATGTAAACTTTCTGATAATGCAGAGGGTTTTTTTCCCCCCAGTGATTTCTCTGTTTGGACTACTCTTCCAAGATCATATTGCATGTTTTTAAAAGGAAGCAAGAGCACTGGGATTCGAGAACAGGGAGCTAAAAACTAGCCTGTCGTATCAGAAAATCAGTTTGCCAAGGTTTTGTCTCACACCCTTGAGCCATCTCTCAAGGTGGACGGTACTTGATTGTTCTAGTTGAGGCAGCCTAATAATAAGTTAGGTGTTACCTGAGTGCTCATCCTCTTCACTCGTGTACCTGTTTGGTGCTGCTTTTGCAGCAAGTGGTTCAGGGTGTGAGGATAATTCTACAACATCAATTTGAAAGGAGAGTGGATCTGAGGGAGCTACTCGATAGATGGATCCCTTACAAAGTAAAAGTCAGATGAGAAATCAAGTCATGTTATGAAGGTCATAAAAGCTGCTTCCCCATGGGTTACATGCACACAGCACTGGGTTTCCTTGGGCACAGAAGAATGGTAGACAACTGGTAACAAGCTGGTTCTATTCTCCTTTAAGGTCTGAAAATTTTTTTAAAACCATACAGCTCTAATATCAACACATTTGGTTGAATTCAGTTTCCAGTGGGCAAGCAATTAGATGTCCCAATGCTGACCTTTTCTTTTAATACTTTGCTTTTAAATCAAAATAACTTTTTACAGAAAGAGGTAACACTATTTCCATGTAGGAAAGTAGGGCAATCTTTTTTGAAGACTTCCATGCAAATTCTTATGACTTTCTCATGACATGTAGATACTGCCACTTAGTGGTTATTCTTGATTTGGATTTCTGTGGCTTTAAGGCACAACAGAAGTAACCCTTTAGGTAAATAAGAGGACAGTTCACATCAGTATATTTTTCAACCTGGAAGATAAATCTCTTGACTAAATTTGTTCAAATGTGTTTTAGGACATGAAAACAAGTTATCACTACTGGTTTCAATTTGCTTTTTATTTCCCATGTTGCGTGAGTGGGGGAGTGAAGTTGATTAGGTTGTGTTGAATTGGATCATAGAACTCTGTGGTAGTTTTATATTCACAGCTGATTTCCCTGTAAATGTACAACAGGTAATATAAACACAGAACATAAAACTGGAAGGAGCAAGGACATTATCAGTTAGAGCACAGGTAGACTTATGCAAATCTGGTTTGGTTTTTTTGTGCTACTGGTTTTATTGGAACTGCATAGTAGTTCCAATAGTACACGGGCTCGTGCAGTAGCTGAAGTCATTTTCACAACACTTTTTTTGTCACTGTAAAAATACGCAGTTGTCCACTATTTATCCACTAATGCACTCTGGTAGGTTATTTTTTTTATTGCATAGGCTATTTAACCAAAAGTACAGGAGATATTTCATCATTTTTATGCATGGCAAACATCTATACACATGAATCTTATGTGTATGTATGTGAGTATGTGTATCGATACGTGCATATTGTGAAAATAAGACATGAAGCATTTAAGTTGTGCAGACATTGTGAGGTAACCTGCCACTCAGGATCAGCAAATACATTCAGAGAGAGAAGACACAATATGTAAATTACAACATGGTCTACAGAAGACCTTTGATACAAATACACATTCTTAATACATAGTACTTCATATGGATGATTCTGTAGCTGCCCAAATGAGGTTTTTCTGTACACATTTTCCTTTCCTCCTGCTACATGTGTGAAAGGATGAAGTGTTCACCATGACCCTCTGCAGATAAGCTGCTCTTTGAGAGTCTCTGGCTCATAGCTTGTGTTCCCACTGTAGGAAACAGCCTGCACATTTACCTTTTTATTGATACAATTTCTGAAGGGCCAGACTCTTAGTATTTTCTTTTTAGAGACAGAGGAAAGAGAGGAGGTTTTCTTTTCTCCTTTTGTTCCATGTTGATATGTCCTTCCATTTGTCCTTGTTCCTCCCTTTTCAATCATAGTGTACATTTAAAAATTGTAAATTTTTCTATAAAACAGTCTTTGCCTCAACTGCTGTTTTTCTTCTCTTTTCCACCTTGATGTTGCTTAACTGAAGTCTTAATAACCTTTTCAGTTTCTTGTAAGTACAATCATATAAAACAGATATGCCACTACTTCAAAAAAGGGCAATGCCAAGAATAAAGATGGGGAAGGGGTTCTTATAAATTATTGTTACCTGAAGGTTATAGAAAAGGCTTGCTTTGAACTTTACAGCCATTACATTTGTGGACCTTTCTTTTTATGAAAAGTGTATACCACTTTTTGTGCATAGTATTTCCACTGAATTTTTTTCTGATCTGATCTTTTTTTGTGTGGTTTTTGGTTGGTTTTTTTTAGTTCCTGTGTTTTTTTCAGAGAAGAACAAAACTAATCTGTGTGGAATTTTGTATTTGTTTTTAATGTACAGATTTCTCTCAGGAAGTTATAAAAGTTTTTGGTAAAGTTAAGACTTCCATGATTTTTTTTTTCTGGAATGTTATTAATTGTTAATTTTAGTTTATTCAGTTTACATTCCTAAAAAAAATAAAAATATTACCTTTCCAGAAACTTGAGAAATGATTAATCTTGACTATATTCGGGATAGTTCTGCACTGTTACTTAAGCTGGATGTGTTTCATGACTGTTCTGCAGAGTAGATTGAAGAGAAAAAAGAAGTAAGACACAGTAAGTGTGGTTTGCAAAGTGTATTGTTTGTCACTGTAGAAACAGGCAAGATTGTCTTGCAGGACAAACTTTTGCAGGCTGGAAACAAAGCAATCTTTATTAATACAATTATAAACAAAGAGCCAGAACACCAAAAAGAACATTGTTGTTAATCTCTCGCTCATATGCAAGAAGACTGCCAGTTATTAGAGATGGATGCTGAGTGTTGTAGAATGCTAAAATACATTGACCCTTGAGACTTCTTCAGGTAATACTCTTAACAAGTTCCACAAATATTACAGCAGATTCTTTCTTTTATTTTCATGTTTTAAAATTAAGCGTTCAACCTTATCAGCTATTACTTACCTGCATTTCAGCTTTTATCTTGAAAACCCAGAGCAGTGGATATTTTCTAGCAGTTTGAAGGGAACAGTCTGTGCTTATTTTTCTGCATTGTAATTTATCTTCAAAAGGATGATCTCAAGTTTCACATGAGTATGGAAGAGTCATAAAATGGTAATGCTTAAAAAATAATTTAAACGGATTATATATTTATAGCATTTACCTGAAATGTTTTCCAAAATATTAAATAGTTTGTTTCATGACCAGCAAGAGAGGAAACACAAGTCATGATCTTACAGCACACATACACAGCTTGGAGAAGAACATAAGCTTATTTCCTGTTTTTGTGTAGTTAATAAACATGAATTTCTTGATTGAAATTAGAATGAGTAGGTAACCTATTGGCAGGAAGAATTTTTTCCTAGTGCAGCTAAGAGACTTCAAGTTACATTAGCCTTTACTAAATTCACAATTTTCCCCTTGCTTGAATAAAAAGATCTTGTTAATCACCTGTATGGTAATAAAGGCTCATTTTAGTTACATTGGCCCCAGCAAATTATGTAGGTCCTGGAAGTCATGGTCAAATGTTAGGCTGATTTTTTTTATTTTTTCTTTTTGTATGTGAATGACCTTGATAAGGGAAGAAAATCTTCCTCTTCCCAAATACAGTAAAACTGTCAGCTGCTTCATTTGCAGAGCTTGCTTAATCAGTATGATTAACAATGCATACAATGTTTTTTTTCACACAGCTGCTTAAATGTGGGAGTAAGACATTTTTATTTAAAAAAAAACCAGAGCTTTGCAGTTTTACTTAATTCTGTGGTGGTGATCTCGGCAACTGCTAGATGGCAGTAGTGTAAAGCAACGCTGAAAGTAAGAATTTTCTTCAGTATGCCTGATTGGAAAATAACAGTTTATATTTTTTAGATAAATTTATGATAAAAATTAAAGATGTATTGTTCACACTAATGAAGGTAGTTTCAAGAACCATGAAGCACATTGGATGCAGTGTGTCTAATGCACTCTGACAGTTTAGCTGGAGCAATTTAGCTTTCACCATAGTAAAATCAAGCCTAAATAAATTTAAGTTGTAATTCTTCACTTAAAGCCTTGGGTGACTGTACAGCTCCTCTTCCTTTATCTTAAGTATTTTTATGAATGTAGGCTAAGGCTTAAAAAGAACAACCCAAACAAAAGGAAAACAAGAAAAAACCTCCCAAAAGCTCTCTTTAAAATAATTCATAGAATCAGAGAATATGCTGAGTTGGAAGAAACCCCTCAGGATCATTGAATCCAGCTCTTGGCCCTGCACAGGGCCATCCCCAAGAGTCACACCACATGCCTGAAAGTGTTGTCCAAACGCTTCCTGAACTCTGTCAGGCTTGGTGCTGTGACCACTTCCCTGGGGAGCCTGTTCCAATGCTCAGTCACTCTCAGTGTGTAAAACCTTTTCCTGATACATCCAGCCTAAACCTCCCCTGACTCAGCTTCATGCTGTTTCTTGAGTCCTGTCACTGGTCACCAGAGTGAAGATATTGGTACTTACCCTTCTGCTTCCCATCATGAGGACTGCAGTGAGGTCTCCTCTCGGTCTTCTCCAGGCTGAATAAACAAAGTGACCTCATCAGTTCCTCATACGGCTTCCCCTTCAACCCTTCACTATCCTCGTGGCCCTCCTTTGGATGCTTTCTAATAACTTAATGTCTTTTTTTATATTGTGGTGCCCAAAACTGCACACAGTACTCAAGGTGGGGCCACACCAGCACAGAGTAGGACAGGACAACTGCCTCCCTGCAGTCTCAGAAAAGAAGTTGTTGAATTCCTGTTACCTCTAAAGGTGATTGCTCCTCATATTAATGCATTTGTTCAGGAGCATGTTACCAATTTGATTGGAGAAGATTCTTCCTGCTCTCACAAATACTCAATTAAAGGTTTTTTTGGTGCGTGTTGGAAGTCATATGCAGTGACCATTTGTGACTATATTCTTTGTCATACCACATTTTTAAAATGGGATACACTTTTTTCCTTTTTATTCTGTGCCATTATTTCATTTTCTCTTGAATTGGTGAGCACTTCTTCAGTTTCGTCTTCTGACTTGGTAATGGGGAAGTGCAATTTATTCAGAATAAAAGCACTTTTTCTCAAATATATGCTTAAACTTAAGGGAGTGAAGCCAGGAAAATTCTACATGGGCATTTTTATAAAGAGGAGTTCACATTTCTGGATGAAATGTTTTCAGAATATTCATCTTTTCAGATTGTAATTTGGTGTTTGTAAACATAACTGCTTAGCTTCCATTTATTTAATGTCTTTAGGGCATTCAAAACATACATTTCAGTTAGCAATATAACACTGCTTCATCCCAACTTTACTGTAGAAAGCTGTGACTAAAAGTGTTATTAAAATATATCAAAAATAGTATTGCTTACATATCTCACACTTGCTTAACTACACCGTGTAAGTTCTCTAAATAACTAAAAATACAAAATGTTTTCCTTTTAAGGGATGCTATAGAAGTGGTAACAGGTTACATTTCCATAGTATTTGTTGTAGAACTTTACTTAGATTGAAAAATTAATCTTTCTTATATGTGCAACTATTTGCTGTTTTAAAGTGCTACTTTTTTAACTTCCTTCGTCCCTTTATTTTTTCTAAACAAAACTACTTCTGTTTTCTGGAAAAGGCCAATAAGCTTGTCTTCTGTTGGGCCTGTCAGAAATAGTCCATGAACTCCGAGGGTCTGCAGTGCACAGGGTGAGAACCACTGTTTGTAATTTCACAGCAACATACAGCCTCATGGATAGAGTACCATACCACGAGATGGAAAACTCAGTGCATGGATATTTTCTGCAGCTAGCGATTTTCTTAATTTCCAAATATCTCTGTTACAGGAGAATTGGAGAGCATCATCAAAGCAGGCTGTTTAGGTCTTGTAGAGGCCTTTCTTATTTTTCTGTTTCTATATACAGTACATACATAGGTATATGTTGGGTACTTGTATGTGCATTTGGTTTTTCCTATTACTGTTACTTCAGTTTAATTTCAGTCTGGTTTTGTTGTTTGTTTTGTGTTTTGGGTTTTTTTTTCTTCTTTTACTCCCAGAACGTGGACTCTCTGTGGCACTCCTGAGTACCTTGCACCAGAAGTTATACAAAGTAAAGGCCATGGAAGAGCTGTGGATTGGTGGGCCCTAGGAATTCTTATATTTGAAATGTTGTCAGGGTAAGTGATAATTACTATATCACAGGAATATTATGTGATACACTAACACAGAATTCTCTACTAGTTATATTTACAATATTTGGGTTAGCAAATTGGAGCTAAATTCATTATTGATACACCAGTTTAATTTCTGCCTCTGAAGAGAGGAATTGGGAATATTTTAGGTTTTTGAGTTTGTTGGGTTTGTTTTTTGTTTTGGTTTTGGGTTTCTGGTTTGGGGTTTTTGTTTGTTTGCTTGTTTTACGTAAGACTTTTTTTAACAGCTGCTCTTTTCCTCATATGTTCTGAAAATTCAGGTTTTGTCGAAGTTTAAATTTTTGTTCATAAAATCCTTTGTATTTAAAGTGTAAGGAAGAGGATTTCTTCTATAATTAATTTCGAGCAGAGTGAAATGATATTTGCAGTGGGAGCTTTAGTCTATAAAAATGCATAGTGGCATGTAGGAAGGCTTTTATTAATACAGCTTGCATTACTTGTGAGCACTGTTTTTCTTTAAAGGAAAAAGAACAGGGAAAAGGTCTATTTAAAATCAGTTTGCTCAAATGCTACTTTTGGTGTTTGGGAACTTGTTTGATAGTATTTTCAGAAGGTACAAATTCAAACTGAAGAAAGAATTTCTGACATTAATATAATGAACCATTTATGACTTTCTAGAATTAGTTATATAAAAGTAATTTTCTTAGTTTGCTGTGATTTCAAAAAAAAAAGAAATACTTTTTTCAGTACAATAAATAATTGATTTAGGGGGAGTGTGAAATTCTGCTTATGTATTAGACCAGGCATCTGTGTATTTTTCCCATGGTTTGTTGTTGTTTTTTTGGTTGTTTTTTTGTTTTTTTTTTTGTTTGTTTTTGTTTTTTTGTTTGTTTTTTTTTTTTTTGGTTGGTTTTTGTGTTTTTTTTTTTTGTCTTGGCTGAGTTGTTTGACGGTACTTGCAAATAAGAGTGGGATTTTGAGAGTAATTGACTTTGCCATGGTTGGTGTATAGCAAGGCCTTCAAAGGTTCTGAAGAAACAGTGTATTTCATCAGTTTGGTTTCATAGTTCTTAGAACCTCTTTCTGGTACCTGGCTCAGTGTGCTCTATGCCTTCAGTCCCTGTGTGTGTGTCAGGTTGCCTCTGTGGCCTTTCATTCTAGATCTGCAGTCCTGTAGAGTGATCAGAACAAAATGTCCTTGCCTGGATTTATTCATCCTTTTCTCTGGGAAGTATTGTCAATTCAGAGTAACTTTGCTGACTTTTCCAGTATTTGGACAAGCTCATCAGATTGCCTGATCAAGCAGATCCCCTGATGGATGGATGAACACTTCAGAGCTCTAATCCATTGCTGTGAAGTCCACCCAATAGCATCAAAACTTTGTCCTAGGACAGTATTGCTGCCCACTGCTTGCTTTCTTGATGTCCTGGAGGATTGCATATACACTGACTCTGAATCTCAAGGCAATCTGCAGACAGAAAAGCATAAAAATGTGTAATAGTTCTGGACTGACCCAGGCAGGCTTGGCTGACTGGTCTAATATAAAGTCATTATTTATGTAGGCTGATCTGTGCAGAGACCAGACTTCACCTTTCTTATGTCACTCCCTGTAAGGTAAGCAGCCCAAGCTGATCAGGAGAAATCCTTCTCAGAGGGGATGAAAGGAACAAGCGATTCCCAGCAGGCTTGTTGCCACTAATCTTAGTCCTAGACAGCAGGAAGACTGTAGGTAAAAGTGTCTGGTGCTGTAACATGAGTACAGGTGCTGCAGTCACCCAGCTGTACTCTGAGTGATTTACCTTCTTGCCGCAGACTTCAGGGGGACAACTCTCTGTTTGGTCTGTGTGGTCTCAGTGTAAGTGGATATTTGGCCTTTTTTCTTTGTGTGCCTTACAGGAATGTTGATAGTATTCTCTCTACTAGAGCAGTAGTAGAAAGTTCCTATTTTACGAAGTTAGCATACTGACTCCAGGTGATAATCAAACAAGATCTTGTTTCTGGAGGCAGACTTCAAGACTGCAGGGTGCTGAAGTATGACTGTTATATATTCTACTGAAGTATGACTGGTATATAGCCTTCACAAAAAAGGGAACAGCTGCAGTCATTTCTGTGTAGGATCTTCTGTATCATGACACTATCTGGCTCAAGGGATGAGACCTGGATTCCAGTGGCAGGGAGGGGCAGGAGGGGTAGCTTAATTGGAACACTTTGATTTTAGAGACTTTTAACCAATAGACATAAATTACACTTTTGTAAAAGGCAGTTGAGGTCTTACGTAGGCAGATTGACAGAGCAGCTGTCTGCTGCGTGTGATTTTTCTCATGGTCTTCACTATAGTGTTTGTGCAGACGTGTTCTTTATAATTGAATGCTGCTTTGGATAGGGACTCCATCCAACACTGAAAAATAAAAACCAGCATTCAGTCATTATCCTAAGCTGGGATAGGGACTCCATGCAAGCATGTTTGTTTGGGGTGTTTTTGTTTGGAGGTTTGGTTTAGGGTTTTTTGGTGGGATTTTTGTTTGTGGTTGTTTTGGGTTTTTTGGGGTTTGGGGGTTTTTTTGAGGTGGGGAGTGTACATTGATACTCCCTAGGGAGTTTTTTTTATGGGGTGGAGCGGGGCAGGTATTGTGGCTTGTATGTGTTCCTTTTAGGTGGAGAAGTTGTCATACAGGGTAGATGCTTTTGGTGTTATATCAGCTTTTCACTGTTGTTGACAGTAGTGTTTTAAAATGCTTTTCCTCACCAATTCAAGATGTGGCTTGATATTTACACTATCAAGGCTTTTAATGTGTAAACATTCCTATGTAACTTTATCCTTTGAAATTCAAAGAAATTTTAAGAAATACAAAAATTTATTGAAGGCGTACAAAACCTGACTTCAAGACTAATTTACTGTCTGCAAGTAAATGAACTTAAAGACATTTGGTAGTTATTTCCTGAAGTTAGTCTCTCTGAAGCCCAAAAGCAGTTGAAAAGAATGTGTAGATGTGTGTGTAAGGAAATGGTCTCTCTGAAAACAAACAAACAAACCCACACTTTCCTGTTCTATGGTGTCTTATTTCCCTATCTTAACCTCTAGAGACCCACAGAATTCCAGTTCTGCACATACTAACTTTCAGGCAAGGTCCTATTTAGGTTTAAGATAGTGAAATATAAGAAAGGGAAAGAACAGGGAGAGCTAAGGTTGAGAAGAAATCTTTACAGAACACAGGTTCGTGGAGTTAATCTAAACAAGCTAAACAAACTGTCAGTGCAAAGAGTTGGAAGATCTGTTTATATTTTGAGTAAACTAGTTCTGTTACAATCTACCATACAGGAAAATACACTTGTTATTTAACAGTAAATACGTTAGGTAATTATTGTACTGTCATCAGATACGTAGCTATCTGAATTTTATCTGTTAATGAGGGCTTTTGTGTGTTCTGGTTTTTTGTTTTGGTTTGGGTTTTTTTGTTTTGTTTTTGTTTTTTGGGGGTTTTTTGTTTGTTTGTTGGTTTGTTTTTTTTTTTTTTTTTGCTTTGGTGGTCATATGTGAATTGCTGGTCTGTCACTTTAGGTGGTAATGGGTCTTGTCTGCAGTTTCATATTCTCAGACCTGTGTGTTTTCATTTGAGGTTTTAAAGTTTCTGTTCTTCAGACTTTCTGTTATCTTTGAGACTAATGTCAGTACCATTGTTATGGATCAGTCAGCAAAAGGAATGGTTTGCAGCTGTTGTCCCGTTTACAGTGATATTACTATTTATAATACAGCTTTTCAGTTGGTAAGGGAAAAAAGGCAGCTGTTCGTATTTGTGTTATGTTGTGAAGACAGTCTAAAGCGCAAGGATTTTTTTCTGTTGATTTATTAGGTAGCTTCCAGCACAATACTTGCATTGTTTTGTCTAAAAACTCTGCTGTGTTGAAGATAGACACTTACAAGAAACGTCAAAATCAATTTATTTGGTTTGTCCTTAAAAACTATTTAATCTTTCAAAGCAGTTCTCATTTTGTATACTGTTCAAATACACTTTAAGCAGCATTGCCTTAAAATTATTTTACAGCCAAGTGTGATGTAAATTTCTCTCAAGAGCTCTAGACATAGTAGTTTTGGATTTTCAAAGTGGGAAAGCAAAGAGCAATTTAAACATGTAAATATGTAAAAAATTACACACACTTTTTATTCTTCTTGATCTCACACCTCAGTAGTGTACAGTAATCTGTTTACTGCAGCTGGCACTTTTGTAATACATAGTCACAAGTCTCATTCTAATAACTTTATGCATTTATAGATGGTAATATGCAATAACAAATAGAAAATTGAGTGCACTGTTTGTCACCTTGCTGTGGAAGATGTGAAGAACATTAATATTACCTGATTAAAAAGAAACTTTCTGAACACCACCACCAAGATAGTTTTGTCATGTATTTCAGTGCTTTGAACTATTTTTTTTCACTATGTACTAACAGAAACCTTTAGTTAACTACTCTGATGAAATTTGATTTTGGCCAAATTTTACAGTATTTCAAAGGAAGTGCTAATCCACTTGACCATCAGCTGAATAATGTAGAAATTAGTACTTCTGAAAACATAATGGAAATAATATATAGTACTTGTTGAGGAATAAGCTAGTTTGAGTACTATAAAGAAAGAAGATGAAATGAAGAAACTCTGTTTTCACCCATACTTGTGCTACCAGATTTCCAAAGCCACCAGCACTGTATTTGTGTGTGTATACATGCAGTTAAGTTCTTTTAGAAAGTAATTATTACGTGTTAGGGAGATGTGAAAATATTTTAAACATTGAACTGTATTAGTTATTGGTTGTTATTAATATGGTTGACACCCCTAATCTGTTTGTTTTTTTTTTTTATTTTACTGTAAGCATTTTGAGACAGAAACATAGTAAGAGGGGTGTTTCATTTACAAAGGGCAAAGCAGGAGACTGATTAGTGAATGAGTGGTTATTTTTTCCATTCCCTTAGGAGGTTTCTTGTGCTGACTTTTAAAAACATGACTGACACTCAGAAACCTGTTGGCACTTGGCTAAGCTGCCGACATTAGCTGTACTGTTGCACCCTGATGTACTCTGAACCTCTTACATTGGTTAGGGTAATGTATTGTACTAGTAAAGGAAGCACAACAGAAAACTCTCAGTTCTTACTGTAGCTGTACGACAAGAAGTCTCTGCTAGCTCATAACTTCATTAAGAATTTTCTAGAACATGTAGTGTAGGATTTTGCTTGCATCTTGGTTTACTGATTGTTGTGGGGAAGATTATGCTATACTTTATCTGTCCCACACAGAAAGACAGCTACATTTTGAGAGTTCTGAACAGTCTGTCTCTTTCAAAAACCTTATCTATCAAAACATATACTTGAATTCAAGAAGTGCAATAAATAACTGAACTGGACAATGTATTTATGTGAGGGTCCTTTAATATTTTCGATAGAAACTGGTGAATAAGGATGTGCTTACAGTTACAGGACAAGACCAAAAATGGTAATGCTCTTTTGGAAACTATACCTCTGGGTTTTATGGATAAAGGCAAAGCATTTTTTACTTCTAACAGTGAAAATTTGTTTGATAAATTGTATTTTTACTGTATTAATGTAACAATTTCCTGGTTATCTATTCTATTGTACTATTTAAATTTTTATTCTGCATTCAGTATGTTGTGTACAAAAACGTTTACAGTTTTGCAATGGTAACCTTAAGTTATTCCTCAAGTTAGGATTTGATTCATGGTGCCCTACCAAAAAGAACGATAAAATCACCTATTTCTGAGGGGAATTGCTATAACCTGATACTTATAAGATTTTTAAAACTTCTTTTTCTAACTTTTAAAAAATTTCTTGTATTAAAATAGGTTTCCTCCATTTTTTGATGACAATCCGTTTGGTATATATCAGAAGATTCTTGCTGGCAAAATAGATTTCCCGAGGCATTTGGATTTATATGTAAAGTAAGTCCATGACTCCCAACACTATCTTTTATATTCTAAACACCTCCCAAGCACTGTTTCCAAAGGATCTTCTTAGAAGACAAGATACCAGATTTTCTGAAACACCATGTTAGAAAGTGTTTTAGATTACATTTACACTTGCAATCCAAATAAACTTCTGTATATGGTAGACTTCAAGCTGGTGATACGATTGTACAACAGTATCTGACTCTCTTACTTGTCTGCGTAGTCTGGGATATTAAATGCTTTTATACCTTGTACAAGTCTCATTAGTATAGCAGGTCCCTGTGAGAAAGTAAAGAGGAAAAAGATGAGGAGATAATTAGACCAGAGGAAGTACAATTTTAAACCTGAAGTTTCTCCTCAGAACCAGAAATAATTGAGTGAATGAGTGAGGACAGGAAGTTTTTCTTACATTCCTGGATGAACCGTTCATGGTGTTTTGATGGTGACCTTAGAGAGACACTTGTTTACTATCACCACTAGGTAAATAGGTTATTGTATAGCAAATCTAATGGCATTTGTCCGGCTGACTTTCTCTGAATTTTTATGAATTCTTTTGCAAAAATAATTATTTGAGAACGATTTTTTTAAGCTTCCATTGAATCATCAGGTGCACTGAATCAAGCATGTCTACATCACCTTAAGCTAATCAGTGTCTTGTATTTGTAACAGTTTTCCTGTGCTATCTCTATGCTGTTTCCAGTTTAGTGTAGTCTCATTGTTTGTTCTTCCTAACCCACTTAGTCTTGGAAAGAAAACTGAGTATCTTGCATAGTATTCTGTGCACTAAAGTGTATAAGAGTGTGACCAGAAGATGAACACCTCAATTTAGGTTATCATCACTAGCAACTTGTCTAACCTGGTGAAAGTATTTAAAAGTAGAAATGCTGTTAGCTTCTGTTTGTGTTCAGCATTCATAGACCAACACTGATTTCTACTATCCAGAAGATGGACAATGATGTGTAGTTTTCTAGTTATGATAGTAAGCATGCACATGCAGGTTGTGCTCTTCAGTCCAGACATGACTGCCAATTAATTGCATTAATCAAAACAGTTGTTGATACACTTCTTTCACAGCTTTTCTTACTCACATGTTCATTCAGTGTGTGTGCTTAGCAACTCATTCCCATTAAACTCTTGCCTTTAAGGAGTCTCATGGGATTGTAGCCTGGGCTTCCCTCCTTTCACACCTTGGTTCTGGATGATCTCATTCATTTTGTTAAGGTTGGAAAAGACCTCTAAGGTCTTCGAGTCCAACCTCTGATCAAACACCACTGTGTCAGCTAGACCATAGTGCTAAGTCATTTCTTGAACACTTCAGGGATGGTGACTCCACCCCCTCCCTGGGCACCCTGTTCTGATGCTTAACCATCCTTTCAGTGAAGAAATTCTTCCTGATATCCACCCTGAACCTCCCCTGGTGCAGCTTGAGGCAATGTCCTCTCATCCCGTCACTAGTTACCTGGGAGAAGAGGCTGACCCCTACCTGGCTACAACCTCCTTTCAGGTAGTTGTAGAGAGTGATAAGGTCTCCCCTGAGCCTCCTTTTCTCCAGACTAAAGAATCCCAGCTCCTCAGCCACTCCTCATAGGACTTACTCTCTGGACCCTTCACCAGCTCCTTTGCCCTTCTCTGGACACGCTACAGCACCTCAATGTTTTTTTTGTAGTGAAAGGCCCAGAACTGGACACAGTGCTCAAGGTGCAGCCTCACCAGTGCCAAGTGTAGAGGGACAGTCACTTCCGTGGTCCTGCTGTCCATATGATTTTTGTGGTTTCACCTGTTTTCTGTAGTGAGTTGTTAGCATAATGTACATGTATGTTCCGTCAACCCCTCTTCCTTGCTTTAAAGCACAGTATGAATTACTGGATAGTCTTTGAACATCTCTGCATCATTAGCTTATAGCAAGTGCCAAGATTATTTTTTTCTAAGAGGCCAGTCTGCTTCCCACCTTACTTTTACACCATTTGCTTTCTCTCTTCCTATGAATTGGTATCTTAGCAAGGAAGAAGATTATCTTGGGTCCTGCCACATCCAGACTGTGTCTGAAGTATTAGTGCTATACAGTGTTTATAAAAGTTGAACTTTAACTCTCTGTTCTGAGGCAGCAGAACTGTTTTTCTTTTTTGAACTTTGAGAAAACTTTTCTGCCTGGATATATGTACTACATGAACTTACTGGCTTGACATTTTTCTACTTGCCTACCCCCTATCACCCTCTCACACCTCTTATTTTTTGAATTTGTACCACTTTTGCTTTCCCTCCTGCTGCATGATGGTCACTTACTGTTTTTTTTTTTTCTTACTATGCTGTATAACTGTTGTATTCCTTGTCAGTGCTGTTCCTTCTGGCCCAAGCTGGTATCACTTCCTATTACTTTTCACTGTGTCCCTTTTGTTAGCCACCTCGCAGTCTCATCAGATGTTTTTTTCAAGTCCTACATCCTGTTTACGTGAAGTTCCTGACATATTTGACTATTAGTTTGCATCTCTTCTGAAGAGCAAATTCTGCCATGATGATGATAACAAACTAGAAATTCCAAAAGACTGTCAGCAGCATTTTCTGTCACTTTCTTTCTGACAAAGGATAGGTATTAATTATGCATAACCTGTTTCTTTATATTTTCTTATATTTTTCCTATTTATTTTTTGGATTTTTTTAAACTTTTCTTTGCAAGGCCTGTTCTAGAAAATTCCAAGTGAAACATCACTGCTACAGCACTTCAGTGATTATTGATCTGGAGAGACCTTGATGCAGAATTTGATTCCCCAAATACATACAGCAACATATATATTGAATTGACTTTCACATGATGATTTTTAAATTACTCTCTATAAATTACGCAATAAAGAAGTACTAAACCATGTTTTATTTGTTTCAAATTAATGGAATTTTTTCTGTCAAATGCAGCAAGTATCATCTTTAGTGACAACACTGTATCACTATGCAAGCTCATACCTTAACTCTTCTATGATCACTTTTTGAAGCAAGCCAAGAGTGATCCGTGATATGTTTTCTGGTCAGATAGGAATAGGAAACTGTGATGTATCTTTGGCCTATATAAACCCTGTGAATCAGTTTTTGGGTTTCTGGACTTCTTTTTTGTTGTACTTCTGTTTTAAAGTATGCTTGTAGTCATCTTGTGGTCTCTTATGTAAGGAATGGTCTTCTCTGTGAAGAACTAGAAAGAGATACTTCTGCAAAGGTGACTGTAAAAGGAGTGGGTCACATGATTTAATCTAATTCAAACATTGATTGTCTGGAATGATCATGAGAGTTTAAAAAATTGCTTTCTGCATGGACTTTTTAATTCTTGTATCTGGCAATTGAATATTTTTCCAGGTGAATTTTAGAATTGTATTCCTGGCAAATAAAACAGCTTTTCAAATAGCCCAGCACCTTCACTCTCAGTTCATATATTTTTTATGCATATGCTTTTGTGATTTCTTTGACAGGTGACACAATACTGTTTTGATTTTGGGGTAGTAGGTGCTACAGATAGGGATGGAGAGGGGCAAAGGTATCATTATTATGTTTGCCTTCTTTTCTGTATATAAGGCTGATGTCATTTGTTTTATTATTTATTTTTTACAAAGTTAAAAATTAGAATTAGCCATACTCTTTATATCCCCAGCATTGCATACAGTATGTCATCTCTTGAGCCTGTTTGAGATTATAAGGATGATTAAACTTTCGTGCTTTCCTGTCATTAGTACTTTATGCAATTAGACCAGAATGCCATTTTTTTAAAATTAAATAGCAAAATAATATTTGAGATAAAAGGCAACTGCTTGTGGAAATATGAAGCCATATTTTTTTCTTAACTCATCAAGCTAATTCTACAGATTATGATAGTCACATTTGATTTATGTTGTAGTTGTTTGGTGCTTAATATTGAAAGTATTTTCCTATTAAAGTGGATGAGTTGTATGTCTCTATACTTTCAAAATGTTGGCTTTGCTTTATGTAGAACTGTTCAATGAATCTTGGGATACTTTTCATTTTTAGTGAAATTGTAGCTTATACATGTTATTAGTTTTAAGCAGAAAACTAGCTCTTCCATGGTTTCTCTGGATATTTAGCATACAGTTGAGGGTGCAGCTTTATCTGCTTTTCTTATATATTATTAGGGTTATGTTCTGACAAGCAGGTTTGAGATTGATTTTGAGATTATTTGGAATACCCACCAAAATACAAAAATACAAGGAAAGAAATTATTCTACCTGGCAAGGGGCAGGTGATGAGAGAAGGTTTTTTTCCTTTGTTTCTTGAAAGAGTCTAAAAGGAACTTGCAAGAATTCTGTAAGTTCCTTTTAAAACAGGTTATTTATTTTTTTTTTTAATTTCCTCTTACATGTCCTCAAATATGAGGAAATGAATGGGTCAAAGAGCAGTATGTCTACGTTCTGTGACAGTTGTATGACAATCCAATATAAATTACTTCTGCTTAACAGAGAATGTATTTTCTTTACTTCAGAGACCTCATTAAGAAGCTGCTTGTGGTTGACAGAACAAGACGACTAGGAAATATGAAGGTCAGTGTAAAATGTCAGGTGTAACACAGAACAAGGTTGAAAGATCTGTAGGAAACACATAGAGCAGCTCATAGCTTTTGTTTTTATAAGCATGAAAGAGTTAGATTTTCTCACACTTTGGTTATGTAATCCTAAATGCAAAGCTTAGTCTGTGTATTTCTGGTTTTATGAAAATCACACTTCTATTTTGATTAGTGCTATCCTTCATGATAGTTTTCCTCCTTTGTTACCCCCACCCCCTTCATTAATTTGAATGATAAGACCAGAAATATAGTATCAACTTCTGTAGTACAGAGTGCCAACTCATTTGATTCTTTCTTTGGAGTTGTTAGTCCCAGAAGGAGCACTAACCAGATCTGAAGTTTAAAAATTATTTTCAAGTGCATAAGGATTGTTGTAGTACTGTGGTGTTTAGTCATTGTCTTGGTGGGGCTGGTTAAGCACGGTCAAGCAGTCTTCGGCCAGGAAGAATTACTCATCCTCATCTGAACAGACTTCTGAAGGCAATAGTTTACAATTCAAAAATACGATCACATGTAGCACTCCAGCCTACCTCAGAAAAACACCTGTATCTGTGATACGTCAAGGAGGAACACAGCACAGTCCTCTGAATTCTCTGAGCTGTCCTGCTGTGAAACTACTTATAATGCCACGATGATGAGAGTTGATTGATTGTTTGATGATGAAAGCTTGTATGATTCTGCAGCTGTGCAGTAGCAGTGGTAGATAGGTCAGTGAGAAGTTAGCTGCATGTGAATTACACCACACAAACTCCATGTAGGTTAATTTGCCCTTCTGGCAGAGTAACTAATCTATTGACTTGTTCTTGTTGTTACAGTGTGGGAGATTCCCAAATTAGCTTGTGTAATCTTTTATTTCTTTAGGGACACCTAACATTTTTATTTCTCTGGGCAGGGTAGGTTAGCGGTTTGCTTTTTTCCCAAAGCACATTGAATGGTGCACATGGGCGAAGGTAAAAGATACACAGTAACCCACGGTTATTTTTTAACGTACTGATGTAGTATAAATGCTATAACCGGCTGTCCAGGGTTTTCCTTCAGAGTTTTTTATGGCATAAAGTTAGACTGGTAAGAAAAGCCAGGAAATAATGTTTTTCTTATCCTTCAGAGTCCTTTGCAGTGTTTTTCAGGGGTGGAAGCAGGAGGGTTTCATAAGCTGAAAATTTAAAAACTGATTGACCCAGTGAAAACTTTTATACCTTTTGACAGTTTTGAAAGAAAACAAAAGCAAACCTTGATCTATTCAAACACAGGTTTTTGGAATTGTGTTTGGCTGGGTCTTTTGTTGGTTTTGGTGTTTTGTAGCATGTGGTTGCTCAGGTTTGTTTTGGGGTTTTCCCCTACAATTTACTAAAATGTCAAAGTCAGAACCAGTTCTAATTAAAAGCAGGTTTGGGGGTGGGAGCCTTAGGTCAGACCTGTCTCTGATCCTTTTCCGTGATTGTAATTGGTTTAAAAAGATGAAAATTCCACTGGACATTTTCTGATGAGATCTGCTTTTGAGGGAACTAGGTGATATGTTGTTCTCCTTGATGCCTCATTGTATATGACCATGGATAGTTCTACTCCACATAAATCTGAGTAAAGAAATGTGTGATATGCTCCATTTTATGGAGTTATATGAGGGCTGTGATCAGGCTAAAACAGAGAACCAGCTGTTCTTCCCTGCTGCTTAATGCCTTGAGAATGAGTCTGTTTGAAACAAGCTTAATCATGAAAAAAAGAAAAAGACATTTTTGTTCCTTATGTATCTAATCAAAACAGGCAGCCCAGAGAGAATAATCACTGCAAGGCAAATACACCTTTAACTGAATATCTAAAATGAAAACAAATGTTTTAATATACTTACTTTTGTAACAGTACTTAGAATCTTTTGCTGTCAGGACTAAACATCTGTAATATTTGAGTAAACTATGTTCTTCCCAGATGTTATTTTTATTTAAGACAATGTACTCTCAGTTACTTTTTTTTTATAAGTGTAAAAATTAGAAAGTATATCTGAATTAAAGCTATTGTCTAAAATGTTGGAAAAAACGTGAGTGAATAGAACTGTAGTGAATGGTTTTGTAGGTACTTTAAAACCTGTTATTGATCTCCATTGTGTCAGAAGAATGCTAAAAAAAACCCAAAACAAAATCAAAAACAAGCAAAAAATACTTGTCTTATTGCTGGAGCTCACAATCTGCTAGACAATTAACAATATGAATTTATCCTGTAAATCTTTTAATGATTATCACCTGAAAAAAAGAAAAAATGGTAGACTGTTAGTCTGCTTTGATACCACATTTCTTATGATGAAATACGTGTTTTGTCATACAACATACATATAACTTACAAAATAGTTATATTGTTGTTTTTTTTTTCTTTAAAGAATGGAGCAGATGATGTGAAGAGACATCGATGGTTCAGGTCTATAGATTGGGATGCTGTACCTCAAAGGAGACTAAAGGTATATTCTGCAAAATACTGTATAGGACATCACAAGGAGAAGTCATTGTTCATTTAAGCTGATCTGTTGAAGGTTTGTTGGCTGTTGCATCTGTATTTTCGTGCATGTATGGCTACATGTCTATATGCACGCTTCAATAATTAAATGCATATTTGCCCTTTTACAATGCATAATTAATTGTATGAATTTCTGTTTGCATTTTTGTCTATATACGAAATGTCTAAAAAAAAATATGCTTTGGTTTGTTGAAGTGGATTAATTAATACATCATCTAGTTTTCAGTTTTAGGATTTTGTAGTAGTTACTTATAGATGTCTTTTTTATTTGTGGGGGTGTCGAGGGGTTTGGTAGTTTGTTGGTTTGATTTGCCCTTACATTTAAGGAAGTAGTTCACTCTGGGCTTTAAATTTTTTGTGCCAAGTTCAATTCAGGTAAATACTTTAACAAAATGTAAAGTACATGGGAATAGAAGGAATAGGGAAGGTGAAAGAGAAGGATTTATGAATGTAATTCTAACATACTTTTTAACAGCACTGAATTCTAGTATTTTATGAGGGCAGATGTTTGCAAAAGCTATCAACATTGCAAATGCTTTTTAAAGTCCTTTGGAAGTAAAACCATCTTCTTTCTTTTTTCCCCCCGAGTTCTAACTTGTATGATTTCTTATAGCAGTGATTTTCTGTAACAGAGGTTGCCATATGCAGTCAATCAAGTACCTATTAAATGTTTGTTTTTCTTTCGCATTAGTTTCTTACACTTAATTTCTGCCTGGATACCTTAAATTGAGTTCTTTCAAAAAAATACTAAAATGTTCTTGACCTATTTTTGTAAACAATGTCCTAATACAAAGCTGTAGGTGACTTTTTTTTAAAACAGAAATAAGTTTACATTGTTTTGAATGTGTGGATTTGTTTTATTTTTGATCATTACTACAGCCAGTTGATGTTTTATGTAGCTATGTTGTAAGGAAGCCACATTTTTCAAATTATGTACTATAAATTCTGTTCACCAAAATCTACAAAGAACACAAACTGGATGATAACCTGCTTTATGAGTATATAAACGCTGAAGTTTTTGCAAACCTACTATATTGCCAAATCAATAACAAACACATAATATTAAAAACTTATTGTTAGATGTACAATCAAATGTCTCAGGTCCAGACATCCTTTGTATAACAAATTTATTCTTCAGAATTCATTTTCACTATTTCACTGTATTTTGTACTGATAAAGAGATTGAAAATACGAAATAATGCACACCATGCTCCATTTTCCCTGTAAAAAGTGTGAATTTGCCTATTGTACAAATGACTCATTGATTGACGGTCCTGGTAAGGTCTTAAGTATCAGTATCATATAAATACTACTAATGGCTGAGAAAAAATTTAATCATTCTTTCTCTTTCTTGTCTTTTGTTTTCTCTTTTTATATGTCACTTCACAAAGCTGTTTTTCCTATCAAAATGCCTACAGAGAGTGGGGGTACTAGATATTTCCCACAGAGGAGCAAGACAGTTCTCTGGAATAGAGCAGATTCTGCACATTTTCTTAAGCATCTGAGCAGGGTACTGAGACTGCCAGGTGCAAAAGTAGGACTCTGCTTTTGGCTGAAGGTTAGAAGTATCACCTCAGGGGACACTTGCTTTCCCATTGAAAACCTGATGATGATGACATCATTTTGAGAAGCCCAGAATATCAGATAAGATCTCACAAGCTAGTGGAAGCCAGACTTTTTTCTTTTTGAGGAGATGCAGAATAATATTTTGCTGTACTTTTTAATTCTGTCTGTGGTTTAACTTTCATTAGCCATTGGTGATCATCGCTAAGGTTTTCTCATTCTGAAGTGTTCTGTTGGACTCACGATGATAGTTAAGCTCTCATTTTCTGAGAAGGGGATAGAGAGATTAATGTCCCTTGAGAACAGAAAAGGGGTTTGCCCCTACATTAACCTCTGCAATTAATGAAATGTTCCAGGAGGGAGCTTTATTTTATAGCCTGTGGCCAGAAGGGTAAAGTAATCTTGATGATAGATATGAGACAAGGAAAAACTAAAGGTACTGTGAAACTGGTGGGCAATACTAGAAATTGAAAAGATCTTCTGAAGAGAGAAATAGAAAACCGATACTTCTCTTGGCACTTCCAGATTTCATAAAAAAGATCCATTGGAATTAAGCTGCTTTTACAGCCATCCGTGTGAAATGAGTTACGATCCAGCAATTTCTTTACCTGCTTGAATTTATTGCTAGGTTAGGAAAAAGCATAGTAGGTAGTGTGAGATATACAAAAGTTAATCATTTCAGCCTCCTTAAAGGAAAGCAATCTATTCAAAAGCAATGAAGAGGAGACTTTTCTCCTTCAGTCAGTTAGCAGTCTCCCACACTGCTATGAAGACTTTCATACCTAGTATGATTACATTCTTTTTTGTTCATAGGCCACAAATGAGGGGAGGAGTGAGGAAGAAGAGTGGCAAATTATGCTATGGTGATGTGCCTGGAAGCTTGGTTGTAGTAATGTTTTGCCGTAGTTACCTTCAGTCTGCAAAGCAGCTAGAACTAGTGTCAATAACATAGATTACTGTGTTATAAGTGTCTTTTAACCACATTATTTAACTGCAGAATAGACAAAGTGTGGAAATGTGTATATGTTTCTGCAAGCTTGTCTCTCTCATGCCATTCAGTATTAGGGAAAAAGGTGAACTGTAATTCTGTGAACTGTAAATCTGTACCCCCTTTTTTTAATTGGTCTTTTACAGAATTTCTGCTTTAGTATGATGGGGGAGAGCTCATTGAGGAGACTGTACTAATTTTTAATGTACTATTTTTGTTGTGCTTGTTCTGACTAGCCTCCCATAGTACCCAAAGTATCCAATGATGGGGATACTTCCAATTTTGAAGCTTATCCTGAAGATGACTGGAACAAGACACCTCCGGTACCCCCTAAAGATCTAGAAATTTTCAAGAACTTCTGAAAGCAACATCTACAACAGACGAGGTATGTCCAAATGTCAGAAGCCCTTTTGAAAACCTTGCAGGTCTGGGAGTGAGAACTATATGCAGAAACGACATCATCTCATTCGTAATGGCTTGTGGAATGGCAAAGATCATTTGTCTCACAGGCTTTTGTTTTCTACAGTGATGAGTTATTTGCATAGAGGCATTTTAAGTCCTTCTGTCCTTAAGTCTTTTAAAATAGTATGTTAAAAAGAAATATCTAACCTGATTTTACAGATAAGATAATGTGACTGTTCTTAATTGCAAGGTTTTTCTTTTAAGAATGTGGGCTTTAGTTAGAAGAATAAGATTGCCAGATTAATGCTGTGCCCTGAATTCTGTCTTTTAACTGTGATAGGTTGATATTTGTTACTTGGTTTACATACTCCATCTTGTGTTTTGTGTTCCTTTTTTTGTCTTAGAAACTGGAAGAAAATTGAAGTGCTAAGAGGAAGTCTGAAGAAGATGGAGTTCATATATAAATGAAGATCTTCGTGGCTGAGAACGATATTGCATTCAGATATTCATAGTAGTATATAGGAAATACCTAGAAAGGTGGAGGGAGGCAAGAATGATTTTTTTTGCTATAAACATTTGACATTAGTTTAGTAAATTGTAATAATGATAGTCTGCTCTGAAGTAGACTCACTAAAATGGTATTTTTAGGATTTTTTTTTTAAGTTATGGTTAAGTTTCCTGCTATTCCCAGATCCTTTTTGCATAGTTAACTCATAGACTTAATTTTACAAGTTTATACTAAACTTGTGTAATGAAAAGCACAAATTAGTATATATGTATATAATGAATACAATACAACTGAAGCACAGGAATTGTGCAAAGATGTAAATTTTTGTACTTTGCAGAGTCTATGATTTTTATTTTTCAGATAATGTTTTTGAAGGAGTTCTTTAGGAATAAAAATCTTAAAACAGATAAATGAGCTTTTCATCATCTTATATACATTTTGTAATTCTTTGTAAAAAGTAAAAATAATTATGTTTTAAAAAAGATTTGTACCTGAAATTTCCAATGCCTCACATTCGCAACCATAGTACTTGAAAGCAGAAAGACAAGGGCATGTCTTATTGTTGTTTAAGATGCATCTTAATGGCTAATTTAGAAGTTCTGTTACAGTTATGTCTCTTTGCAAGCCAGGATTTTGAGTGATTTTACACTGTCTGAAATGAGATTCCTCACATGAATACTCACTGTAAACATGTAATTCGGTGCATGCTGAAAAAAGGGCTCTAACTGGCTCTTACAGGAATTGTCTCAAGCTTGTTGTCTTCTCCAAATGTAAAGTATGAGCCGTAACAGATCTTTTTTCATTAAGGAATTTGTTGTTCAATGCTAGGTGCTTCAGAATATCAAGAGGGAAGAATGAATATATAGTAGAGCCTGATTTTTCTGCTCCTGCTTTTTCAAAAATGTTCCAAAGTCTCTGCTGCCAGGATTTCATGTGTATAGGGTTCAAACCTTAGATGTAAGAAGTCTCTTTTTCATCCTGTGCTAACATCCCTATAGCAGCTTGAGTATGCTGTATTTTGGAAGTATTTGCAATATTGCTTCATTTTAAGTAGCACCAAGTATCTTTATGTGCATATATATGTATCTATGTATATGAATGCACATAAATATGAAGGTAGATTGTATACAAATCAGAATTTTTTTTTATGGTTTTTTTTCTTGGTACATATTGTGATACTTGTGTTAATATAGGGGAATTGGTTTTTAAGTACTTCAACTGCAAAAAGTGATTACATTCTTTAGGATGTAATGTTTTTAGGTAACTTCTAGTGAAATTATGATATTTAGACCAAAAATATTTCTTTCCAAAAGCACATCAGCTCACTGGAGTTCCACTACTCATGGCTCTACCTAGTATGTTTATGTAGATCATGTAGAGAGTTTCTCCCACATGTTATTCTCCACATTTTTTATCTGAAATTCTATAAAAAATGTAGGCCAAAGATTTGTTTTTCTGAACTAAATCCTGAATGCCTACAAAGTACATGTTCTAATAATTGATAATGAAATCAGCATTTTTGTAATTTTATGACAGTTCTGGATTCTTCTTGTGGAAAAGTGACCTACATTTTCTTTTGTTTAGCTCTAAATTTCTAGGGTATAAGATTGTTTCTTCATAAAGCAGATCTTACTTGAAGAGATTGCATAAGTCTTTGCAAAAATGCACAATGTGTAACAAAATCAGGATACTTCAAAATGATGATTCTGGAATATCACAAAGCTGTCTTGATGTTATGCAAGTTGATGGCCCCAGCTGCCATTCAGTAGATACTGTGCAGGAATGTATAATGAAATACAGGACAATCCATAGGAAACTTAAAATTTTAACCTAGTAAAAATATTCCTTATTCTCTGGGGAAAAAAAAATTAATCTGGTCCACTGTGTTTGTATCTGTGGAATTAGTTATTCTAAATCAACCAGAAAAACTGAAGCACATAAAACACAGTTTACTTTGGCTAAGGAGAACAAGCACAGTTTGGGAGTTTATTTAAATGTGTAAGCTTACAGTATTTTACAGAATCTGAGTACTACAAAATGAGTTTCTTATTTAAAAATGTACATACTCCAACAAGCAAGTGTGCTAAGTAGAGGGGTTTTTTTCATATTTAAAAGCTGCACTGTGTTTAAGTCTTCAAAGCAGAGGAAATGAAGTTGAATTTTGGTAGAAATTTTGAATGCTTGAACAACAGGAGATAGTGGATTTTGATTTTGTGAATCTTGCCCATTGCTGGCAGTGGATGCACTGACATTCATTATAATAGAGACTAAAGAAACTAATACAATGTTAATAATGCTAATCCATTGACTTTACATTGTTTCCAGAGCCATGTGTACATAAGTCTAACTACTGACCTCGTCAACATGCTTTCTAGTACAAATGCTTTCAAATTTTTTTAGTTCAAATCCTGAATTAAAAAATAGAACCAAAACATTTTTGAAGCATTGTTTTAAGTGATCAGTTATTTTTTTCTACAGTCTTGGACTTAATGAATTGCTATTACCTGCCCATTTAATTTATTTGCACAAGTGAGTCTGTTTTAAGTCTTTGGTGGGACTTCATGGTCCACTAATGTTCTGTCTGAGTGCTTATGCAGATACACACTGCACTAAGAACTCTGGATTTATGCTTTTTTTTTTTTTTTTTTTTTAAGAAGACTAGACCACTTTTTTATTTTCTATTTAAATAGGGTAATCTCAAGTTCATTTTATTTTGGTTGCTTCTGTTAACACGTGATTTTGTGTGTAGACTGTTGTATAAGGACTGTTGTCTTGCAAGAGAGCCCATAGGCCTTTGGTGTTCTATGTCAGTGAGCAAGAATGTTTAACATTAAAAAACCAACCTTTATTTTTGAGTTTTATATATATATATATATATATATATTTTTAACTGCCCTATTTGAGGTTTTAAGTGACAAACTTGCATTGTAAACTCAATTGCCTTGTAACCAAATGATAAAAATGCTTCATGATTTCAATGAAGAACATGCTGTAAATTTTCCTGTAAATTAGCTTGATCAATGAATATGTGTGCTACTGAGCTTTAACTAATGTGATCTTCCACTGTAGAAAGTCATTATTAATGGATCAAATATAGGTACTAAACTATGTTTAAATGGATGAACAGGGATTTTGCAGTTTGAAAGCAATTAAGCTATGGCTGTTCCTCAGCCCATCTGCTTGCCATTCAGAAGAGTTGTGATGCAGTGCTTCCTATGCTATAGAATTGTTTTTCAGCTTTCAATGACTGTAGCATGATTCCTTTTTGTACTGTACTGTGTACAGACTTTCTATGTTTTGCACTTTTCTATGGCAAACCTTGACTGCTTTATAAATACTCTGTTGTTAGTAAGTAGTGATAGTGATAGCAGGCATTTGTGTGCTGCATAATCAGTTTGAACTGCTAGACTTGAAAGGTTACCGTGGACTAACATTGTATGTTGCTGGTTGCTTGTTGTAGCTCACATGTTTAAGTACTGTTCAAAGTTACAAAGTCAGCCCTCATTGCACAATGAAAATCACTGTGATCTGTACATAAACCCTAGTAAAACTTTATTGCTGTTTAATTTATGTAATATCTGTCAAATCTGGATTCATTTAATAAACCTTTATATCTTTTTAAATGTTTAAACCTAGTTTGCTTCCATTTGTGTTGAGAGGAGGGTGAGGTTCTTCATCCAAGAAAATCATGAATGGGAGAGGAGTAGAAAAAACAAATTTTCATGTTTTCAGCAGTTAAGTCTTTTCAGAACAAGACACAAGTTGCTGGAACATACTTCAGGCTGTGTGGAAGAAGCACCAAAAAGTATATTTCAGTCATTTCAGGTAGCACACCAATAATGAAAAGTGTTAACTCAGACTTGTCATTAAACTTTGATTATATGACCCTAATTGCTTTGACATTTTTACAACTTAACGACCTGAACACCGTCCAGAACCCTCATTTAAATGTGTTTCTTTAAGCATCAAAAAATATTCTTATGATGTCAAACACACCTAACTAAAGCTTTATTTCATCTTCCATCAAAAACCTGAAAAGTCCATTTTTAACAAAATTTGTTTAGCTGATGGTGTTAAATTACTTCTCCTGAGTACAATGTGTTTTATTTCTTGCCTGCTAAGTATCTTAATCTGGTAGAGATAATTACATAGTCATTTAGCCAACTGGATACGGTTTGGACTAGTTAAAGATTCATTGTTTTAACACAGCATTTTTCTTTATGCCTTGCTTCATTCTAAATTTTGTGCAGTGATGTTTTTGTCTTGTAAACCATTGTTATGTACTTCAAGAAACTGCTAATGGAAAGTGAAGGAACACCTCAATGAGCCCTGTCAAACGTTTAGTCCCGTCTTTGACGTTAATCAAAAGAACTACTCAGTTAAAACATACAAAATTTTTGAATGGTAACAAGCATACAGGATGTTTGTAAAGAATTTCGTTTAGCATCTTTATCCCAGCCATGTGGTAGAGTTTTTGTTCCCTTATTTTGAGTACTGTATCTTTTTTGGTTGCCCATGTAACTCTCTATCTTAGTAAAGAACCTTTAAAATATGCTTTTTCACTCCTGCAGACCAGGTAAGTTTTGCTGGGCCACACTCACATAGTGTTATTCACTACCCCTGAATCTTTCTCACTTCATGGTTCATTAGGTCTTTTAAGTGCAAAACACTTAAAACAGCATTTCACAAGAACCCACCCTTCTTGACATACTGTTAACCAGTAACAATATGATATTATTAAAAAATAATCTAAAGCAAGTGGTCTAAAACCCTTAAAACTGGATCCTGCCCAGTATTTCATGAATTCTTACATAATTCAGGTATTGAACTTTCTTGTGCAAACTCTTGCTAGCTGTTACAATCTCCACAATTCAGGCAGCTTTTCACAGGAGAAGTAAAAAAGCCTCTTTTGCTGTCCTCAGTAGAAGACTAGCTTTCCAGTCTGTCTTCCACATCCCTTTTCCATCTACCCTTTAAGATCCACCATGCGTGAATGTATGTCAAGTTTGGTATTTATCCTTGAAACCAGCAATATTGTAAACTTTTAGCAAGCTGAACTGTAGGAATTTCTTTCTATGTATCCAAATGTTTTTCTAGTTTTGTGCAATTATATTCCAAACTATTACTCTGTGAAAATTGCAGCAATAACTGGGGCTATTATACCAGCTTTGACTTAAAGTAGTTTTGCCTGATGTGCTGCATTTGTTTCAATGCTGGTAAGAATGCGTTGTTAGGGCAGTTGAACACCCCTTACTGCATCTGTAATTCAGCCCACTGAAGTCTCTGAGGGACATCCCAAAACACCAAAAATCCAGGCCTGTCTTTTAGTATATGAAGCTCTAAGGTGCCGTGCAGGTGCTCTCTCTACTGCAGTGGTCTTTACTTAGAGTACATATCACAGATACCTTGAAAAGTGTAGTCTGTCAGCTTAAACAACTAACCAACTAGAGATTATTATTTTATGGGGTTTTTTTATTCTTGCTGCCAGCATATTTTCCCTGTTTTGTGCTCTGGTAATAAAGACGGGAGAAAACTATTTTGTGAAAAAAAATAAGCTTGAATTGGACTTTAATTCAAAAAATCACTTAATATGCCTGACCAGTACATGCTTGCACATGTACTTGTTCTATCACTAAACATTGTGGGAAGAATTGTGCCAGTTCTAGGTTTATGATGGCTGTTAAGCTACAGTTGCTGTTCTCAACATTGTACACAAAAAGACAGTTTTAAGTGCCAGAGTTTATTTCAACTTTAGTCAGTAATTGGTTTAGTTTAGAGAATCCCTGATACTAAAATCTCTTGGTCAGAGAAGGAGGAGAGTGCTTTACAGTCATCATCCTCTGAATTTTCTGTTCTGCCCAAGTGTAAGCTGTGCAGAGGAGGTGATTGTGCTTCAAGTGCCAATAGTGTTGCAACTCACAGGAAGCAAGCAGCAGCTTTTGATTTACGATACAAAAAGTAAAAGATTCTGAGCTATTTGGCGCTTCTGAAGTTTGGTGAACAAATGCCAAAAATATGAAGTATTTCAAATTGTGTGTATAGTATCTAGTAACTTCTTTGGCCTGGTTTTCTCAGTTACAAAGAGATTATAATTGAATTTAGGACCCTCTTCTAATTAATGTGCTCATAACATCATTTAACTGAATCAGAGCTTGTAGGCTGTGTTAATATAGTAAATAAAATATTCACAAGTGGCATGTCTTTCATTTGTACTGATAAAGAGTTTTCTTTGATGGGTGCTAACTAAGTGGCTTAACATTCTGTTCTTAGTTTTTGGTCAAGCCCATTCTAATAACAGATTTTACAAAAAATAAGCATAGGTAGGTAAATTATTTTGTTTTCATGTTAATAAAGCTGGGCTGGGAGTTGTTACTTAAATGCATTCTCAAGGAACATCAGTCTGTTGCAGATTAATAAATTTGTGTTCTGAACATATTCAGATTTAGGATTTTTCTTACTGGCCTGTGACTTAGAGCAGCACTGCAGTCCTGTGCAGTGGCACTTGCTTCTGGTACCACTGCCCACCACTGTAGCAGCAGTAAGTGAGCCTGCTAACCCGACAGATTGGCGAGAAATGTTTCCCTGCTGGGACCTGAACTTTGTATCAAAAGCACTACTTCTGCCTAGTTTATCTGAAAAGGAATTTTCAGTTGCCAAGTGTAACTGAAGTCCTTCTATCTCTCTGCAGGTATTTGCCACCAGGGAGCAAGGCTATTGTAATATGCTGTAAAATAACACAAAATTCAAACAGCACATTTTGAATCCATTTTAAAATATTTGCATAAAGCTCCTGTGACTCACGTAATCCCCAGCAAAATCTTGGTGATGCAAGAAGGAAAGTGTGGTGGTGGATCACTTAGGCAAGCGTTATTAGGGACTGAATCCATTCTTTAATATCACTGTCTGGCCACTGAGGAAAGGGAGATCTTTTTAATTTATTTTTTTTTATTAATTTTGAAAAAAGTTTTCTAGGCAGGCCATTAGAACATGAATGACTGTTACTCTTTGAGTCAGATTTTGCTGATGACCCTTGGTTTTGAGCCCATGAATTTTTGGATTGTGAAAATATCTGAATTCTGTATGGAAACAGTAGATTCTGTCCCTAATTTCCTATTTTAATTTTTTTTCTATACATCTGGGGATTAACTACATTCAAAATATGGCAGGTTTGAAATGAATTTATTAATTTTTTTAAAATTTTGATTATTTAATACACTGAACTATCAAAATCTGTGTTCAGTTTAAAAAGATATTTAAACATGAAAGCTTTGCTTGCAAGATATTTTAGTGTTGGAAATAGAGTATTATTGTCTGAGTAAACAGGTATCAGGAAGGTAGACTGATTTCAGTTCTTCAGCTGGGCATTAACACTGGAAGCTGTTGAATGAGGAATGAAAAGAAGATTTTTTTTCCATTTCTGTCTTCCACCCACATGTCAATAATTACATAGTAAAGTGTAGCTACAGCACTAGCTAATGTCCAAGAGTGAAGCTGAGATACCTACAGGGCATTTCTCAAAAATGCAGTCTAGGTCTTGGTGAATACCTCACAGCTTGTCCTCTGTTTTGTATCAGATTTTATTTGGGTGCTTTCATTAAAAAATTGATGAGGTGAGACATGTTGGGCATCATCTACCATCTGAAAACAGGTTGTGTTAGTTGTTGCCGTTCACTTATACTCTAAATGCCTTTTGTATCACTTTGAAGGGTAAATCTTTGATAGAAGTGTAAGATCTGGCTTATTACCCCTAAGAGCAGTGTTGACTTGATTGGAAAAGGAACAGCTGAGTTAATAATGTTAACCCTGTCCTTTTGTTTGTTTGGTTTGGTTTTGGGTTTTTTTGTTGCAGTAACTACATGAAATATTAAATGACATTTGACATGTGACATGTCACATTTCTTAAGCAAAGGAGGCTTTGCAGCTTTAAAAGATGAGATTTTTTCACTGGTTTAGTTCTGTGCATGTGGCATGTAGATGTCAAAGGAAGTTGGCAATACAAGACAGTTTTCAGCTTCTGGGTTTTATGTAGACTAAAAACCTTTTCATAGGTAATGTTTACCAAAGGATGGGATTCATAGAGTGAAATAGCCTTTATCAAGAAAACATATCAGCCTAGGAAACAAACTTCCACTGGACTTGCAAAAGATTTTTCAGATTTCCAAGTATAAAATACGAAGATTCAATGATCAAACAGTGAAGTGATTATTTTTGTTACTGTAATTAAAAAGTAGAACCAAATGTACTTTCTTATCATGCCAGTGCCAAAATCACGAGCAATACTGAAGCTTACTTAACTTTATGAGTCTTTGGGCTGGATTTTTTTGTGTTTTCAAACTATCAGCAATAGTAGTAATTAATACAATAAAAAAATGAAAATGAGGAGCCATTTACCTTGTAATGTCTTTAAGCTTCTATTGTATTCTGTACATTAAGTGGAGATTTCATCCTGCTTGAAATAATTCATTCCATAAAGTTTTTCTCTCTAAATCTCTTTAGTTGATCTCAGATTGGCATAACTTCAAGCAACTAAAAAGAGAAAAGCTACAAAACAGTATAGAAGCAGTCAATGACTTTTAAAATATATGTTGTCCAAAAGTGTGGGTTTTTTGTTTGGTTTTGTTTTTCCCTCTGAATAGGGCCATGTACCGTATGATGTATTGGAAGGAAAAATAAAAGCTACCTTGAAAGCCAGGATTGAGTTACAGTATAGTTTCATATATTGCCAAAAGAGTTGTTGCATTTATTGGCTTTTTTTAGCTAGTTCCCTTTAAAGACATCCGTAGCTGTATTTTCCTGTATTTTTTTGGAAGTGCCTGCTTCATGTTCGAGCTTGTTTCTGTTGCCCCAAGGGTGACATTCAGTGGAGTTCACTTCTGTTTCTTTTATTGAAAAAAATCTCTGATCCTGTTTCTTCTCAAGGTGTTATGGGAGATAGCAACAATAAATTACAGATTGAAACAATGCATTATTGTAAGTCACATGAAAGACTATGAATGAGAAGGAGAAACAGAGAAAAAATCCTATCATGCTAGATTCTTTCAAAGGGTTTTCCAGTAACATGATTAATTACTTTTTTTTTTAAACAAGGTCTGAAAGATACAAAGCTTAAGAATCAAATGCAATCTCTCCTATTAATGTCACTTGTTCCATCTACCCAATTTATCTCGTTTTGCATGTTTTGAATAGTGTGAAGTCAGTCTAGTAGGGGTGTATGTAACTGGCTGGAAAAAGGGTCTCTGAGTAAGATGAAAAAAATATTTTCTACAAAATGCCCTAACAGAACACTAACACTGCAGAACACTAACACTGCAGAACAAATGTTTACCTGTGGCAGGAAGGAGGGGAAAATGTCTGCATTGCATTTGTTGCCTGGTATCACCATAGAGCATTTAGGCAATGTGCTTCTCTTTGCTTGGAGTTTTAATTTTTTCAAATTGGAAAAGGGGCTGTGTGAAATAAAAATCTTCAGCACTTATTTCCTTTGATACTGTATCCCCTTCTATAAGAATAAAACCAAAACCAACTAAAAAAACTCCACCACCCATGAAGTAGTTGATTTAAGGCAGATGCAGCTTCTAGGGGTGGAAAGAGTACTTGAAACTGAAGAACAGCAATGTCTCAGGAATGGGAGAGGAAGTGTTATATTCTTGGGTTTGAAAGTTTTCTATCAGAATCTCGTACGTGGTGCTTTATGTTACGCCAGATGGACTCAGGACTTCAAGGATCAAATTAGGTAGATTAATTTGAAGCAGGGGAAGGAAATACTTATGAAAAGTTTTGACTTTAACTTGACCATTTCACAAAGCATGTGATGGTTGAGGTTGGAAGGGATCCCCAGCGGTCATCTGGCCCAGCGCCCCTGCTCACACAGAGCCATCTAGAGTCAAAACAACAAAATAGTATTTTGCCTTCGTCTCAAATGACATTTTTAGAATTGTGCTCAAAAGCTGAAAAAATAAAATGTACACTGCTCTTTCTCTTGTTTTTTGTATTTCACTGAAAAATAAAGCATTTATTTTTAGATTAATGTTTTTTCAATTTACAAGCTTTCCAAATGGCCACTAATAATATTAAATAATGTGTTATTTATTAGTAATATAATTCATTGTTCTCACAACTTTAGCTTCAGGAGAGTTGAAATAACAAGATGAGGAATTTCTTCAGTTCCTTGTCTTCTCAAATGCTATGGAAGGAAGGAGTATTTAACCTATCAGGACTTAACAGAGGTCTGAAGTCATGCAGTGGACTATGTGTTCAGTTCAGCTGCTCTACGCTGGTTGCTCATGACAAGCAAGTCGTGTTTGAAAGGGGTGCTGGAGTTGCTGTCTCTATAGGCAGCTTTGGATTTTCATTTGGAAGAAAACTGATTTTGTATGTCAACCAGCTCATAGTAGAAAGAATGTTACCTCAGTGACTTTCATGTGTAGAACCACAGCTTCCAGTAGTTCATAAATGTTTTTACCTCAGAGGTGTAATGGCCATGTCATTCAACCTCGATTGATTCTCTCAAATCTAGAAATCTAGTGTGACCTTTCTGTGGGTTGTGGAAAGGGGTTGAAGTCAGTGCAGGACCCTCCCCCCCCCCCCCGCCTTTGCACACTGAGGGACAAAGGACTGTTGTGCACACACTTTGCTGAATACGCACTGAATACAAGGAGTACTGGATGTGGCACAAAACATACCTCTATCAGGTAAAGAAGTTTCACCAGAAACTAACTTACACCCGGTTCTTTCCACAGTGATTTGACAAGCTGACAAATAATGAAGTCTTGTAATACTGTGCTTGCATTTCCACCAGACGCAGTCTGGATGGTTAATAATTGCTGAGGAGCTCCTATACAGCAGGCTGGAGGGTGGAAAGAGAATGCGTCACCACAAAAGAGCTTGTCCAGTAACCATGAGCCCCCAGCATGATCATGTCAGGCTTGCCAGCCAACTCTTCATCACAGGCAGATAGGAACGAAGCACAACACGACCCCTCAGAAAAGAAGACGTTGCCTCGGTCAGGGAGGGCGTTCAAGGCAAAGGCTGGAGCAGCCTCACTTCTGTTTCTGGGACTGGCTGACGGAGTTGTGCAATAGGTCTAAAGACACAGACCTGCTGCACCCACCTAGCTTTATTCAAGCACCCCAAGTATATAACTACTGTATTGCTCATGCAGGGTGTCTCCTGTCAGCAAAAGAATTCCCTTCAATATTTTGGCTTTTGCTAATACAGAGAGTACATCTTCTTTCCCCCTCCACTGAAAACTCTGGGAATTAGCCTGGAATATATATAACTGAAAACAGGGAGACTTCCTAATTCCAAGGTATGCATTTCTTGTGATATACTCCTCGTTTACTTAGCAATCAGTTTATGTACATACAGTAATAACACCATTTATTGTTTTAATCCTTCATTTTTGAAATACCATATAGTAATTAAAAAAAAAAATCATTCCAACATCAAGAAACATTTTACCACTGTTAATTAACAGGGCTGAGTTATTCTTTGTCCTTTTGGTGAAAGCAGAATAGAGGAAGATTTGTTCTCCCTCTAAATAATATTAAAAAAAAAAGTAAAAGAATAACCATAGAAGTTATTTTAGAGTATACTCCAGAGTCATGTCTATTTTTAAACAATAATAAATCATTCAATTGTTCAAACCAGGCTTAGTTCCAAGCAGTTCTAAATCTGGAGTTAAAAGAATTGATCTTGAAATGATGTGCAGGAAAACAAAGTGCTCTTCCTCTCTCATTTCCTGTTTGAGTTAATGAGAATTTAGGCTCTTCTTTAGTTAATTTGGCATATGTTGCTCCTTCTTGAACTGCCTTTTAGTGAAGGATCACAGAATGTCCTCACATGCAAAGTGTGAATTTATAATCCAGTGTGTATTGTAAATTTTTTTTTCTTTTAAAATGAGCCACATCACTACTAAAGCATTTCGGTGGTTTTGTCCTATTGGATACAGAAGTGATTCCACTTTTGGCTTTCCATGTTTTGAGTATGTTAAGAATTGCCTACTGATACTTCTGCTCACAATGCTAGAAGTGTAATACATAGCAACAAAAGCACAGCAAGGCACAGCGAGGTAACAGGAACATCAGTTGTCATGCACCAAGTGCTCTGATTCTTCCCCATGGTCCTGAGTGATATACCTGAATCACTAGATGGAGACTGCCCCAAGAATTTAAGCAAATGGCCAAGGAGCATCAAAATGTCTTTAGACAAAAGGAGATTCCACGGGTATCTGGATGGACTGTGTCTCTGCTTGCTTGGGGCATCAAGGACATAGGACATTAAGTGTGGACTTAGTATAGGGAGTCTCAAGAGGTTTGAGACTTCAAGCACGACTTTTTATTGTATGGAGTGTGAAAAAAAATTATATAATTGAAATATATATGTTTTGACATTTCTGTCTACAAATAATAGTGATTCTGCAAATGACAGCATCAGTGGGTCGGTGGGGATGATATCACAAAACATAGTCCATTTCACTGGGAGGCATCTAATGGAACAATTTTAAAAAACAAAGGTAATTTTGTTTTTCTTTTTTGGATTTCTTTCTTTTTATGTGTTTTTTTCTTCTGGTATTTTCTAAGAAGGTCTAGCCTACAGTGGCAATTGCAGATTTATCCAGATGAAAACTATGCAACTGTTTAACTGAGTAATCATTAAAGACTTCCTATTCAGAGAAGTCCAAGTCATACAAGTAGCTCTGATGTGATTTAAGAAGACTGATGTTGCTTTGCTCTGCTACATTTTTAGGTTGCCTTTACTCATTGTAAAATAGTTTTCTCATCACAGTAATGGCACCTGCAAATTTGGCTAGTACTTGAACACGGTCATGATATTGGACAAATTATTTATCTTGTAATAGTTTAGGGGGGCGGTCCCGTGACGTTAGCACTCTGGACTCTGAATCCCAAGGACCTGAGTTCGAGTCTCAGTGGGCACCGTCCCCTGGGCAGTTAAATGCCTCCCTGCCATTCGATCCCATCAGATCTTGGATGCTCAGCAGGGTCAGCCCCGGTTAGTACCGGGCGCTGTAGACAGTCCTGAGGATTTCACTGTCACTGTCCAAGCTCACTTGGCCGTGGCAAATGAACCTTAGGACTTAAAGGGTGGGGCCAGTTCTGTGCACGCTGTGCCTCGCCTAAAAAATCCACTGTGCAGGCTGGAAGGGCACGCCCACGTGGGGAGAGCCCTTCCCCAGATCTTCATTTGTGAAGTCTGGCCATTGTTATTTATTAATAGTTTAGGAGTTTCAAAGCACTTAAGGAATGTAAATTCCCACATCTGCAAGTTCATCTCCCTTAAGCCATTCGTAGTCACTGAACAACATACAGTTTCTGTTTCTTAACTTTGAATGAATAAATCAGGCAATTTGAAGGGAAAAAAAAGTATGGTACTTGGGGTAGCACCATAACACTGTGAGGAGGAAAAAAACCCGTAAAACAACAAAAAAACAAATCTGAATCAAGTTTTTTTTTTTTTTTTCTTTAAATAGTCTCACAGAGAAGTAGCTGAGAGATAAGGACAGTGATTTAAGTTATTTGATTCATAAGAATGCTTCAACACATGATTTCACAAACAAGAAAAAGCTTTACTAATACACCAAAATATTTTTGGATCCAGGTCCCATTTGTAGTCATTAAAATGTGTAATGTGTCATCTTCACGTACAACAGTGCCATGATCCAATAAAGAGCTTCTGCAGAACTTTTTCAGTCTGTTCTTTCCATAGTATCCTATAGATAACATCTGAGTAGTGAGAAAAATTCTCCCAAGGCTACAGTACACTGAATTTTTGCATGTTGTCAGACACTACTGAAGGGAACCTGGCACCTTGAGTCACCTATTTCAGCCTGAGTCAAAGCTTAGTACCTTCCATGTGGTTATCCAGCATAGTCACTGTAAATAACCTTCTGGAGCCAAATTAGTACTTAAATTAGTACAATTAGTACTTAAAATTATTTTATACTTTTATCTCTGCTAGAATGGTGGAGGGGTCAAAGCATCCTGCAGTGCAAACTGCAAATCCAAACACCCATACGGCTGTTCTGCCTCTCAGCAGACTGTTTCTATAATGGTAACATAAATACCGGAGCCAAAATAAGGAGTGGTCTTTTTCCACTGTATTTTAGTAAGATGAGAGTCTATAAGCACAGTCCAAGGGAAAGAAAGGAAAAAGAGACTTGTAGGGTAGAGCCTGTGGTCTGGGGTTTGCACTAGGCAGTTAAATAGCAGCCAGAGAGTGAAAGCAGAGCTCTTACAGCTGGTGGGGGGAAGAGGTGAGACCTGAAAGAGCAACAGGGCAAGAAAGGGAGGCTGTCACAAAGTCATAATTAATTAAAAAAGGGATGACACTGAAAGGACTTGAATGGACAGATTTCATTTGCCTTGCATCCATTTTCACTTGGATGAAAAAGCACCCTCCTTAGAAAGAAAAAATATTTAAGGGTTTTTAGTGTGTTGCTCCCGAGGAGTAAGCTTGTTCTCATGGTGTAGGTCTGTCTGTAGAAAAATCCTCTTCTCCCAAGAAGTGCTGGGGAGTGAAAACAGACCTGTCTCACCTCACCTAGCTCTGCAGTGCTGCAGTCCTGTTCTCTGCAACAGGCAGGGCTCCTGCTCCTGGGGGCTACTATCGCTTTAACCAAGCTGATTGCCCTGTTGGGAACGCCTGGCTTCTTTGGCTCTGGAGTCTGTAAATGCACAGTTGTTTGTCCTCTCCTTGCCATCCTCTCTCTCTTTTTTGCTTTTAATGAATACCGTTCTGTTATATTGTGGGTAACCTAAAGAAATTTACCTATTATTGTAGTTACATGTGAAATAGCATAGATTTCAGAATGGAGCAGTGAGGATGAACTTCCGCTCCTTTCCTGAGCTTAGGCAGGCAGACACAGACACACTCACAAGATGTATCACTCTGACTGAGTGAAAGCCTCAGATCCTCTATTACAGGTAACCAGGCAGAGGTAACCATGAAAACACAGTCTCCCAATTAAATAATCTTTTGTAAAATAACGTCTACTTTAAAAAAACTAAACAAACAAAAAACCCCAAACAACAACAAGAACAAAACAAAAACAAACAAAAAAACCCCCCAAGAGACCACAATTTAGTTTCTCAGCTCTGACTGTGCTTTTTCTTAAAGTTAGGTGATGTTATAAGGGCAAGGATCAAGTATGAATGAAGGAGAAAGAGATCCAAATCTCAGGGTCCTGCAGCCTGGTAGGGAGTCTTGCTTTCCATCCCTGCTCCAGAGATCATTACTGTGCAAGGTAAAGCAATTGAGCTGGGAAGCACACATTCCTGCTTTCTCAGCGTCCTGCCTACTTCTGTACTAGTCATGTTCATGTACTAGTTTGTAGCTGTACACTTGGGAACTTTCTCTTTAGTTCTGAGCCTGTAGGACAGAAAGCCTTGGAAATACCATGAGCCCTTTTCTGTACTTATTAAATTTCTTTTTTTCCTTTCTTTCCTGAGGAAACTGAAAGGATAAGGAATAAATAATGAAAAACAGATTACTTATGTAATCATATAACAATCAAGAAAACAAACAAAATGCAAACAGCTCAAAAAATTACAGCTGTGTCCACCTAAGATCCCACTGAGTTCGTGCTCATGGAAGGGAAGCTTGCCTGTCTGTGCCCTTCCACACTTAACAGTTTTGATGGGGAAGGACTATGCACAAGCAGGATACCAGCACAAAGCCTGTTTCCTTGTTCTCTGTGTATTTTCAATGCTCTTCCAAAGTTGGAGCAAACAGCTGTGAGGAGACCGTGAATCATTTACTCTAGGTCATATGTTGACGAGTTCCTGTGCCCTTTCAAGGTTTTGAACACAGTGATGGTCTATTAGCACTTATATGCAATACAGTTTTGGTACAGCTGCAAGTCCTGAAGTGCTGCAAGTGATATAAATGAGACCGGCCAAAGCTCCTTCTATTACAATGCATTCTCCAGCTCTAGGGTTTACACTTGTATTGTGTTACAAAGGCTTTGGCCAAATTTCTTTCTTCCCCAAGGAAATTCAGCACAGTTCCCTCACCCATCACAAAGTCCAAGTAAGAATCACATTTCTGGACAGTGAGCCGGACTTCTGGCCCCCAGCCCAGCTCCTAAGTCTGGCTGGGGAAGCGTGTAACAGCCTTGAAATGTGCCCTGAACATGCTGTGGAGCAAGACAGAGAGGAAAATTGCTTTTGCCCATCCTAAAAGCTCACAACAATAAGGGGAGATGGATGTGCCACAGCTGGTTGGAGCTCTTGATTGTGCCTAGGTTAAAGGAAACACAGCTCTCTTCCCACTCCTCAAATATCTATCGCTACATTGATTTTGTCTGACTTTCTCCCAGCATGAGAAATTTAGGGGGTGGAAGCTGAGATCATTTTCTGATAAAGCAAAACATCTGTTAACCTTGAGTGCTATCATGTCTGCCTCCAGCCGCCAAGAAACCTCCACTTCTGTTCTGTGTTATCAGTGGGTGATACTTTGATCAGCAGGAAAAGTCTAGGGAAATTCTTTATGGAGAACAGAGCAGTGCTGGTGTGCATCCGAAGGGTGGCTGCTCTAGCTCATCTGTGAGCTCCCTTGAAATGCAGGTCTTCTCTTTCACTTGGTCAGTGGATTAGCTATGCAAGGTCTGTTCTGCTCAGCAAGGGAAGGAAATTCTGGTAAATCAATAGTCAGGAAGTGGACCTGCAGAGGATGCAGGAGGCAAAACAGTGTCTTCTCAAAGTTATTTTCAATGATAATATTGACAGGGGTTTTTTTGGTGTGTACAACTGTTTCAGCTGTCACTGCATGGAAGTTTTACATTGTCAGAGAGAACATTTGAGTAAACAAAAACCTTGGTTTTTTCCATTCAAAATTGTCTGTGCAATCCTATACATGCAGGGATTAAAACAGAGTTAGCAATAAGGAAAAAGCAAAATCTTCACTTCGGGTGTCTGCAGTCATACCAGGTGTCCCTCTCTCAGACTTGAAGGGTGGACTCTCCTAGGACTCAAGACAATCAGTAGTCTGGCTTACTTTGTGTGTGAGAATGGCAGATAGGCTTAAAACTTGCTTTAATTTTTTTCTCTATCTGTTCCTGAATCTTACCTCTCAATGACCTGAGATGGTATCCATTTTTCTTAAGCCCGTGGCCTGGGACACTAATACTCCCTTAAGTATCTCTAATCAGAAATTTTTGTAATTGATATCTGTTTGTGTACATTTGGTTATTGAGAAAGTAAGCAGAGAGATGTCTACCAAATTATTTTGATTAAATCCCAGATACTGTGTTCTAAATGGAAAAATCAAATGTTTTGCAGAAAGGTCTTTGATATCTACCAAATCCTCAATGATGTCAGATTTTCTACCTAACATCGTTATGGTTATGTAGTTGTTACTCTTTGAAGGTTCTTTAAATACATCTCAGCAGCGATGCTAACAGCTGTGGGATCAGGAATGAAGAATGCAGTTACTGTTCAGAGCTGACTGAATTTGGAAGCTTTCCTTCCAATTTACTGTAATTATGTCACTGCAAGAGATGTTGTTAAACATGTTAAGGGTCAATGAGAGAGAATTTAATTATATCATGCTGACAGTTCTTTTGCTTTCCATGCATAAAGTATTAAATGTTAAAACCCTTGGACCGATTAGTAGGAAAATGAAGATTAATGTCTTATCATACTGTAAAGAGAAGGAAATATGGGTAATGTTAGTGAAAAAATGAACCCTGATAAACTAGATAGCTATAATACTTTTGTGGGAAGGACTAGGATAACAGAATATAACATTTGGTTTTGTTAATGAAAAAAAGCCTTATGAAATAAAACAAAACTCAGATGTTTGATCACTTCACAGTGACATCATATAGGCACTCGCTGCCTCCACATATCCTCACTGCACACTTTCCATGCAGAGCTCACTGTGGAGGGGGGTGGCTGGAAGCAGCTGCCTTGCCTCAAATATTCCAGATAGAAGCTTTTCAAAACAATCTGCTGGTGATCAGGGAACTTGTGACTAAATAATTTTTAGTGGATGTTTCATCAATTTGTCTCATTTTCAAAGCTCTGCTTCCTTCAGGATTTTCTGTTGCAAGAGTCATGAAAGACAGCTAATGTTAATGTTGTTTGTGTTATGGATTGTTGTTACTCTGTCCCTAGCACACAATTTTACAATCTGTGTATGTGTTTGTCAGTTTTGTACTGTGTTCAGTGCAGATGAGTTTACTTGGATGTGAGTCATGCAAATAATTAATAACAGTGCCACCCACCCAGAAATCTCAGTGTCCTGGATATTACAAATTACAGTCATAAGGGTAAACTGATGTGCAACATTAAATTACTTGCTGAGGGCCACTTAAATCAATGGTCAAATTCAGCCTGCCATCCACGACTGCAGGAGCACAGTGGAAAAACAGGGCACCATGTAGCTTCTGCTCATGTCCATCTATGTTAAAATGAAAAGCAAGAAATATGATGGAGTTAACAAAGACTTTAGGACAAGTGAGATAACTCTTCTAAGACAGCCTTCTAAAAATGTACTCTGCATCAGTAATGTCATTTCAGATTGTATGGAAGTGAAGACAAATTCATTGCACTTACAGGCTGTCTGAAAACGTAACTCAAAATATTGAGGTGAACACACACTGGCCTTTTCGCTCACTTACAGAAGAACAAACACACAGTTGTAATATTTTCTGACTTTCCTTTGACTATACATTTGAGTCGAAGTATCTTCAAGAACAAAAATGTTTGAGTTTAATGCAAATATTATTGGCTTTTTTTCCGAAACAGTGAAGTTACACAGCTTCATAATTCTTTAGATCATTTTCTGAATGTTTTTTAGTATCCACCTGCCGTTGTTTTTTGGATACAGTGATTAGTAAGTATTCCATCAAATCCCCATAGATCTGTACTTACAATATTTTCTACAAGCCACATGATGAAAATATTTATCATTTGGATGAAATAATGAAAATTACCTTATTTGATTTCCTTGTATAATGCTGCCAAAGTCTGTAACAATAATGATGATAAATATAAACTCAGAATACCTTAGCTAAGACTTTGTAACGAAAAAGCATCAAAAACATATTCAACTGCTTTATAGGGACTTTGAGATAGAGCAGCTGGTTGGAAACAGAAATAGTTCAATTTGTCTCATTTGAGTGTGCATTTACACAGTGAAATATGCTTGATTTGTACATTAAAACTGTGGAAGAGGCCAAAGACACTCCCAGAGTCCATATATGAGAGTGTAAAACTGCAACATAGCACAAAATAGAGCCACAGATACATTTTTTTCAAAAATGCAAATCTCATATTCTAAAAACAGAATACCCTCCAAAAATATGAGTTGCAACAATAGCTGTAGCCATTTCCATGTTTACCTCCTAAAAAGCACTATTCAGTCATGGAAATTGGTATGCCCATTAATATATCCACACAAACCTCTGCTCTTTTCTGGTATTTGTGTGTCAGACATTTAAACCTGTTTTAGCTGCTCTATTTGAGACTGTCTGCAGAGGAAGAAAACAGGAGCTGTAGGAAGCAACCCACCAGTGACCTATCGAGTTTCACTGAAACTGCTGTGTGGGATTAGGCAGAGAGATTGCAAATAAAAGAAGAATGGAAAAATCTATGCATCTTTGTGTCGTGAGGCAGTGTCTGACAGTTAATTCAAGCCTTCTTAGTGCCATATATGCACTGTTGTATCAGCTGAGAACCAGGATTCTGCTGCCGAGCTGGAGCTACAGGACTGCCTGGCTGCTGAGAGGATGTGCAAATTGTTGGTGCTCCCAGCTGACTTGATAACAACAGCCCTGGTGCTTTCTGCTATTGCCTTGGTTTCACAATAAACGTAGTTGGTGGGTGGGTGTTTCCAGTCGGTGGTGTCTACAAGCTGTGTTTAGCAATAGTCATGTAGCAGTAAAAATAACCAAGCCAGACTTTCTCAACAGATCTCTTTCCCTTACACTGAAAGAAAGAAAGACAAAATATATTGCTTGCACTTTCCACACCCTGGACATAATTTTAAGGACTTTCTTTTTTAATCTCACACATCTTAGTTTCCTTTCACCTCCTTTCCACCCAGAAAATACTAGATGCATAACAAGAACTTTAGACAAAGCCAAAGGTGATGGCAAGTCTGAAAATAAATATTACAATCCTGTAAAGTACTCTTTGGCCTTTGGCAAAGACGGCCTCATATCCCTTGTTTGTTTTTCCCATCTTCTCAGTGACTATCAGTTCAGCTAGTTTTCAGTAGCCCATAACATATATTAAAAAATAGTTTTCTCCTGATTGTGGTAGAGATGGCATGAAGCCAAATTGTGGACTCTGGATCTGTTGTGATTGGACCTGTTTTCAGACCCAGGGATGCAGAGAGAAAAGATTTGCTTGTTCGGTCTGCACATCTCTCTGCCAGGCAGGCATGTTGCCCATAGCACATTTTCTAGTGTTAAGTCTAATTTTAAATGTGGTTTCCTCCACTTCCTTACACTAGCCTTTTGTACTTAGAGTTGATCTCATTGTCAAGCAGTTTTTCCATATGTTCAAGTGTTTGCTTTCTCAATTCCATCCCATTACTGCTAATAAACTCCCTCATACCGTGTTTAATAACTTCTCTTCTTACTACCTCCAACTATATGCAGACAACTATATGTTTCCCTGTAGTCAGAACTTAATCAGCTTGCACATGCAGAACACATCAGGAACTTCCACGGGTTTATGTGCAGAATGGCTGGCCCTGTATCAGCAGGATTTTCTGAAAAAGGTCAGTCTCTCACACATCCCAGTGGCCTAGGAGCATCAGTCCTGGGACCTGCTGAAGCATGCTCCACTGGAAGAGTGACCAGGGCACATTTCTCCAGGTAGGAAGGGAACCAGGATGAAAGAGAGAAAGAGAATGAGAAAAACAAAAAGAAAGGGAATGAGAAAGAAAATGAGAAAGAGAACAAGAAAGAGAAAGAGGAGCTTCTTTCCCTTCTAGCACCTAGAGGAGAGCTGGGCATGGGTGGCAGGAAAGGAATTTTATTACATGCTTCCTTCCTCTCTCCCTGCTTCCAGGTGCCTAAACTTTATTTGCCATTGCCCATATATTAGCCTTCCAACCCCTCTAAGATATGTGTGTTTGGCTTCAGCTGGGATGAGGGGCCCTGGACAAGCACAATGGGACCTGGTGGACAGTCTTGTGGGACCAAGGGGTGCTTCTTCCCAGTTGTAGAGGAGAAACAGGCAATAGGGAAGGAAACAGTGAGAGGAAAGAGGATGTTTGAATAAGGTCACTGTCAATCCACTAAATATAAACAATAGGGATCCCTCATGCTAAATTTAGATGGAGATAGACAATGCTTTACTATAGTATTCATCTGGAGAGATTAGGATAGCAGATCTTATTTATCCCATATGTACAGATTTCCCCAGCTAACTTGCACCTCCTTACCATGAGAAATTTACATCAGTATCATGCGCTCTTCAGATGCACAAAACTTTCCTTCATCTTCCACCTTATCTCATAGGTGTGTAACTTCCACTGCCAAAACAGCATAGGTACATTTAGTCCATCACTATCCTCGAAAGACACAGTAATCACTATGTTTTTGCTAATGTTGTCCAAGGAACTGGTTTTACAGATATATTCTTATCAAGACTAAATAAGACTCAGCCCAAAGTAGTGGGTTTCCCAGTATTTCAGCAGAGAGAAAATTCATCCAATTTGTGCAGGATCCAGTTCAGTTTCTTCTCTTCTTCTCAAATGTGAACAAACATCACCTTCTCTCCAGCAAATGTACCAATGAGGAAAGTTCTTTCCTGCTCACTAATTTGTGGTTCTTACACTATGTGTAAAATACTCAAGCAAATGGGGAATGTATCCCAGCTTATCTGCTTTTATGGATGAAAGCTCATCCAAAAGGGTATCCTTTTTTATGACTTTCAATACTGAATGACTAAACCATTAGATATCAGAGATGCTAGTTTTCTTATTTTGTGTAAAAAGGGGTTGTTTCCAGCAGATAATTAAAAAAAAAAAAAAAAAAAAAAAAAAGGAGCGTATCCCAGAGATAGCTGGGACGAATGCCCTATTCACTGGGATAACTGTTGGTTACTTGGGACAACATCCTATCTCAGTGACATGGGATAATTCCTTATTGTTGTTGTTTACTTCTGGGTAGCTCTAATAGCTCACCACAAGTCTGCATGGATCTCCCGCTTAGGTGACTTTGCTTTTCTTAGCAATATTTTGTTGCTGGCAATATGGATTGGACTTTGCAACCGGGTGCAAAACCTAAATCAATAACTACTCTCCTGCCTCTCAGGACACTCTCTCAAGTGTCCTGTATCAGTGTGCTGTATACTCACAACCTCGCTGTATCCCTCTGTGCTTCCTCTTCGAGTGAGCTTTAAGTGACTTTCATGCACAGCTTTGTTGAGATATTTGAGGAATGCTCCCACCCCAACTTCGTGGGAACTTTGGGTCTGAATCCCTCTGAGTTAAAGGAGACTTTCAATGCTTTAGCACAAAGGGAATAATTCTGTACAGGAGTGTGCTCAACAGAAGCTTGCTTTCTTTATATCTTCCATGGACCATTCTTAGTGAAAAACTGTACCTGGACTCACCTTTAGCAAAGGCTTCTGTTTTTTAAGGAAGTTTTCCTCATAGTAAAAGGCACTTAAGAACCAGAAAGCAACACTGAAGATACCTTCCTGTTTTACCATTTTCTTGCATATATGTTCTTATGCACTGGGTTGGATTTTTAAAATAATTTTATTTCAACCTACTTAATTTTTCCCTTGCACAGTGAAGGGAGGCATCAGTACTTTGCTCCCTGTTCCACTGGGAAGCAAAGCACCAAAGTCTGTCTGACCTGCCCATGGATATTGGGAATTTCCACCTCTGCCAGTTCACCACAGAGAAACCAGTTTGTTGGGGTTTTTTAATATGTATCAAATCTAAATTACACTCAGGCAATGAGCTATCCATGAGCCAGCAGTATGCCATGGGGCCAAGAAGGCCAATGGTATCCTGGGGTGGATTAGAAAGAGCATTGCCAGCAGAAAAGAGGGAAGTGATCCTGCCCATCTACTCAGACCTGGTGAGGCAAATCTGGAATATTGTGTCCAGTTCTGGTCTCCTCAGGACAAGAGAGACATGGAGCTCCTGGAGCGGGTACAGCAGAGGGCAAAAAGATGATTGAGGCACTGGATCATCTCTCTTATGAGTAATGGCTGAAGGAGTTGGGCTTGTTTAGTGTTAAGAAGACAATGAGAGGGGACCTCATCAATGTCTATAAGTATCTGATGGGAGGGTGTCAAGAGGATGGAGCCAAGCTCTGCTTGGTGGTGCCAAGCAATAGGACAAGAAGCAATGGGCAAAAACTGATGTGCAGGAAGTTTCACCTGAGGAAGAACTTCTTTACAGTGTGGGTGACCACTCACTGGAACAGGTTGCCCAGAGAGGTTGTGGAGTCTCCCTCACTGTAGATATACGAAAGTCACCTGCATGCAATCCTGAATAATGTACTCTGCAGGACTCTGCTTGAAGAGGAACTAAATGTACCCCTTCTGAGATTCTCTGTGTGTAGTATATATCATCTCTATCCCTACTTTTCTTTTCCTGAGATACATGCATCAAAAAATCAAAGCAGTTGAGGCAAATTACACCTTTTTATAAATTATATAGGTATTAAAAATATACAGATGTTTGTTTTATAGCTCACTATAAACCAGTTGCTTTGTATTTTAGAACATTGTTTATCCTCAATAGGGAACATGACCTCTTTTTGATTTCTAGCACACTGGAAGTTGGTAGCTTGTTTTTAGATAGTAATTCTAGTAAAGGGACGAATTAAGAAACATAACCAAGAAATAGGTGAAAAGGGCTATCTAGATGTCTTTATGTTAAAAACACTTCCATTCATGACATCTTGCTGGAACTCATTGTTTTTCTAGCATAATACTGTGCAAAATGAAAATAATTTATAACCACTTGCACTGTCTTGAAGCCCAGAATGTGCCTTAGAAAAACAATTTGGGATCACAATGAAAATGGCTCATTACCGAAGAAGCTGAAGTAACATCAGATTTAATTCATCATCTATTTGTTTGCCAGTAAAATTGTCTTTCATGCATTTGCTGCTCTACTTTTCCGATTCTGCATGTTAATACCTACAGATACTTTCTTTTAAAAGATTAAAGAAATATTGTGCTGGCATTAATCAGAGAGATTTTGTTCTCTTGGAGAAAATAATAACAACTATTCATCCTCATTTCAGGGGTCTTACACACAAAAACCTTACAACAGGATTGAAAGACTCTGAGGGTGGAGAACATGTCTGGAAGTTGTTCAAGGCAGCCTGGAGGGTTTTTTTGGTGTTTTTTTTTTTTTTTTTTTTTTTTTTTTTTTTCATTTGAAATGAAGGCTGAGCTGTTCAGTCGTGAATGAGAACAATAGTGGCTTTTAAAGGAATGCAGTTGGGAAGGCTGGCTTTTATTGGCACTTTGTGCAAGGTCTGTGCTTCCAGAGTGCTGTCAGATGCAAGTCTGGAGTGATTGAGGAGCTGGACCAGCTCTTTTGTGTTGCCTAAACTCAGATTTGGTCTTGCGGCGCACAGACTGTGATAGCGGCACCAGCCCAGCAATAATCAAAGACAGACAGGAAAGAGAAGAGAGTCTCCTCTGGAAAAGGCACTGTAGAAATTGAATTATAAAACAGAATGTGCATATTCCATTTGCCTGGGTGGAAAAGCCCACTGTTAGTAAGGTTTTAATTAAAGTAGGTTCTGGTTTTAAGTTTCACAACTGCATTTGGATGGTACTTAGGTAAATTACTAAAGGTATGGCTTTCCCAAAATTTCAGACCAAAAGTTTCATATGGGATTTTCTCTTGACAGATTTGAAGCTTCTGTGAAATCAAGAATTAAAATGAAATCTTCAGCAATCATTGACTTTTGCTGACTGAATATAAGGTTAAATCTGTTCAATCATTTAATATCTCTCTTAATGAGAAGTCAGAAATGTGTATGAAGTAACAAATAGTTCCCAGAACAGGGAATCAAAAAACACTGGGCAGGTCAAAGAACATTCAGATGGGCTGCAGTAATATCCTGAAGAAGGAAGCCTGGCAGGCAGAATTGTTAGCATTGTATTATTATTTATATTACAAGGAGACCCCATTGCACTAGGGTTGCTCAGGCCTGTCCCAGAGCTTTTGACCTGCTCTCCACCTACCTCTTTTCCAAAATCACATCCTGAAAGAAGGACAGTGTTAAAAATATGAAATACAAGTTAAGCATATTGTTACCAGACTCTTCCATGTCAGTTTTTTTTTTAAATAGAAATGACTACTATGATGAATATATAGTGAAAGGAAATAAAGATAGTTAATACGGCAAATCAAACCTATTCAAAAGGAATTGGTTTTGAACAGAAGAAATGTTTAGGTGATCTGAGTATGTTACAAGGTATCATGAATTTTCTCTCTCATCTTGACTTTGTTTTCTGGGACCTAAACTTCATATTCACTAAGTTATTCTTTCCAAGAAATAATGTTCTCCCAAAGCATACTTTGATGTTTTAGGGCTTTTCACCCAGTCAATACAGAAGTCGTATTTATGAGGACATATTCCAGATATACTGCCACATTTCTACCACATGTGTGTGCATTGAACTATCTTTCTCTTCTAACATGACAGCTTTATCTCAGAACAAGTTTCTGAAACTCCCTCTTACCTTGTAAATTCTATAGATGCAGTTGTATGATGTTTAGTTTTATGTAAAGAACCAGGCATATATTGCAGGATTTAAAAATTCCTTTTATCCCGTTGAGTTGAATGCATTAAATAACATAAAGAAATCAAAAGAAGCCTGTCCATCATAATATTTCTAGAATCCCAGAATATGCAGGAATATACTTGTCAGAGGTGAAAAAATCTATCTGTAATTATACTATATTTGGTAAACAGAATAGTCTATGAAGTAATTTTCTTGGTTCTTAAGTTGTAAAGTTCAATAAAATTAAATCCTTTTATTAATCATGTTTATTTTCCTGACAGTACAGCTACAAATCCTGATAGGTTTCATACAAAGGTAGTCTCACCCTAGAAAGTCCACAGCCTACACTCATGGTGCAAAGATGAGAAAACACATAAAGGGAGGAACATAAATGTGAAAAAACTAGTGGAGAAAACAAACAGAATACACAGAGGAGGCCATTTCTCCAAGAGCATTAGCTTGAAGTCCTTGTTTGACATTATCTATTATTGATAGACTCAATCACAGGCTACAAAACAGTAACTCATTTTGACATCTTTATAATCTAATTCCTGTTGTTTGTCTGATGTTGGCTGAATGGCAGCCTGTAATCCGTAAAGGCTCCAAAATCTTGATCAGAATTTAGGGAATGAGTTGCAAGAGGCATATACTTCACAGTATGCAGATTTGTATCATTGCTTTCACTACATTCACTGCATCTATGGTCCAGTTGTCAAGTGGGATTATTTAACTCATTCCATTCTTAAACCATGTGAGACGAGCAAGCAGTACAGGTGTTCTCAGCTGCAAGCACGCAGAGGGAAGTGTTTCAGGCTTCTTACCTCGGTACTTGCACTGTGTTCAGAAAACCTGGGCTCTGGCCCTGACCAAGACCTAATTTCTATTTTCATCAAATATATGACATTTCCCTTCCCTTCCCTTCCCTTCCCTTCCCTTCCCTTCCCTTCCCTTCCCTTCCCTTCCCTTCCCTTCCCTTCCC
>JAWWEU010000001.1:96050027-96080316 GCA_035583155.1 Acropternis orthonyx | reverse complement strand
CCCCCAAGTCTTAGAGCAGAGATTTTTATTTTTTTTTCAGGCAAATGCTGTCCCCTTACTAAATTTCTGAATAGAAACCCCATAGGCATTAACAGGAGAAATATAGAAACTCAGAATTCTTCCATATCTTGCAGAAGAAAGAAATGGAAGAAAAGAAAAGGAAACCATGAGAAGCCAGCAGTCATACTGTCTTTTCCAATACTCTTCTCTTTCAGTCTCAGGACCAAACCCAAATCTGCTGAGATTGTTCATTGAACAGCCTTTGCAGCACTGGTTGTTGCAGATCCACACCTGTAACCAACAGTTACCTTTGCAGCACAAACTGTATCCAGTGTGAATGTGAGGCAATTACAGTAAACCTCAAATGAGCATGAATTTAAACTATCTTCCTTCTGTTTCGATGATCTATTGGCTTACCAATTTCTCTTCCAATACGGGTTCAGATTTGGGGATTCAGTGTCTGGGCTAAGGAACATTGCAGCAGCAGCAGTTGTTCATTATGTTTTCTTTTTCATTCCTCCTTTTTATTTGTCATCACCCTTTGTTCCTTCCTCTCCCGACTGCAGCTGTAAGTGTAGGGTTAATTGTTTCAAAGGGACAAATACATTACTTGAACTCAAAACAACAAACACACGTGCACACACACACACACATGCAAGTCTTGCTTTATTTATGAAACTTATAGTTGTTATTTTTACTTTCTATTTTGGGAGTTTTAAGTTAGTTTTGACTCAGACTCTGGAAGTGAATTATTTTATTATTTTTCTTCAGTGCCTTCCTGGAACGAAGTAAAGTGCATTTACTTCTTACCAACTGCAATCTTCTCAGAAGTCTGTTACATGATGATGTTTTGGAACAAGGGGACCCAGCAGAGGTCTGCCCTTTTGGCAGAGGTATGACAGATCCATATTTTGTAAGATGATCTTTTGCATAAAACCTTAAGCTGTTGCAGCTGGCTTTTTTGACTGTGTCTATAAGGAAAGGCAAGGGAGCGGCTCCGAGAGCAGGCGTGCCATTTCCAAGCCTTGTGCGTACTACTGTCGAACGCTTGGCCATAACTCCGTCTCAGTTTCCCTTCTTGTTTTTTTTTTTCTGCCAATGGTTATTTCAGATCCCTCCCATGCTTCTGCAGGTCACATGAATAACACAGTGATCTTTAGGAGCACCAGAGTAGGTTACTGAGGAAGGATAAGGAGTTAAGATATGAGTACATGTTAAGAGTAAAGTAGGAGCAGTTTGAGGAGGCAGATGGATCTCAGTATCACCCAAATCTCTCTCCAGCACTACCTATTATTCTTTCATTATACATCTGGCTATATGACCACATGCTAAATATATTGGAGACTGGTTTCTGCAAGAAGGACAAAGCACATTTCTATGATAGTCTGTCAGTTCATGAACTGGTCTCGATGAACCTGGGTTAAATTTAACAAAAAATCCTGTAAGCAGACCTTAGGAATTCCAGTTCCTTGCAGATAAGGTATCTCTCAGGAGAAGGCAGAGTTGAACATTGTACAAACTCAGGATTTAGGCTAGACTAGGCCTGGGAAGTGCTTGGGTGAGATTTAATCTAGAACAAAATTTAGAAAGATGATATTACTTCTTCAGAACAGACTTCTGCTTTCACACATCATCTGTGTTGTTATAGGACCATCTGACATATTACAGACTTACAGACTGTACAACAAAAAAATTGACTAAACAGGAATAATGGAATTGCCTTTGAAATGAGTAGATTCTAAATACATATGTTTTTAATGGAAAATATTTCAGAAATATTTTGTGGTGTTTTAGAGAAGACAAAAATTATCTTCCTTGTTCTGCTTTTCATCTTCCCACAGAGTGACGGAAAGAAGTCATTACTACTCTCTGGAGATGTTGTGTAGCACCAGTTGTGGAATATCAATGCACAAGGCTCATAAAATCATTTCCAGCTTGCCAGCTCTAATACCTCAGGGGGGGGCTTTGTTTTCATTTCTGTTTTTTGAGATAGGGAAGAGAATGAGAAAGGGACCTATGACCCCTAAAGGACAGAAAAAGCTTTTGGAGAAGAAATAAACATATTTTTTCTGTTGTTCTCAATACTAGTACTCGAAATGTCGTATGTAAATGAAACACAGTTGTTTGGGTTAACATGTAGACATATTTTGAACAGTCAAGTAGAGCAGATGTGTTTTTTCTTTCAGCATATATGAGCCCTCAACTGTATGCATTTGTTATAGCAGCAGCAGATGTTGATTTAATGTAATTTTATATATATATATAAAAATTAGATATATCTATATTTTCATTCATGTGTATATACCTGTCTAGAAATGTAAACTAAGCCCCCTCTTCTCAAACTGGATTTTACTGAAATTAAATAAATAAATAAATAATGACAAAGCAGAGCTTCTCTGTAAGTTAAATTCTGAAATTCCAGTTTCATTCTCAGGATGCTGAATTTGAATTTTCATCAGCACAATTCTCCCAAGCCAACACTGGTAAATCTGCAGAAGCATTTACCATAAAATGTGGTTTTTGGGGGGATGACTGTTTATGAAGTGAGATATTTAGCTGAGAAGTATGGTGAGGCACAAGAACTGTTTGCCACTGAAGTTGCTTTTCTGTGCCAGCAGCTACTGTGATCTTGGTCAGTATGTGATTTTCAGAACCGATGAAGCTCATGATGTGTAACAGTAGTCCATTTTAATACTTCAGTAATTGTGAAGGTGATATGTCCAGCAGAGAATGGGCTCCATGGGATTTTCCTTGCAGTCCAACTTGTGAGGAATAATAGTAATTATAATTGTTTAATAGAGACTGTAATTTGGTGCTGGCTGGGTGGGTCATGGCCCACAGCTATTTGAGGCAATGCTTCTCTTAAAAGTAGTGGAAATGGTATTGTCCCATAAATGTGCCTAACACCAGGTCCCTTAAAATGCCTGATAAAGATTTATATGTATAAACCGTACTCTTATACAGCATAGGTGCTAATGATACTTGGAGAAAATGACAAAGCAATAGCTAATAGATAATCCCCCCCTTGCTCCAGAGATATTTCAAATAAAACTGCTGGACTGATGTTCATATCATTCCATATTAATGCCCACCTGGAATAGCCATTGCCCTACTCAGTAGGAAGTTCACCGTGCTCCCATCATGATTAAGTGGTGTCTGACACCATGTGCTTGTTCATTTTATGTCACAGTACCATAATGTGGAAAACAGGGAAGAAACAGGCTTTGTGCTTTTATTTATTAGTGTTATGGAAGACTTGGGAAAAAAACCCAACCCAAGGCTTCTCTTCTAGAACAGATATAAACCATCACAACCTCAGTGTATATGTTTAAGTTATATTTACCTTTCTCCCCCTGTTTTTAAACAATGGAGTTTGTATTTTCTAAATGTAGGACAAGCAATAGTTACAGATGACAGGTTGTGGAAGTAGCAACACCTGGTCATGCATTTGCTCTCAGGAACTGGGTAAATTCATCAAAATGCAAAGATTTTTGATAGGTGCTTTCTAAATTTTATATTTTTAAATGTAATAAGAATGGAAACTAGATTTGTGTGGAAGTCTTCAGTGCTTCAGGATTTATAGGTCTGTGTTATTGGACACTTAAATTTGAACATTTTCAAATACAGAATTCATGTATGAGCAGGCACGCCCAGACACTTCAGGCCAAGATATTTTTTCTGAGCAGACTTACTAGAAATGATTGAATTTCCATTCAAGGATGCCAGAAGTGTTTTTCACATTTCCTAAATAGTGTGAAAGACCCTTTTTCAGTTATATGGCTCGCAGAGAGTAGAAATCTATTTTACCAGTAAGTTTCTGAATCTGAGCTATTCCTGAGCATCAATTTGAATGTTTTATTTGGAATGCAATGCAATAAGTGATGTGAATATCATGCAAGGTATGTTCAAAAGCTGCCTTCTTGTGCTCCTTAAAAAAGTTTGGACACCCTCCCTGGGACTGTTCCTGTAAATAATTCAGGGTAGCTACACCAGGGGCTATGGCAATAACACTATTTTTTTTAAATTGTTATATAATTTACTGACTTTCATCCTGATGTGATGCAGGGTGACACAGTGTATATATCCATCTGGTACAAGGGGGAGTGAGTATATGTATTAGTCTGAAAGATGTTTATATCCAGAAAAGGCATATATTTCAGAATAACTGGTGAATTGCTCTGTTATAACAGACAACTGACAATCACTGCAGAGTGCTCAGGGCTTAGGAGTTTGAGAGTGAGTTTCTTTGGGAAGATGTCTTTATGGAGAAATTGATAGACAATATGGATGTATGTTAGGACTGATTCTAGGAGAATATTAATCTGCAATGATATTTTATTGTATATATGCCAAATCTCAGATAGGAAAAGACCTCATCTTGTAAGTGTTGTAACTGAGCAGATGCAAACAGACTTCTCAAGTTTCTTTTCCAAAACAAATTCAAGAACTCTTCACCCATTTGTACAAGCAGGAGGTGGGAAAGAGAGTAGGGGATGTCAAGAGAGATATGGAAGCAGATCTCTTCCTGGGGTACTGCAGGTGGCCAAACTCAGACCAGAAGCAAATACAGCAGCTGCCTGTCAGGACAATGCCATGGCAACTCCTGGGCTCCCAGAGGCAAAGTCAGGCCACTGATGTCTCAAAGTAAAAAGCTCTACCAGACATTTACCCACCGTGAAAGACACAGCTCTCACACACCTATTAGGGACTAATTTTTGTCACCTTAGCAAAGTCTGAGGAAGTTCCAAAATGCACAAGTTGCCACTCATTTTATCATCCATTTCCAAAGGTAAAACTCCAGATATTTAGCACTGTAGATCCCAGATGAGCAATTCCAGTTAAAAAAGATCTCCAATTTCTTAAGACAATCTGAATCTAGAAGGACGTTGATGAATGAAAGTCTTGCTTTAGAGGTCATACAGACAACATGTTTTTATATTAAAGAGTCAGGTTATCTGGTTTATTTATAGTTGGAAAATATGTGAATTGTTGAACTTCTTTGTAAAATTCTTAAATTTCCTGTCTATCTGTGTATAGGGATATAGCAAGGTCAAACACAGTGTAGGAGAGATACGCAGAAAAGGAAGTTAGTAGTACATAACAGAAGGTCCCTTTTCCCAAGGAAAAACTTGGAGGAGTGTTTGACATAAAATGAATAGTAGCAGGCTCCATACATGAAAGACCAAATTATTAAGATTGACAGTAAAGAAAAGAAGGAAGAGAGAAAGCTCTGCCTGTCTCAGTATGAAGGATCCACAAGGTTTAAGATATGAACAGGGGCCTGAGATGTCTGTAGACCGTAATAATTTGAAAGCTGGAAGGAGAAATAATGAGGGTCACCGCTTGACTTTTTGGGATTATTCTGTTTGTGTTCTAGGATTTATATGTCATTGCCATTAGCAACTGTCTCCTGATAACATCAGCTTTCAGAAATACATGGGATAGTACATTCCCAGTAGTTCAAGGTTCAGTACTAATGTAGTAAAAAGATTTGCCATGTAGCATGCATTGAGAGTGATATTCCAACAGTCTCTCTACAGATGAGTTTCCCAGTGCATCCATCTAATTTCCCTGTTTACTGTTTAACAATTATTCAAGATATGGTAAATGTCATTCAAATCATTCTACCATGAAATTAAATTTTCAGTTATTTTCATGCCGCCACTGAAGTTGTGGTAATGGTCACTGAAACTAGCAAGACAGCCAAAGATGATTTGACCTGCCTAATATTCGGTAAGAAAGCTTTTTGAAGAGATAGCACATTATATACCAAGTAATTTTAGATACACTCGATTATAAAACCACCAGTATTTAAAAAACATTATGATTTTTATGAATATATTAAATGACTGCTTACTTAGAAAGCACTGTAACTCTGTCAGTTCAGGACATATCACATTATTTTCAGAGCATTATTTGGTTTTCATCAGGCTGTAGGAAACAATAAATAATGTCTTTTAAAGCTTACAGAACATTTTCAAATTGCTATTTGAAAATAATGATGTTCAACAAAAGGATCCATTTTGGACACAAATGTTCCCATAGTTCAGCCAACTCTATTTGTTTCATTGTTTTAATGCCCAGGATTATAATGATCATACAGTTCAGTTATGCTGTTTATTATCTTCTTGCGAACCCCTCAAGAACTTTTAAACCAAAAATACTTGTCAGTCATCGTAAAACAAACAAACAAACAAACTGAAAAGAAGAGCTCTTGTAATGTAATCTGCAAGATCTGTTGTTACAGATCTCTAATCTGGTCTTCTTATGAGGATTCCTGACACATGAAGGATTCAACATTACAGAATGAGAAGAAATGAAGGTGGATTTCTGCAGACTAAAGTTATCACCAGAATAAAGCACAGTTTAAATCCTCATGGTTGTTCTCTAACAAGAGTTCACTGCCCAACATAATGTTGCAAAGGGCACTGCTAGGCACTCTGCTTCTGCAGTAGGGAGTCCACTGCCTATTACTTGGCAGTTTTATCTCAGGCCTGTGTGATGCCTTGTAGTTCTAAAAGGTTTCTATGATTTTTTTTTCTTTTAGCCCAGAGTGCAAAAAGACCTATTTTGTAGACAGAGAGGTACAGCCAATATGATAGAATGATTGAAAGAGAGCACTCATCAGCTCATTGTGCTGAGAACTAGAAGGAATGAGAAAGACAGTTTTTGTTGTTGAGACAAAATTTTCCATCTGAGAAAATGGGCTGCAACATTTCCAGCAGTGTTTATTCAGACAGAATAGCATAAAATGCTACTTAAGGTGACAGAAGAGGTAAAGGAGAATGTTGTATGATGCAGTATTCTCAAATTTAAAAAGAAATCATAATCCACATCCAGAAAGAGAAAACTGAGCAACTTCATATTAATTACTTGGTTTTCATTAGCTATATATATCTCAATTATTTTTCAGCCCACCTAGGTGTCATCTTCATGCAAGTAATTAATTTGTCACTGATATACCGGTCATCTTATCCCTAAAATGTTCTCTCTAGCTGGCCAGATTAACCCTTCCCTAGGGGAACCCCGTCCCCTCTGTTGATGTCCATGCGTTCTCCAAGAGTCTGGATCCACTATAAAAGACTCTTGTAGATGTCTTAAATGGGACAAGATGAATGTCACCTTAGAAGAGAAAGATTTTATCCCAATTTTAGGGAAGCATTTATATTCCAACAGCACTAAAAATGCTAGCTGTGCTGTGTTTTAGGCTCTTTGGACTAATTGTGTTAGGGTGCTGATAGGACTTCAGAAATGCATGAGTAGCATTGTGTCCTAATTCTGTAGTGAGCTGCAGGGGCTGTGAGAGTCAGCACTGCTTTGGTGTTTTCTGATACCATTTCTCTAATCCAGGCTGAATTTCAGTAACTGTCAGATTCATCAGAAAACACAAGGAATGCTTCACACTCCCACAGAAGACAGTCTGTATTTTCAGTCACTCATGGGATTTGAGAGAACAGTCTGAGTGTTTTCAGGCAGAGGGCAAAGGTGGCCCATGATCTCCTACTTGCATCTTTGACTTCCCAGAATTACCAAGGAGTTTACTTTTGGTAAGACTGTCCAATTGCATTAAGTAGTAAAAGGAAGAAATAGTAAATCCAGAGCGAGTTCCCACTGCCAGTTCCATAAAGGCCATTTTGCCAAATGTGCTTTGTGAAAAAAAAAACTCCTTTCCTTTCAGGAAAGCAAGGCAAAACCATATCTCATTTATATGACCTGACTTAATGTGTAATACTCTTCTACTGCTCAGAGGATACAGGTGACTGTGGGGCTGCTTCAAACTGGAATTGTAAAGATCCTTAAGATGTGTAATATTAAAGGACTTAAGGCTCCCACAAGCTTTATGTACCTCTAGAATGAGACGAGACCAAAACAAAAATTTTGAGGATTTATACTTTAGACTCAGAGGGACACGGCCAGCAGTTTTTTTCCTATGCAACTGCTCTTTACATGGCAATAAGCTCAGATGAAGAAATATCATATGGCTAGTTGCAGTGTAGATGTTCTGGAGTTCTGGAGCTAAAACCGTGTGGAGGCCAAACAAATGTTCTTATCTTTTTACAAGGATGTTTAACTTAAGTGATTGGATTCAAGCCTGTCTTTGATTTATATGTATCTTATTATGCATTTATATTTCTATTATTGGCAGGTTTCCTTACAGAAGATTAACAACACCTGGCACTTACATGCAGTTACATATACATAGAGATAATAAATATGTCATTTAGACTAACAAAATATGTTTGAAGTAGACCATCCCAAAAAATATTTGTTAAAATATGGCAGCTGTCATATTTTGGACTGAAGACAGGGTCCACTAGGGGCCACCATACACCTCAGAAAAAATTCCCAGGGGAAAATCTTAAAATACATTCCACTTGTACTTGACTTTACATTTCTCACAACATTTATTTGCAAAATTTGCAAAGAAATGGTTTTCTTGTAATTAGGTTTTTCTTTCTATCTCATTCATTTCCATTGGCACAGTTGTTCACATGTGCACTAAGTGACAGCCTCACTTCATGAAAGGTGCTTTCTCTGTGAATTATTCCCAATAAAATGAACTGTGCTCACCATTAGTTTTTAGAATTACAAAAATAGTGACGTAGTCTGCATTGTGTTTTCAAATAGGTACATTTTGAGAGAAGACCATTTGATTTCAGCAAAGTATAATTTATGCTGCAGCTGTAATTAAAATCACAATGTGTTGCAAATACTTTCATTGGAGATGGCTCTCCAGGAGAGGTCTAGGATTTTCAAGTAAAATGTTCTGTTCAGTCACTCAGCTAACTACTTTTAAGAGATACAATGCCTGCAGGAACCACAGTAAAAATAACACTTAGAAAAGTTACCTTGTTTCTTTGGCAGAGGCTGCATATACATAATTTCCACCTCCACCTCTTCTCTTTATCCACACACATTAATCCCAGTTGAACAGTAATTGACAATACAGAGCATCCTGTAAGATTGAGTCATTTGTTAGTGTTAGAAACACCAGAACCCTGAAATCCTGAGTGCAAAGAGTTTGTTTTCACCAGCACACCATTCAGAATTATTATATCTCTATATATGTATATCTAAAAATAGTTGCATGCTTGGGCAGATGTTCAGTTCATATGTATATTGATGCTATGATTTCACTTTGCCCAAAAAACTGTCTGAATGGATTAAGATTCCTGATTACGTTCACATTTTTTACATGTTTCATGTAAAAAATTTAAAGGTATGTCAGCACATTTCTCGTATAAACGACAAGAATTAAGATACCAGGTAAGATATTTTTTTCTTTTTCCTTTTGGGATATCCTGTACAGATTTTCCATTCTCAAAATTCTTACATTTAAGACACTTTCTTAAGCAAAGTGAAAGGTTTAAAAATACCAATTTATATCAATAACTATTTCTCAGTTAAGATCATGGGGCATTCACTGGAGTCGTATTGAGACTCCTATTAAAAAGAGGTTGAATCTTGCTCTTTTGCAGTTCTTCCCATTTTTCTATGCAAAAAAATAGTTCTTTAGCTGAAAGCTGCCTTTCTTTCTCCTGGTAATTTTTTGATCTGTGTGTTCAACCAACTGCTTTGCAGAACAGAATTGCCTTTGGCTGCTTTTGCCTTTCTGGAGAATCCTGGAAGTGAAAAAGAGTTTATATAGGGGCTAATATAGGCTGTTACACTATGATTAGTACTTGCAGTACATATCAGTTTTAAACTGCTAGTCCTTTGACAGTGTGAAATGTTTAAAGAGGATATTAAATTTTCCTTATTATTTATTACTTTTGTCCTCATTCAACAAAAAATTTAAAGCATTAAATTAATGGTGTGGCTTCACCTCAAATATTGTGTGCAGTTTTGGTCACCTCAATATAAGAAAGATATTAAGCTCTAGAGAGTGTCCAAAAGAGGGCAACAAAGATGATGAAAGGCCTTGAGGAGCGGCTGAGGGAACTTGGTCTGATCAGCCTGGAAAAGAGGAGACTGAGGGAAGACCCCACAGCAGTTACAACTTAGTCGTAAGGGGAAGAGGAGCGGCAGGCACTGATCTCCTCTCTGTGGTGACCAGTGACAGGACCTCAGGGAATGGTCTGAAGTTGTGTCAGGGGAGATTTAGCCTGGATATTAGAAAAAGGTTCTTCACCCAGAGGGTGGTTGGACACTGGAACAGGCTCCCCAGGAAGTGGTCACAGCACCAAGCCTGACAGAGTTCAAGAAGTGTTTGGACAATGCTCTCAGGTACATGGTCTGACTCTTGGAGATGGTCCTGTGCAGGGCTAAGAGTTGCACTCCATGATCCTTGTGGGTCCCTTCCAACTGAGTATATTCTATGCTTCTGTTATTCTGTGACAAATTTAAACTCATATTGAAGCTCATAGTCACTTAGGCCTTCTTAAGTCACTGGTGATCTCTACGATGCAGCATCCTCACATTTGTGGTATGTGGTCTCACAGGTAAAATTCAAGGATCAAATATAATGAAAACAGACTGCATCTAAGCACAGTGGGTGATTTGTGAGAGGGATGGAGGTCAAATGTTGTTCCATATTTTCTGAAAAGTCAGAACCTCAGTGTAAGATGATAGCCTAAGAGTAAGAAGTATTAAACTGTTGCGAAGTGTATTATCCCAGGACAATGGTAGATTGGTGAATTCTGGCATAAGATACTGTTCAAGACATAAATCATAAGGGCTGGGGAAGGTAGCTAAAGCATTTGTGACTCATTATAGAGTAAACCCTGCTCTTCAGTGGGATGGTATCATCTATCAGAAATGGTGTCCTAGATTTTTAAAGCATCCTTTGGATATTAGGCATCAAGTTCTTGAAAGCACTCAGCAGGATTTAATATTGTATTCCCCTAAGATCTAAATATTTCTTGGCTATTGCAAAGTGCATACACATGAGGGAAAACATGTGGGGAAAGCAAATAACTGAAAGTTTACTATCATAGTTTTATATATACCTTTTCCAATTCCGTCTTCCATCTCTTGTTTGTTTTGTCTCAGCTACCTGCAGCGTTTTTTTCATCTCCAGTTATTATTTTTTCAGTGAATTTTGTTTACTTGACATGAATATATAACTTCTGCTAGTCTGCAGAACTTCTTTTGTTCTATTTCTACCCCCTACTTACCAGAAATTGCTCAGCTCATTTGCTTCCCTGTTATATTCTCTTTTCCCAGACTGAACCTTTAACTTATCTGTCTGCTTTTACCTCATTCAGTTCTTCTGGACCACTATTATCTGTGTCTAAAAGTTTTCTCTTTCTGATTCCAACAACTTGCACAGATTTCATGTAAGAATCAGTGCGTAATTTTGCATCTTTGCCCCCAATAACTAACTCCTCACCACAGTGTTTCCCCACACACCAACTTCCCTCATCCTCTCTCTGCTGTTGCTGAGGGGAAAGATGATGCCCTGACCCATATGCAGCAAGCTGAAACTCCCTTTTGCACAATCCTAGCAAAACATTTCTCTTCCATGTTTCCCAGAGGAAGTAAATGAGTTATAATAATGAAGGGAAGGGAGAAGCTGAAAGTGGTTTCCACCTCTGGATATTTTGGTTGGAGAGAGGGGGGTTACTGTATTATTATGAAAGGATGCTGTGCTATTCTGAGGCCTCAAAACAGGAGGAGAGTAAACAATTTAAGTTTTTATTTCCGTATTTACAGATATGGGAGACAATCTGTCTCATTGGTCCTCTGGACTCAAAAACTGGTTATCAAAATCTACATTATTCTGGGGATTTAAATTTGTACTTCGGACTGGAAAAAAAACACACATTGGTCTTTTTGAGATTCAGTCACCTGCTTTGCTTGTGGTCACATCTCGAACATGTCTGCAGGGTCCCTGCAGTGTGGAGGGCTGGTTGCTGTCACTCCACCCTACTCACAGGTTGCCTGAAGTGCTGAGATGCCTTTTCCCAGTCAGAGGCAGGGGACTGTGCAAGGTTGAGCCCTCACTCTGCTGGCACATCTCTGCCCCCAAACCCAACCCTAACAAAGGGCTGTAGAGTGCCAAGGTCCTCTGCAGATCTTTGCTTTATTCAGCTGTTCAGAAGATTTCTGTGATCTTCCATAGATGAGCCCAGGGGCCCTCTAATGAGCTGCTAAGGTTGTTTCTATGCCCATATGGGTGGACCCTGACAACGCTCACAGCAGGAGAAAACTGTGAAGTGAGGCTGGGTGTGATACAGACATGAGTTAGCAAGATATCTTACTGTTAGCTACATAGTTTCATCTCTGGTACATTCACATAGGTGAGCATCACTTCCCAGTGTTAGACAGGGATGAGGCCCTGCAAGGTAAATATTTTGTTTTACATTTTGTAGAGCAGATGAATTTAAAGTGTAGATCAACTCCTTCCTCCCATCTGGTGAGGTAAAAAGTTCAACATTTTTCTCCCTTTTTCCATTCAGCCGTGCATAGATCAAAATTTGATTTATCAGTTACGTACCATTGCGGCCAGCCTTCGGGCCAGGTTTATTCAATTGCTGTCAGAGCAGCATGTTGTTACCCGCACCTCCCACACTGTGAATGGAGCACTACCAGAGACCCTGCTGCTGAAGGCAGCTGGGACCCATCAGGTACCACTGCCATGTCTGAGCAGCCTGTAACAGGACCTCTCCCAGGAGGAAAAGGTACTGTAGTGTTACTTGATTCAGGAGGCCAAGGTTGCTTTGGCTCTGCATTAAAAAAAAGAAATAAATTGTGGGTCTCTCAAATGTCTGCAGGTCTCTGAGAAAGAAGGTATCAGATAGACAAAGAAAAAAGATCAAATGTCCTAATGCAAAAAGCATGAAGGTAAGACATTGAGACAAAGTAAAAAAGTAATGATCCTTTTCCTTTTCCTTATCCCCTTCCCTTTTTTTCCCTGTCCTGCTCATCTGTGTGCTTTTTCTTGATTTTAGACTCTTTTCTAGAAAAAGCCACCTACACATATATGTGAGCAGCAGAGGTTATGGTCATCATGGCTATGATGATTGCTTGCAGTATCTGCTTTATGCTGATATGTAAGCTCATGTCAGAAAGGGTCACCAACATTAACACTAAAATATTGTATATTTAGATATCATTGAACAAATAAAAAAACCACAAAGGACAGAATGAAAAAAATGGCACACTGACAAATAACAGATCTGCTCACCCTGTCTTAGCTCTTGACACCTGAAACTGAAAATCAGGGTTGCAGTTTTGAAGAGTGCTGAAGTAATGAAATTCTGCTGTTGAACACCATCTTCATAACAAGCTGTTAAGATGGCATGATCTTTTTATCACCTAGGGAGATAATTTTAATTCCTATGCATTTAAACTGGCAAACAGGATTAATTATGTCAAGCTACATACATTCTTTAGTGCTGAAGGATTACATACATTTATATGACTGTTTATACCAGTTTAGTTTTAATGCAACAGAATGATATGAAACTTACTTGCTCAATTAATTAAGTTTGGTGGTTATACTAAACTGATTAGAGATTAAATAAAAAGTTATTCCCAATGTTATTTTTGGTCTGGAGATTACTTTTTTCACTAATAAATTTCACACATGTTGTACCTAATTGGTGTTTATTTTCCCTGGGTTAGGGTACATTTTCTATTAATGTATTGAACAGCACCAGTTATCAGCATTAGGTAGGGTGTGGGTGGGTGTATGACTTAAAAACTGCACATATATATATGAATACAAACTACTCAAATAGACCACAATCCATCTTAAACACTCCGGAAGCAAGAAAATGCAGGTAGCATCTGGGGAAAGAACTAGATCCCAAGATTCTTCATTCAGTCCATGCATAGAAAACATGGTACTTGTGTATAACTGGCAAGCACTGCAGTAGTGCTAGACTTGTTGCCCTGGTTCTGACACCTCCATGGTTATGAACTTAACATGTAGTATGTTCTTTATAAAACAGATTTGCCATTGTCAAGCTTCTTTGCACAGACAATGAAGACTTTTTTTGGACTATGTGTACTGTGCATGAAAATTCAGTCTCTAGGGATTGCTTTTTGTTTGCCAGAAACTGATCTATTTCCAGGACATTTGAGGACTTTTCACAATTGGAGGAACACATCAAGCTGTGGGTATGGGATAAACAGAGAGAGGAAAAACCAAACCTGTAACTGTTAAAATTTCCACTATTAGGATTGCAAGTTTGGATGGCAAAAAGAATTCCATAGAATATTGCATATCCAGAATTATATATTCTTTTTTTACATGTAGGAGGTTTGCGGCACATACAAAACAACATCCCTTTGTATGCATAGCAAAAACAAAAAAACAAACCTACCTACTGTAACATTTCAATAGATATAATAAATCTTGTTTCACATTTAAAATGTCAAGGATTATTTCTTTCTTCAGTTGCTGATCAAACTTTTCTGACTTTCAAAAGTTCTGAGATAGTGCATGTAACTGAGCAAAAAGAGCACTGAGAATATAAAGTGATATAGAAAAAAAAAGTTTTCCACAAACAAAAAAGGTTGTATAAACTCCTTTTTTCAGGCTACACTTTGGATGTGTGAGCTACTGCTCTTATTTCATTTGATGCATAAATGTCTTTATGGGCAAACTCTTCCAAATTTTAACTTACTTTTTGTTAATTTATAATTTGGCTTCTGTAATTGTTCTCATAACAACAATAATGCAAAATCCTCAAACCTTCAATTTTATTTGAGGTAAACAATCATTATTCCACTTTTACATATGGATGGACAAACAGAAATAGGTTCAAAGGCCAGGTAAATTGCATAACTAAGCAAAATACAGTTTTCATCGTAGTTGTGCAATGGGGATCATTGCCTGTGCAGTGCTTGGCAGTTCAATCACACAGTGAATAAAGGGAAGCCGTGGGACCCAGTCGCTGACTCCAGAACTGTTTAACTTGCTTTTCTTCTGTTTCCAACTTGTGTTTGTATTCTGTCTCTGTTTCCAGAACCATTCACACATTTTTCATTGAATAAACATTGGAATAAAACAAAGAACTCTTTCCATTTTCTAACACCCAGACATAGATCCCAGACGCTAGATCTTCTTTCCTGGAAGAAGCAAAATGTGCATTTGTGACTACTTTAGATAAGAATGGCATTGAATTCTGGCCCACCAGTTTCTAAAAAGTGCTCTCACCAAGGGCTTTTAAGGGTGGAGGGCATAATTTCATCTTGCTTTAGCATCAGTATCTTAGAAAAGAGATCACTGACTTTTTCATATTATGTTTTATAGGTGTCTACAGCTATAAAATATTTAAATCTTGAATAGGTAGTATAGCCTCTTCCAGTTCCCTAGTCACACACTCAAACACTGGAGAAGGATGTGATTTCCAGTCCCATCTTCTGCACAGCATTTCTCAAGAGATTTAGGTAGTCCCATGCCTGCTTTTGTTTCGTGGAGCTGCTTCTGTGAATTTTGTCCCTTACAAATCTTACAATTAATTCTGGGCTGTCAGTTCAGAACAGTGATGAACCACCTAAATGCCAGTGTCAGGCTGGTAGTAATGGTAGCCCTTAAGTCTAAAGAACCTAGGAAAAAGGTGGGTAGCCTGATCTGGCTAGGAAGAGAAAGAGAGTGATTCTCAGGCAAGAAGGGACATAGGGAAATGAAACTATACAGCCTTGTTTCAGATCACGTCAAAAGAGATCCTGGCAGGAACTAAAATAGTTATATGAACAGTTAGATTTAATTTCATGAAAGTGAGCCATAAAAAGTGCGTGTTTTATCATCATTAGAGAAACGTAGGGTCGGACAAGACATGCAGAGGTTGCATGGTAGTTCTAATATTTCCCCCTTATCCCTCAGAAGAATCTGTAAATATATTAAGCAATTGAAACAATACTACTTTCTCACACATTTTATTCTTTTTATCTTTTCTTATTTCTAGGAATATCTTCCTAATATCTAACCTGAATCTCTTTGTAGCCGAAATTTTTGTCATCTTGCTTTTGTCCGTGAACACAGAAAAAAAATCTTTTTTCCTTGCTTCTTTACAGAGAAATGTAAAACAGTTTTTACTTACTTGGGGACTATTATGATGTACTCACTGAGTTTTCTGTTCTTTAGTCAAGACAAGACTTGTTTTAAATCAGATTTTCTAACTCATGTCAGTCTCTTTTGTCTTCCTCATGAGTTCTGTCTAAAATTGGACACATCATTCTAGACAAGATTGTAACAATTATGAACTGACTGAAAAATTACTTAATATTTCTTATTTTTGTTCATATATCTCAGTGTGCTTTTTGCCTCCCCTACAACAGCATGATAAATTGACTCATGCCAGCTTCATGTTTATGTCAAGATTCTTTCACAAAGAAATGCTAACAGCTTGTTTTACAGCAGCATTGCTGCTGTTGATTATTCCTTCATGAGTATAAAATCTTGTCTTTGTTATTATTGTGCCAAATTTTTTCAGACTCTTTCTCCAGTCTGTAAAAATCAATTCTTAATCCTGTTTTATGGTTATTTTGTCATTCTACACTCTCTTTGAGTGTAAGTCTGTAAATTTTGCAAGATTTTCTTTTTTATCATCTAGATACCCAAAGAAATATTAGAGAGGACTAGATCCAGAAACAAAGCATTATAAATGATGTGGTCTATTTTACTGGACTTGAAGTTAATGATGTTTATTACTAATAAAACTACAAACTGGAATGATAGTTTTAAATCTAAAACTGAGGAAACTTAAGGTATATTGCATGCCCCAGAAAAAAATTAGATGTCTGGAAGGTCAGACTTCATTTGAAATTGCAGAAACAAGGGAGAGTTCTGTGAAGAATTCCTTTCTGAACTTAATTTAAAGGAACCATAATAATGGGCATTTGGCCAGATGTAATAATCACAGATTAGATAGTAATTGGAATTAAAGATCCAAAACTACAGACAGGACTTTTGGAAGATGCAGAATTAAATACATGCAAAATTAGTGTCAGTCTACATTAATGTGCAGAAATCACCTAAAAGAGGTGGAAAGTACAAGAAAGAAAGTAAGATATGTGTACACTAGGCAGATTGAATTGGGGTACAGGCAGCTGGAAAACGGATTCTATAAAGTAGAAATTATCAGATCAAACAGCAAGAACTCCCAAAAGCAAAGTGTACAAGAGATGGGAACATGCAGAGCCAAAAGATGCCTGGGATTTAGAAAACACTTCAAGAACTGTGGGATTTGTAACAACTTCAGAAACATTCTTGGGCCAGAGGAAGAGAAGCAGAAGCAGGAAAACACACAGTAAAGAGGTCAGTGGAACGTGAGAGTCCAGAACAAAACAGATTAAAACTGCAGAGAAACTCTAAGTAACTTTCATCTCAGCTTTCTTCCATAGCTGAAAAAGTGAATTGCATTTTCTAATCTAGGTGTCTCGGATCCCTCTGCAGTCAATGGTAAGAAATATATCTACATAAAAATGAGGTTAAATAACTCTGCAGCCTGAGTTCTGGAAAAGTGGGGGCCAGGCCACTGTGGAACTCTAGTAAAATGAAATATAAAATGGAGAAGGTGAATAAGGAGTAATTCTTGTTAGCAGTTGTCAGCGTTAGAATTTGGAAAGCAGTGTAAAAAGAGATGAAAAATATAACTGTTTTCAACATTTAAATTCAGAAGCAGCAGAAATAGAAAACAATTCATAAATCCTCTGCTACAGTGTGTAGAGGGAAGCTGCAAATGAGGTCAGTTGACTGATAGTGCCTACATCCCAAAGAAAGAGGTAACTGCAAGCCAGGAGGACAAGAGTCACACAGTAAATATCACACCACACTTGTTCTTGCTTCTTGAAACATTCAGCATTTATTCCAGTTGAAAATATGCAGTATAAGATGGAACTTTGTTCAAATCCACTGACGTTGTGCTGGTGTCTGGAGACTCGAGAGAACAACAGTAAGTGAAAGAAGCTTACTTTTTTTTTTTTTTGGGGGGGGATATCAGTAGGAATGGGCAGCCCTCCAGGAACTTATCCAATTGCTTTTTTGTAATTACACAATTTTCAGTTATGAAGGAAGTTATAGGTTATATGTAACATTTAATGCTTTCACAGGCAGGAGGTGGATAAACTGAGGTGGCTGGATACAGTGCAATTATCAGTCTGAGAGGTCCAATTTTAAAATGCTCTTCATACTTGAAGCCTTGCTTCAATTTGTCTTCTTTAAAATCTCAAATGAGATATTGGCCATTTACATAAATAAATGATACCCTTTGTTTTGACACATCCTTCAATTCTTAGTTGACAGACACTTTAGCTAGAAATTAAGTTAGAGAGTAGAGCTACTGAATCCGCACCTTATGTCTGTCGATTAGGTCAGATGGTTAGAGCACACTGTTAATGAAACCTAGGTTGCAGGTTTGATCCCTATGTAGGCCTTTCACTTAAAAGCTGGACTTGATGATACCTGTGGGCCCCTTACAACACAGAATACTCTGTGAAACCTGTGTGAGTTAAGGATAGTCTATATTAGTGCAAAATCAGTCTGGAGTGTCAACTAACAGGCTAGTAAAGCTCTCAGTCCATCAAGACTGTTACTGATGCTATGTAAATTAGTAAAGTTCATTGCTTCAGCTACCTGTCCACTTAATACCAATATATCTCAGGTTTTTTATCATACATGAAGGGATTTGCTTCTGTGTAGGTGAAGTTAGGCTGCTTATTTTTAAAAGTAGGAAATATTTGTTCAGTTCCCATATGTTATTCTGCTGATTTCTTTTCTAAAACAACAAAGGAGTCAAAATAAATACAGGAAAATCAGTGGGATATTCTACCAGGCTAATAAAATGCATTTCACTTGAAAAGAGTTGTCAGTTTGTTACTTGTCATGTCTTAGTAGAGAAGGTGTAGGCAGGCTGAAGCAGAGAAAACTTTAGAGATTTTCCATTGCTCAATAGAAGTGAAGCCAGTACAGTTCACACAATGCTTTCACAGAAGTGAAGGCAATAATCATTTTTGAATCATACATGAAAACATGTAAGACTTTGAAGCAGTTGTAGCTCATATATATATGGTTTATGCATATACATGGTATGGAACTAAACTTTTAATGCTGAGGTGTTGAGCCAACACAGGGTGATCAGTGCAATTATTAATGCTGTTCTGCCTAAAAAGGTTTCTGTTATTTATTTGGATGTTTAAAAACAGAAACACATTCAAGACACTCTAGTATTGAAAAATGAAAGACAGTTAACTTTATGTGTCTTTTTAAATGTTTTTTAATGAGACTGTGGACTCTGGTGGACAGATGTTAAAGAAAAAGTTAAATTGTATGAAATTCAGCAGTGAATGAAGAGTGAAAATTGAATGCAAACTAATTATGCCCTAAAATGTCCTGTGATTATGACAAAATGTGGTTTGTTCAGGGGTGTAACAACATTCTGATATAAATCCCTGCATAAGCATACAGAATGATTGGTTTTTTTGAAATACCACAGGTCACACAGCCAAAATATATTTTATTGTTGCATGATAAGTCTCATTTACCTCTGGAAAAGATTATCCAGTTGGAATATATGGAGCACTTTTGGTTTTTACTGTTACCACATATCCAAATTAGCTTAACATTCTGGAAAACAATCACAAGCTAAATCAAAACTGTGTAAAGGAGTAAAATGTGCCTTTTACTGACCTATGTTGCTATTTTATCAGTCTTGGCTACCATTTCACATCAGGATCACAACAATGGCCAATAAAAGCAGTGTTTAATTATCTGTTCTCTGAGATCAACCAATTTCACTGGTGTCCATTGTCTACCAATGAATTCAAGTGGCAACCATGTGTTAAATAGTAATGAGTGTCATACAATTTACTCAGCTTGATTATTATAGCTTCCACTCAGCTGTGATGGAAAAATATGGGTTTTTTTTCTTGTTGGGACAGAGCTAGTAAAATGTGTTGTGTGGTTGTGGTATTACACTAGAGCTTGAAATGGAAAATATTCATCCACTCAGGCAACTTTACTCACTGAAGCAGTTTTATGATCATAGGAATGTGATAGAAAAGGCCTTGAAATGCTTAAGTAATTATGCTGCTCTGTAACTGCTGTGTTTGTTTTCCAGGGTAATAAACAGACTGCAAGGACAGTCTTCTTCAGAGGATATTTGAGGAAAGTAACTAGGTCACTAAAACTAAGAAAAATAAGTTAAATACTCTGTTGGACATACAGGACTTGCACATACTTGCTGAAGAATTGTGTCATTACAAAGGGCAGTTATTTTGGTTAAATGGGAGAATGCTGATCAGAGAAAAAAAGGTCTACAAAACCTACTGAAGTGACCTTGTTTCCTTTGAAACTGGAATAAACCAACTGAAACTTTATAGAACTTGCTGAGAAAAGATTGCATAATAAATTGATATCTGTTTGCTGCAATTCATCTCTGGAAACATCTAGTCTTTCTTGTTAAATGTGATTATTGACACTTGAATCAAATTCAAGCACTTCATCAAATTATCATTGTTTAAGTTGGTGGCAATAATACTAACTGTGTATGTGAGTTATGATGGGTTTTCTTCATTAGTATTTTTCTTCAGTAGTTAACATTTGTCATCCTTATGATTAAAGAAGGCATCAGTGCATCAGGATAGCTGAATTAAGTCTGGCATAGGTATATGCTCTAGTTATGCCACAGGACTGTTGTCTGGGGACTCAGAATTCATTCGTCTGGATCATTAATAACATTTGTTATTGAAGTTTCTCTGGCCATTCAGCCACATGCTGGCATAGAAGGGTCTTGCAATCCGCTGAGGAGTAGTCACTACCTCATGGAAAAATGTTTGTGAAATATTGTTCAATTTCATAATGTTCTGGTCAACAATACCAGTGCATAAGCTTTAATATGGAGGAGAATGAGATCATGTAAGGACAGCACACATTTTGCTTGCAAGCCTTCATACAAATGAAACATGACTTCTCCATCTGCAGTTTTTTCAAAGTTGACTTGGAGGTAATTTCCACTCATTTTTCCCTTCCAGGTGCTGTCTGATGCATAGTATTGCTTTTTCTCAAAACAGAAATTTAGTGCAAAGCCTATCATACAACTAGCAAATCATACCTCATACCTGTTCAGTGTGGCTCATCATTGTCCTGTAAGTGATTGTGTATATGAATTTATTTTTCTTTATTGCAGTCTCAACCCAATGAAATAAGAGTCTAAAGAGTTTAATCAAATTGTGATTCAAAAGTGACTGCTCATATCAGTTATGGGGCTACCAGACAATACACTGGGAATGGGACAGGCACACCAACTTTATTCTGGCATCACAGCTGCCAGCTATCCCAGAAGAAGCAGAAATTGCATGGGAAAAGCCACATCTGAGAATAAGCTCTCACACTTGGCTTTTATTAGATCAGTGAAAGCTACACAGAAACCAAAGCTTTGCTCTTGATAAAGCGAATTTTTCAAGTGCCCAGAGGATGTTGACAAGCAGTCGGACTTTTATCTTTTCTCCACACAGCTGTTAATAACAACTGCACCATTCAGTTTCTGAGGCAATCTTGGTATCCAGAGTCCTGCAGGAAAGAAATATGCTCTCTCAGTCAGGATCCACCATTTGTTTTGCAGATTTCTAAAAAGCTAGCATATCTGCCAGATTCCCAGGCCAGTCATCTTTCACAGGTAGATAAGCTGATTGATGCTAAGGCAGCATGAGCTACTTGGTTTTCACCAGTCCTGTCTGTGTCTGGAGCCTCAGAAATGATCAGACTTCTCAGGAAGGTTACAGATCAGCAATCATGTTTGTTCTGAAGAGATGTCTGGCACTACCTTACACTTTTGACTTTCGTGGCTGTTATATACTTGGTTTTGGATTTCACCAGGCCCAGTCTGCCCCATGTCAGTACCAAACTGAACCAATACTGGAACATTCATATTGGTCTCCATCAGCTTCAAAGTGATAATCACTAGTGCTGATTTTCCTCTTAACAGTTCCACAGCTGAACTTGCAGTAAATCTTGTTATAAGCCAGTTTACCTGCAGCTGAGGCCCACTCAGTGCACTCTGAGTGCTTGGGGGTTTTCTTTCCTGTGAAGCTGACCATATACATCAAGTGAAAAGCAGTCCCAGACATGAAGTACATAGCAAAATATATAAACAGTGTAAGAAAAAAGGTAAGTGTAAATAGGGACAAAGAGGGGAAAAAAGATGCTTTGATACATACTTTTTCAAATAAAAATAAAGAGAAAAGGCAGACTTGTAAACACAATGCATAAAAAACCCCTTTCAATTGTTGTCAAAAGACACTGAATTTACCGGTGTTTGCTAATTTTTTTTTTTTTTCTTTTCAGAAGATGAATACTGTTTGTTTTTTTATTTACTATTCATGGGCAGTTAATGCTTTTCTAGCAGCTCTCTGACAAACAGCAAGTTGGCTTCTTAAACCTCCCCGACTCCCCAGTGAGCCACACAGGTATTCTGCTTTCCACTTTAGTAAGGGCATCAGAAATATCACATGGTATTGTTCAGGACTTTATCTTAGTTAACATTGCTGTGCAGTACAGCCAAAGGCCTGGGTAGTGTGGCTTTTTTTCCCCCTGTTATTTTCCTCTTATTTTTAAATATAATTCCAGCTTGTATAAGTGATGAAGAAATTACCTCCTTCACTTCAGAAGGAATATTGAAACATGATTTATTTTTTACACAAATCAAGTAACACTATATTTACTGTTCTGCCAAATTAAATTATTTAGATAGTATTTTTGATTTATAAATTACTGGCAGGTACATCATTATGTCAAATAAATCGTTATTACACCTAAGAATACTGAAATTGAAATTCAAAAATTCTAAGATAAAATTATAAGTTGCAATATGGTTGAAGCTAATATTGATTCATAACAGTCATTTTTACTTGTGTTCTGTTTTTATGCCTTCATCATCAAAGTGTAACAAGAAATGTCACAAAAGGGGAAAATACTTTCAAGGAATATTTTCCATTAACAGCAAGACATTCTGGATTAGATCCTATGGAAAAACTTCTCATCCTGTGAAATGTTCAGTACTTAAAGAGCAAAAACACATGGCAGCTTCTGAGGATTCATTAAACGAATTCAGGGTTCTATGGTGCTTATTGGTTCAGAGTTAAAAAGCACTGTTTGTGTTCATTAAACATGATGATTGTGTTATTGAAAATAAAATTAATAGCATACTTTGGAAGCAGTGACTATCCAGATAGAATTATGGTTTAATGATGAAAATATCAAGCATTTCACACACACACACACACACACACACACACACACACACACACACACACACACACACAAATAAACAAATAAATACCAAGCAAACAAACAAACAAAACCCACCAAAAAAAACACAAACCCACAACAAACCAGGTATTAAAACATACAGTTTTGTTTAAATTGTTTTCTGGGGTGTAAAACAAGAAAAGCAAAAAACATGGTTAGTGTTGATATACATTCGTATTTTGCCTGATTTTATTTATCTGTTTATTCGTAGGTAACTGATATGCAGTGTAATAGTTTTGCAATTCACTTCTTCAGACTTTACATCAAGTTATTACATAATCTAGGTATTTAATTATTTAGATACAGTTTTAAAACCTTTTTTTGAAACTCATCACCCTGAAATCTGCATAGCCAGTCAAAGTGTGGCTTGGTATGTATATATTGTGACACAGATCTCTGTAAAAGCAACCCCACCACTGTTTGGCATTTTCCAGGCACTGTGTTTCAGTGTTGACTTGGTTACTGTCTGTTGCTTCATGTCAAAATTCCTCAAAACCTTATATGGTCAAATAACACTGCCTGTGAACCATTAAACAGTAAGTCTTGCCCTACTTTGCTGAAGTCATGGAGCAGTGAAAAAAAACCACAACATTCTTCCTTCATTCTTCCCTCGTCTTCCCTCACTATTCCCTCATCTCCCACTAGGTGGTGAAACACAATATTCACAGGTGCAGCTTTTCATTGAAAGAGAGACAATAATTGTCTTTGGTGAAATTACACTGGATCATAAAATCATAAGATCATAGAATAGTTTGGGTTGGAAGGGACCTTAAATATCAGCTAGTTTCAAGTCCCCTGCCATGGGCAGGGGTACCATTCACTAGACAAGGTTGCTCAGAGCGGCATCCAGCCTGGCCTTGAACACTTCCAGGGATGGGACATACGGACATACACAGCTTCTCTGGGCAATGTATTCTAATGATAATCCAGGAGAAGATGCTGTAAGCCAACCATAATTAGGAAAGAAAAACTTCAGTTCCATGCCAGGACTGATGGAGCTTGCTTAATTCTGGCAGCTGAACTGTCTAAGAGGAGGATCTCAAATTTAAAGTAGGACACTGAGAAGTGGCATGCAATTTGGATAGTGTGGTATGAAAGCATGCAGAGGAAATAGTCACAACAGGTTATTGTGCCAGCAACAGTATAGTTGTGGACAGTTGACACAGATGAGAAAAAAATAAATCACCATTTAATGAATGTCTCAAATTCTATTTTTCTCCCCTTCCAAGTGTCTTTAAAGGCTGCATATCAATATGCAGGTAACATTCAAAAAACCAAGTTGTGCAGTTTTTTTACCTTAATTTTTAAACAGATTATGAACAAAGAGGGACTTTGAGATCTTTATATAACCTTACACTATGCAATTGTTCATAACTAAATCTCAATCTTCTAAGTCTGTACCTGAATTGTCCAGTGTCCCAGGATGCAGAACAGTTTTTCCTGTTCTGCACCCTGGGATACTGGCACTCATGAGCAAGTAAAGGGCCAGAATAGAATGAGAGAGAGATAAAAGTATTTGTGTCCTGATTCACAGAAGTGATTTGAACTCTACTTGGGATGTAGGCAGTCATCTGAAGTAAATGAAAGATCATGGAGTCTGAATACACCCGCTGTCTGTGGGAAATGTAATTTGGTTCCAGATAATCGACGCCTTATGTTCATGATGGATAGCCACAGTCTGTCAAGATAGATCATACCAGGACTAATGTCTTTCTCCTGTGGCTTCACTGCCACTGGATACTGAAAGCAGTAACGCCAACAGAGTGTAGCCCTCAAAAAAATCTACTGAGCTTTGCTGAGCCTCTCTCAGCCTTTGTAAAACCCGACTGCACTGTAGTGTGGATGCAATACAAAAAGAGATGAGCTTCATTCTGGTGGACAAAGCTCAGATCCAGAGCAGTGGTATTACTTAGGCTGTCCCACTTCATCTTGATTTAGGAAGAGCAGGCAACAGGAGGCACAGACCTAACTCAAGCTGGCACCGTGAGGTGTTGTGTTGCACAGACCCTGGCAGTCCTGACTCCTCAGTCCAGATTCTGACCACGTGCTGGTAACTGTGTGTCAGGAGGTGATCTTGGTGTACATTAACCCTCTGTGTTCTCCTGGTTTGTTGGTATAGATCTAATTCTGCAGAAGAACACACTGTTCCTGAAAGCCCTGCTCTAGGCACAGGGCTGTGCAGACAAACCCTCTGTGAATCAGGGAAAGGGCGACTTGGTTCTGCACAGTCTTTAATTTGCCACATGTGCCTGAACTACTAAGATAAGGAAATTCAAATTAAAACTGGGGAGATAGTCCATCCTATGGGTGAGGGGAGATATTTATTTGTTTGTTTGTTTGTTTGTTTGTTTATTTAGATGAGTAACGGACTTCCTTCCAAAGCAGTAAAAAGAAATTCAATTTATCTATTATATGCAAAGAAGCATTTCAAATCATGCTTTTAAGCAGAAAAAGGAGCACACTATAAAGCTCAGATCCATTTTTTTTTCCAAATAGGGAGAGGTGGTTGTGCTCCAGCTAGGAACCACCCTACCTCTTCCTTGTGATTTTTATGCATTAGAATAATTTATCAAACTCAGTGGAGAAAGAAGTTTGGGCCTGTTTTTATTCATTTGGCTTCTGTTTTTTTGATGGGGATCAAAACAAACCATATCCTGCCCCTGTGGAAAATACATTTATACTCAAGATATGCAAAACAGGATATGACAAAATTCTGGGACAGAAGTACAGCACTGCTGATATATGCGGTTCTGGTATAAATCATTTCTCAGCTCTGGGATTCATGTTGGAAACCACTCAGATAGATGATTTGATGCTTCAGAACTCCAAAGGAATAAATAGAAAGGAGAACAAAAAGACACTGATTTATAGTGAAAATGAAGTCATATGTTTACACTGAAGGAGTCTAGTCCTATACCAGGGTCTGTATTGCAATGTATAATCTACTTTGAGTTTATATCTAGTAAATGACCGAATTATGATACAGTTATTTCATCAGAGCTTTCCAATTTGGTCATGTACTAAATATCCTTAGTTCATCAGTTACAACACTGGCTTACATTTTGTTTTATTTAGCTGCTGTTTCCTTACTTCTACTGTTTCTTTGTCTTTATTTTGAAGTTCATTCATGCACGGTCATTTTGTAAAAGTAACTTAAAAGAGCAGCATTTTTGACTGGATCAAATCTAAATAAGTGGTATAGGTATATAAAAATAAAGCATTATTCAAATAGGACATAAACTACTTCTGACACAAACATCTATGTTATCTTGATCAATTTTTTAATGGAAATTTTAATGTGTGTGCTCCATAGTGCCTATTATGGTTTTGCCTGTGTCTGAGATATAGGCAAGAGTCATGTAAAAGCAATGATAAAACCAGATTTTCACTTTCTATTAAAGAAATATTTTCACACTGGACAGAACTTGGTGGATGTACATGTTCCTGAGTAAAAGTGACTAATATTGTCAATGGGATTCCCCGCTGATGAACTGATGATGTTTATAATCAGTGAAAGCTACATCTCTCACACCATGTGTGCACTATAATATGATTGCTGTCACTTTCAGCTGTGCCTTTTCAGTACAGTAGGCATCTTCTCAAAGTTTAATCTAATGCAGAAAACCTAATTTTCCTGTCTTGCAGCTGAGAAGGACTAATCCTAACGAAAAACACAAGTCCTAAGAGATACACAGTTTCATCAGCAATGTTTTAACTGCTTTGTCCTGGAATTGTACCTGAAAATTAATTATTTAGGTTCCATTAATTAAACTTGAGATGTCATCAGGGCAAACTGAAGAGCTCTGTTCCTGCTGAGGGCTAGGCAAGACAGGCTGTTGAAGGCTGAATGGTCCTGAAATCTTCTAATGCAGTACAGGTTGGAAACACCTACTGAGAGTGGACACTTTCATCTGTTATGCTTAAATTATTAAACAAGGCTGATATCCTTTATACATTCAAGTCTTGCAGAAGAAAATGAATGTGCTACATAAGTTTGCAAGGAACTTTGTTATTCACCTTCATTTCTTGTTTTTGCTTCATCCATTCCAAACTCAATTTTCCACCTCCCAGAGAAATCCCTCTAAACAAAACATAGGTAAACACTCAGGCCTCAATTTCTATCACACTGTAACAACTACTTTTTTGGCAAGTTTTAAGTTTAATATGGGTGCTAAAATGCTGAGAGCCATTTGTACTTTGAACAGAGGAAAAGCTTGAACTAAAGTGTCTGAAGTCCTATTTTAGGTTTCAGCATCCTTAGTGAAATCAATCCTTTAGGACAAGACCCTAGCAACAGTTAAACTTCTTTCATTCTCACAGAATGTGGAATAGTGATGATTAAACATAAGATGAATATATTACAATAATGAAATTTATAAAAAAATAAGAAACAAAATCTGTTAATCAAATAACTTATAAATGCTTGCCTAGCCATAAAGTCACACTTTATGACCTTCTAAAATCTACAGTGTCTAATGATTTCAAATATTGTAAGCCAAACCTGAGACTCTTGTGTAACTTTTAAGAAAGAAACTCAGCATCAAGAATTGCCATCTGTTCCAAATGTTTGGATTGTAGGACAAAACAGATGCTTTTATGGATGCCTCAGTGTTTTCTCCTGCCTTTGTATGGATTAGTGTTTGGGTGATAAAGGAAAACTTCCTCAGATCTTTCTATTTTCTTTTCTTTCATAAGATGTTAGACACATTTTCTCCCATGATCTTTGGTATTTTATTGATACAAGCACCTTAAAACATGCTGAGAGATCAGCAAGAAGCCACAGAGTTAATTTACCCATTGAAATTACTTCAGCTTTGACACAGTCTCTTCCATATGCTCCTCTTTAATATATGAAATCCCATTCAAGCTTTTGTAGAGTAGCAGTGACAACAAGGTTACTAAATCCAATATGTTGGACTAAGATGGAGTGAATCTTGTACATGAAGGATGACCTTGCAAACACAAAGATCCCACACAGTAGATTGTGGGACTGCATAACTTCATTATCCCTTTGTTATGAGCACTTGACAACAACTGTCAGTCAGCTGTAAGCACCTTGCACCTGAGCAAGAGAGGGCTTTCAAAACTTTTTTCCACCAGCTTCATCTGTTTACATTTAGGAAAGTTGAGCTGATGTGAGACTGAATGACTTTTCCAGGTTGCACTTTTGAAGTATATAGTCCCATCCTTCTCCACAGAACGCACTTAGATCCAGTACATCTTCTTCTCTTAGGTTTGCCTTTATCAGTAATTCACATATTAATAAACCCAAAGAAACACCTTTATTTTTTCAGTCTAATTTTGAGTTTGTTTTTCAAACCTGTTCGTTGTCACTTTCTTTCTTTGACTTGTGCTCCCCTTGTATTAATTGCAGTGAGGTGAATAAATCCTTTCATAATCTGTAAATCAAAAGAAGAAACTGAATCATGCAACTGACTTCTTGAATACAAGAAGGTAAATAGAGAGAGAGGTAGACAGATATGAGGAAGGAAGGGAGGGGGAGAGGGAGAAAGGAAAGAAGGAAGGAAGGTTGATTATGGATGTTATTACAAATGCAGTATATGTATACAATATACTGTATAATTTCATTTTTAGAAATACTTTCTTTATATTCATCTGAAGAACTTGCTCTTGACATAAGTAGCAAATATATCCTCATAAAAGCAATGTTAAAGTTTGTCTTCAATGTTGTTAAACAGAAGACTTACACTAGTTTTCAGCGTTCTGGCAGTGGTTACAGTCAGTGAATCAGTACCAGAATAAGACATACTGCAGAAAACTTGCAGACATTGGACGGTATATTTCTCCTGTTCTTAGGATATATTTTATCATTATGTCAGGTAGGAAAACATGAGGAGTGTTATCTTAGTCCCTGTTTATAACATTCTTTTCTTTTAAAGACTGAAAGAAAATAATTATATCCTATAAGCATTCATATTCCAAACTTAAAGGGCAGAATGAAACCAGATATCCCACTAGAGTTACATTTAAAGTGTAACATTTATGTTCAGTTTAGGGTTATTAATTTGAGCTAGTAATCATAATTGGTGATCAAATAGAAAAACATTTGTTGTTTTGAAATCTTATTTCCCTTGCTGTTTAACATCTTTGTCTTCAACTTTCCATTTCTGGCTCCTGATTCCAGTTTATTTTTCTCAAACAGTGTCATCCTGTCACTTACCAACCCTCTTATCCCAGGTCTGCTCTTTTTCCCTCCAACAGTCCCAGTCTCCCCAGTTCAGCTTAGCTCTTCAATTGTACCTCTGTGAGGGCTCACAGACTTCTCACAGAGACTCAATAGTTACTGAGTGAAGACTAAACCCAGAAACGTCCAGTGTGGGTGAAAATGGATGAAAACCTTAGTTCAGCAAGCATAACCCCAACAGGGTGGTCTCTCCATCACCACATTGTTTTCTAAATCCTCAAAGAACTTGATCCTTATTTTGAGAAAAATGTAATAACCATATCATTTGAAATTGGTAACTAGAAAACGGGTAATTTTAACTTTAAAGAGCCATAATGCAACTCACAGCTGGAAGTCTCAGAATCACTTTTTGTTTTTCAGCTGTTCATATGTTTTCTTAATAGCTTCAGTCTGCAATGGAAAATATCAGTAAAAGCCACCAAGGTTTTTATTCAGTGGAAAATATAGCTTACTTTGAATCTATCCAGTTTAGTTTAGTTTTGTGTGGCCATGTGGATGTTCTGCAGGTCTTGAGTCTGGTATGATCAATGGTTTGTATTAAATTGTAATATATTGACTGCCTCTACCCTTCCACTCCTTGCTTTTCTGATTGAGATAGTAGAAAAGGAGGAGGGTAAAAAAATGAAGGAGACAGACAGACTTTTTCATTCTTTTCCTCAGGTGCTGATGGTTGGTGCTGGCCAGATGTAGACTGAACTTCCAACTTCATACACAATCCCAGTACACTTCAGAAGCAGTTTAGAGAGTGGCCAATCACAAAGGTAGGTCTTCTAGGGAGGGCTTGGAGGGATTCCAGGCTGAAACTATGACATTGTTTAGAATTCAAGCAAACAGCATTTATTGCAAAGAAGTAGCAAACAAAAGCGGGGGGGGGGGGGGGGGGA
>JAWWEU010000001.1:96022935-96044277 GCA_035583155.1 Acropternis orthonyx | reverse complement strand
GGGGGTGGGGGGGGGAGTGTATGCGTGTGCGTGTGTTTTGGTTTTAAACTCAATACAGACAGGATATTTCCATGTACCATGCATCATGAAAGAATTCCATTTCTTGTAGTCATTCTTTGGTGAAAAACCAGGCTTCTTGTTAGTTCTCTGTGAAGCAATGATTGTTTCTGTAAATGTGGTCCAGTTTCTGTAAATGTGGTCCAGTTTCAAGTGGATAAATCTTATAGGATAACAATAGTTATATTAATGTCTCGCCTTTTATCTGATATGATTTTCAATGATTAGTCACAAATAATTTCACAAATTATTTACTAACATACAATATAGATGTTCTTATAATTACTCCTCCACATTATACACAAGGTATCATTTTGATTTTCATTATTCAGAAAATTCAAAAACTTTGCATCAAATTTTGTAAAAAAGGCACACAGACATTTAGAAACTGTTGAACTCAGTGTCCACGAGTGCTAAGTGAACACAGGCAGGTGGGTGTTTACACAGATCTCTGTGATTAGTCGGGTAATACTTTTGTTTTCTATTTGGAACATGTACATTTCATACCGGATATTGTGCAGCAGCATGGGACTAACCCTCCAAAAATGGCTGTGGGAAGTTATAATAAAATTGAAAATCAAACAGAACTAGGCTATTTTATAGAATTTAATACCTTGTTCCATCCTCTTTTCCATTAAGAGAGCATATTGTTTGGCAAACCAGCTTGGAAATATATTTAAAAAATAACTAGGCTTTCTTCCTCAGAGAAGACATCAAAATATAGGCAAACTTGACTATCTGAACTATCAGAGTTCTGAATTAAAATTTTCTGATTGACATCTTTTTTGGTATGGAAGCAAAAAGCAGTGTCCATGCATAGCCCTTTTTTCCTTATTATTATTTATTCTTTCAACTTTTCAGTCTATTAGTCAGTCCAGTTCAGCTGCATTGAATAAACACTTTAAGCATTAAGAAAATTTCTGGATTAAATGTCTGTCTGCACAGAAAGAACAGGTTGCATCTGAACCACACTACTAGCACTTAAAACCAAGAGGACCATCAGTATGCATTAAAGGGAGAAGGAGAAGTAAAATGGCAGATGCAGAAAAGCACATAGTTTGGAAATTCATGATTGGTAGACCATGCTGTTGCACCTAGATAAAACAAAAAAGAAAGAAAATGTGGGCCATGCCGGTGTTAGATTAATTTTCTGTTACAAAGCACTTAGACTCAAACAAATAAACAAACAAACAAAATCAAAACCAAACAAAAATAAAAAAAAAACCACACACAAAACCCCAACCAAGCCAACCAACCAAACAAAACCAAAACTAACCACCTCACTAGTTCACATGACAGAAAAAGTACAATTTAAATTTCCATTTATCAGCTACACATACAAGTGGCAATCATGACTGCAATACACAAAGATTAAAAGCACTGAAACCAGAAAGCACTATGGACGTGGACTGGGAAATGCCACAAGTGGCTGCAATATAAAGAAGAAACTCCTGGATGTCATCAGTGACTGTTGCAAAGTCTGATTGGCCTGTATCCCATTGCAAAAGATGCAAATGTTTCAGTGGTTTTCAGGAGCACCAAGGATCTTGTTCAAAATTCTGCAGCTGAAGAAGTTGCAATTACATTGGTTAGACAATCTCACAGGCTCCAAAAGGCCAAAAAATCTAATGAACTTGTGAGAAGGTGATGGACATAAAAAAAACCTATTAGAATGAGACTAAAAAAAAAAGCATCTGAGAGACTTTAATCTTTTCAAGGTATACCAACACAGTTAAGGACATCGTGCTAAAACCAGGAGTTCAAAATATACCAGATGATACAGTCCTGAGAAAGCAAAAAGAAGTTGGCAGGACTGAGCAGAAGAGTAAGGGGAAAAGTTTCTTGGAAGTAAAATGGCATTCTTTCAGAAGCTGAAGTCCTGTCAAACTGTAGAAAGATTCATACTAGATGGAATCTAAAAAAAAAAAAAAAAAAAAAAAAAAAAAAAAAAAAAAAGAGGTTAAAAAGCAATTGTAAAGAATAACCAGTCAAAGGAACAAAAAATTTTAATGAATATTCAAACACTGCAGGAGCCAGAGGTCTGTCAGAGAATTGTTGATAACTAGGAGACAAATTCATACACTAGCTCCCATTCTGCTACATTAATTTTGCTACTACTTGTAGGCACAGTACAATGTAGTTTATACTGGCGTTTTAGCCAAAGTTCTCATCTATGTGAGAAAGACAAATGTGGTTTTATAATGCAAGTGGCAGGGATTTGATTACAGCGAGGAACAACTGGAGTACCATTTCTTGACATAAAATGTAGCTATTGGCAATGAGTTGAGGTTGAATTACTGATTAGCTTTTGCCAAATTACTGAATTTTTAAAAACTTATTTATTGAAACTTCATTTTCAGTTTTTCTAAACCAATCTTTTCTTCTGGAATATGTATTGAATATTAGGCCTAAGTTTACAATACTTTTTCTATACTTGATGAACACTGAGAAGTATGATAAGCTAAAAAATAAAGAACATTTGCTCACTCATTATTTACTCAGGGACAAGTTTCTTCTTCCAGACTTACAACTTTTTCCTCCCTTTCTTCCTTTCTTCCTACCAAAAAGCAATATAAATTAAAATAGCAGGAATTTATTATTGCTATGTTCCTACAAATGGTTTTTAACTGTTCAGCTGATGATGATTAATATGGAGCTGGAGGTAAATTATTTTTACAAATCTGAAACACACAGCCCTAGGAAAACTAGCACACTTATGTTTCTGACAAAGTTGCAAAAGAAAGTGCTTATGTCTCGCAAAATTTCTTCAATAAATATTTGTGGTAATATATATCTGAAATTGAACCAATAGATTTTTCTCCTTCCCCCTTGTGATGGTGGTCTAGTAAATGTAAAGGTCAGTGTTTTGGGGGTACAGATTCACCCTTGAATTATTATACTGAAGGCAGATTTGCCAAAATCTTACAAGAACCTGCACTGGCCATCACAGGAATCTGTAGAGCAAATTGCATATTAGATATCAGCACTGGTGAGGGAGGATCTACTCCTTTGTTTTCTTCTAAAGCTGATGTTCTATTTCCTTATCTAAAAGGCCTTAAATAGGAGCCTGACTTATCTTGGCTTCTATAGCATTGATGGGAAGCTGCAGAGAGCGCCTGAGAGCTACCATGATGATGTTTAATGATATATTGGTGTTTGACATTCTTCTGTGACTGTAAGCTAAATTTTGTTTACATTTCATAGAAATTCGACATTATACCAACAACCTCCACTCATTTGTCATATCAATATTCCTTTTCCATTCACTTTGGTTATAAAGCTGAAATTAAATCAGTATGGACCTCCCATATGTTTTTTTTTCCTTTGACATAATTGCTGCATTCTTTTTTCACTGTCTCATGCTCATAATGTTTCTCAGTATTTCTTATAACACTCAATCTTCCTACTTGTAGGATATTATTTTGGCCTCAACAGAAAGGTGAGGAGGTAACTGTCTCAACTAAAATATGGTGGTCAAGACACCCTGTGACATATACAAAACTGATGCTTCTGTCTTTGGTTTGAATTCAAGAATGCCAAAGAGGACTTCGCATGTCTCAGATGCTTGTCTCTTCCACTGAGCTATTTGCTGTTCTGAGACTCTAAAGGGTTTTCAAGGGAAAAAAAAAAAAAAAACCTCAGAGATGCTTGGTCTCATTAAAATGTAGACTATGAAGATATTTTTGACTTCTCAAAGCTTTCACTACAAAAGAAAATATTTTACCATCTAGTTCAAATTAGTAACTCCTGCTTGCAGGACTTACTGTTGCAATAGTCCTGGTTTTGTTCCCTTTTCTTTCCACTGTTGAGTCTTCTGGCCTATATGCAAAAGGAAAAAATTCAGGAGCAGCTGTGTGAAGTCCTTTCCAGCAACATCTGGCTTACAGAAGGAATAGACGCCTAAAAATGGCTGTATCACTCACTTCAGTCCAAGTACACTCCCCTGGTATTTTAATGTTAAAGTTTCATTTAGCAAAGTCAAATGAGATGCTCAGTCCAGCTATAACAGAATGTCTTGAATTTAAAAGTCAGTAGTGAAGCATTAGGCAGTTTAGAAGCAAGGTGCAGTCATGAAAGCCAGAGCCATCATCTGTTCTTGGCAGACAAATTCACCCTTTTTTACAAATTCACCCTTTTTTCTCTGTTGTCGCTGTCATTGGGATAAGGAAGCCTACTTTTTCCTTGCAGTTTCATAAGAAACAATTTGTGTAGATCAATTTAATTTTTTGGATTCCATGAGTGGCAGAGATATTCCTAGGTTTTCTGGGAAGCCCAACAGAGGAGAAGTACTAGTAGTAACAGCTGCGTGGAATATAGGCAGGGAAAATATGCACTAATGGCTGGTGTGAATAGAGTTTATCATAACTATTTGCAAACGTGTTTTTACTACCTCACAACAAAGACACTGAAAATTCTTTGTATACTTGTTTATGTATCTGGCATGATCAGTAAGTCCTGTGGTATATAGACTGTCTCATTTTTCATTCATTTCTAAGTTGCACATTCATTTTCATTTTTCATTCATTTCTAAGTTGTTCTATTACCCACAACAGACTTCATGCAACAGATAAGGCATCAGATGCAAAGCTGACAGTTTCTTGATGACCTTTCAACACCAACTGACCAAAACAGAATGAATTCAGCATCTGTTGGCTATTCAAACAGCATCTGGGAAAAAAAGACACAAACCACAGCACTCAAGTAAAATCAGTTTTCACAGTCTGCATTTGAAAATATTTTCTTACCTTAAAATGCTGTGTTTGTTGCCAAAATTGGAAACTAATTACTATGAAAACATTTTAGAATGAGCAGCAATAATAATTCTTCTTGGAGGAGATTTGCTTTCAGATATATTGCTTTTATTTTTTACTCGACTAAACAAAGATTACATTGATTTAATGGTATTGATATAATACCCTTGGACAGCAGAAGAAAAATTAACACTGTACCTAAGCATTATCAAAAGTGCTTTATGGCTTGTAAAGTATGCACAGATATAACACCCTTAACTATAGTTTTATTACTTTTATTATATCAGAATTTGGCAGCCTGCTGAAAATTTGTATTTTTTCCATTAACTTCTCAAGTGAAACAGATTCCACTTTCCTCAGAAGACAGAGCAATAAAACACAGCCTTTGCTCTAAGAAAATGAGTGCATGAAAAATTAATATTGGAGTACATTGTAAGGTTGCAAAATAACCCTTCCTCAAACCAAAGGGTGGCTACCTGCATTTAGTTTTCCAGAAATAACTGAATCCCATCAGATAGCACTTATGACCAAAATATAGTTGAGAAGCTAATAATTAAATAGTTATTTAATAAGATCTTCACCCCTGAAAAAATCCTTTACATTTCTGAGCTACATTTGGGTTTTCCAGATCCTGATCTATTATACACAGCTCACCTGTGCCTTGATTTCAGCTTGCTGTGAGTCCTAGGTGCAATTAGGAGCTCATACTTAATGTCTTAGATTCTGTAGGAATGAAACCTGTTAGACTTATCCAATCTAGGAGCTCTAAAGTGTTTACAGTGTCCTGTAACACACTCCAATATGTACATTTCAAGACAAACTTTCCAGTGCAGTGCCACTGTGTCGGGATCCTGGCCGTATTGGCAGAATACTAGCGGCTATAGAGGTCAAAAGCTGCTGATGCAAGGTCAAAGGAGGAAGATGAGGTGATAAGCAGGGTGTGGAGCTGAAGCTAGCATTTATCAAGCACCAATGAAATGCTTGCCTAAAGCGCGTGGACACAGACTGCTGACCAACCGTGGATCAGAGAAAGGTGCGTGGACAGCGACTGCCAACCAATCGCAAAGGCGCATGTTTGCATGATTGACCTCTTAGAGAGTATATAAAGGTGGTGGTTACGTGAATAAAGTGGATTGAATTTGCATCATATTGATGCGTTCGTTCTTTCCCATTCTCACCCACGTATGGGCTTTGGCACCACTGGCATGTGGAGCTGTATGCTCATTCAGAGTCTCTGTAGACTTACTGTTAAATTTGAGAGTTTTATCCCAGGTCTACCCAAGAGTCATTGACTGTACGTGGTCTCCTGTCTGTGCCTCTGAAGTGGGAGAAACTTATTTAAAATGTCCTCACTGCCATCCAAAACTCCTTTGCATTTATACCCAGCAAACAGAACAGAGCACAATACCTGAACTGCTCCATTCCTGACAGAGTTACTAATCAACCACACCAGGAAAAAATATGTAAGTCTACAACTCACTGCCATTTGGGTCCAGAATCTTCCTTTTTTGTTAGTTTATCAACTTTTCTGTAAATTGTTACAGTACATTGTCAAATTAGTTACAGGATCCTGAGATTTTTTTCCTTGCCACACATTTCTTCTTGAAATCATTTCGCCACGTGCACCTCAGGAATCATTTCGCAGTGCAGGTCTTCCTCCAGCATGGGCTCACTCTGTCATATCTCTTTTGAGAAGTTTCTGATGCCTTCCTGTGTTTACTACAGTGACTTTTTTCTCCTCAAAAAATTCTTTGGCTCAGTTGCCAAGTTCTTATCCCAGAAAAGACACATACAAAATTTGAAAGAGAATTACTGTTACAGAAAAATCCCATGGTTTTTTTTTTTTAAATTATAACATCAAAATTCAGTCAAGAAAATAGAATTTTGCACAGAATAATTTTGGGGGTGTAAATAGCCCAAAGACTGGAAAGAGTCAAAACCAAAGTCTCCATTCTAGATACTTACAGTCTGTTCCATGTACCAAATATTAGTCTTTAATTGAAAGAAGGTTGAAAATAGAAAAGAAGACCCATTTGTTTTCCATTTTGAAATTATTAACTTTTATCTTCACCTTGTGAAAAGGTGAAGTAATTCAATATGGCTACATCCTATCAACTTATTGTAGAACTGGTTTCCATCAAGGTCATATATCTTTTTTATTTTTGGGGAAAGATGCAAGACTTTGAGGAGACGAGGAAAGTTATGGCAGATGCTGTAGGAGATCCAGAAGAGACAGGAACATCATAGTTAATAATACTTTAATGCCATTAAAAATCTTATTTATATCTTTCAGTTCACATTAATTTCCTATGCAATTCCAAATGATTTTTAACATCCTGTTTTGGCATGGTGGAGGAGAGTAAATCTGTCAATATAAAATAAGCACAAAATAAGTCAACTTTCCTGTAGAGGACTTATTTTTTATACTTGTAGTGGGTGTATATCCTTTCATTTTAAGAGGCATCTTTTTTTTTTTCATGTCTTTTTATATTAGTAAAAATCTGGAAAAAAAAAATTGCTATCTGCCAATGAGGCACACATTTAACACCATCAAGGATTTCTCACAGTGATTTTTAAGATCAGAAAGCTTTTCTTCATTGCTTGTGTCATGGTTTAATGCAGTGGACAGCTCAACCAGCTGCTTGCTCACTTCACCCCACTGAGTTGGAGAGAATTGAAAACGCAAGTGAGAAAACTCGCAGATTGAGATAAAGATGGTTTAATAGGTAAAGGAAAAGTCACATACACAAGCAAAGCAGAACAAGAAATTCATTCACTTCTTCCTATCAGCAGGCAGGCGTTCAGCTGTCCCCAGGAAAGGTAGGCTCCATCGTGTGCAATGGTGACTTAGAAAGACAAACACCATCCCTACGAACACCCTTCCTTCCTCCTTCTTCCCTCAGCTTTACATGCTGAGCCTGACACCAAACGGTGTGAGATATCCCTTTGGTCAGCTGGAGTCAGCTGTCCTGGCTGTGTCCCCTGACAGCTCTTTCTACATCCCCAGCCTGCTCACGGTGGGATGGAGGGAGAAGCAGAAAAGACCTTGACTCTGGACAAGGGCTGCTCAGCAGTAAGGTAAACATCCCTCTCTTATCAACACTGTTTTGACCACAAATCCAAAACATAGCACTATATGAGCTACTGTGAAGAAAATTAACTGTATTCCAGTCAAAACCAGGGCAGTTTTTTGCAATCTTCAGGTTCACTGTCTGTCTTGAACGCTCCCTGTTAGGCACAATATTCTTAGTGAAATGGTTCCTTCTAAAACAACAGAAATCCCCACTCAATCGTTCCTGACCCTTAGTCTTGGCTTTTTACCTTTTTGTGTACACAGTAAAGATTGAACTCAAATGAAAGGACAAGGCAGGGTTAAAAGCACTATTTACGTTATATCAGCAATAATGCAGGCTCATATTCTATGGTAAGAGTTATCATAAAGGATTGCTTCTATATGGAAGGCAGACATAATCTTATACAGACAATAGAGATGAGTATATGGAACACAAAAATGTTCTAAACTTTTCATCTCCACATTTATCTTCCATCTTTCTGTGAAAGCAGACAATGCTTGTGCCTTTTTTTTGTTGTTGTTGTTTGTCTGTTTTTCTTTTTTCCTAATTAAAAGTTAATTTAGGTCAAGTTTAAACTAGAAGTGCAAAATATCTTGCAGTCAGCAATTCCAACAGGGTCTACCCAGTGAGTTTTTGCTGAGTAGATGTATTCTGATTTGAAAAATAATTCAGTCATTGTCATATCATTCATAGCCAATACATGTGACTGCTCTGTCACCTGTGACATTCCCTATTACCATGTTATATGAGGTGCCAGGTACTTTCAATGGTCTTTTCAATATAAATATCAGAATTAAAACAAAATCATTTCTCAGGAAATTTTAATGAAATAAAACCTTTTGAAGGTAAAGTATTAAAAGTTTTATACCTCTGAGATTGAAAATTACCCTAAGATATCATTAAAAAAATTACATCAAATTTGTAAAGATGGCAAAAGATGTAAAAAGGTATAAACTCTGGAAAACTGAGCCAGGGGCTTTAAAGGAGCAAAATTTTACTGGAATAATACGGAGGTTATATATAAAGTTATCCCCTATGGGAATGATCTGGTTCAGCTAGTCTTCAGGAGTAAAGACTATCTGCAGCCTCACCTACCACCTTATCTTTCCCAAATCAAACAGAATCTTGGTGCCTTTCAGGACACAGAAGCACCAGGAAAATGCAATCAGGAGATCTGAACTAAACCTGTTCTATTCAGTGGGTCTAGTTTTCAATTCCCTCACATACTTCAATATTGTAGTCAACTGCTCTTTTTCTGTAATTATAGATTTATGGTTTGTATTTACAGGCTTATGAAGAGGAGTGATAAAAGACCTTTAAGCTGATTGCACACCATGCAGAGACTGAAAGTATTCCTCCATGATTATATTGACTGACTTTATGACCCCTTTGTGCTGCCAAAGCTCATAAAAAAACACATAATGTGAAGTGGAATACATCATTGCACAGGTGTAAATGACTACACAAGATGCAAAGAAAGCAGAATCAAGCCAGTTGTACCTAATAAACACTTTCAGCCCAGGAACTGTTGCAGACTCTCATGTAAATACTTAACATGTGGTTCTGCTCTAAAAAGTGACTATAAAATGCATTGTGGGTTTTTATTGTATTTCAGTGATACCCTATTACATTTACTCAGCTTACAAGTGAAAAACATTTTTTTCTAATGGACATGTTAGCAAACTCCATGTAAACATTCAAATCAATTTTCTTTTCTACTAATGCACTGTAAGAGTAAAGTTTATCCAGACTCAGCTTTACTTCATGGATACCTCTGCAAACTTACAGATTTTGCTTCTTACAGCACCAAAACCTGTTGCAGTTTCTGAACATTGAATTAAAAGTTTACAAAAAACACGTCTGAAAAATTGTATGCTGCAGTCACATACTGAATTTCCGAAGAACCAGCTTGATTACAAAATCCAGCCTAAGCTCCTATTTATGCTGAATTCTTCAGGTTTTTTCTCTTCAGGGTTTTGCCCAAATCTGCAGAAATAAAACCCAAGCACCTTTATTGTTCATTTAAGGTATTATTTCTCATGCAAAATGGCCTTTTTCACTTTTAATAGTAGTGTTGGCAAAATAAAACTTAGTTTAATAGTTAAAAACTTAAAAAAGGCCACTTAAGCTCAATTATTCCCCAGAGGGGCAAAACTCTCATTGTTTAAAATATTAGGAAATCGGGATATAGGATATTGTCTGAGTCTGGAGACAGTATGAATAAAACATGCTCATGCTAGTGATGTTGCAGTAGCAGGGAGGCAGACTAGGTAATCTCACAGGTCATTTCCCTTCTTATGCTTTGCATTGGCATTCTCTGCAGTATTGAAAATTTGATTAATTTCCTCATACTGGGGCCATCCCAGCCTGGGAACTGAAAAGAGAGGGATGTAATGGCCTAATGCACACATTTATTTTGGTTTTCCTTAATTTTGTGCTATAAAGCAATCCACTCCATTAACCACCTGCAGTTCTAAAAATAGAGCAGCAATCTAGTATGGGTAAATTTCAGAGAACCAAGAAATTTCTGAACTGTCCCTACATACAGGGTATGGTTTCTGTAGAGGAAACAAAGGGGATCTGTCTGTCTCAGATCTGAGTAGTGTCAGCTATAACCTAAATTTGAGCAAAATTTCTTCTTTTTTTTTTTTTTTTTTCTTTTTCTTTTTTTTATGTTTTGGGGAGAAGAAACTGTCACAGATGTTTGACATCACATCAGGCAAATTCCTGCCAGGGCCTCATGGGGCTGAGAGCTCCCTGAGGGCTGTGGGACCCATCCAGAACATCAGGGCAGGGACTGGCAGCCAGGGCCCATCCCACCCTCAGCCAGGAACAGCAGCTTGGGGCACTGGGGCAGCCCTAGGTGGGAACTAGCAACAACCTCTCTTTATTTATTACTGAAGTAAGAACTCCAAATTCTCTTCTTAGCATTCACATCCATATCAGTAAGAGAGGATAAGGATACCATATTTAGGATTTGTGGTCATGTCCTTATTCAGACACTGTTATTAACACAGAAATAAGGGCATGAAACCAAAAATGGGTCTTAATTGCAGCAGTAAACATTGCAATACTAGATCCCAAAATGGAAGAGAAAATCATGTTGCCAAATACACAGGTTCTGCGTATAGGAAAAGTATACGTGGTATGAGCTGGGTCTCAAAGTGTGTTTCCAAGCAATATGGATGCTGTAGGGAGATTTACCCAAAAGCAGCATCCTCACCTGCTTCTGGTGAGGAGGAAATCCTTGGACAAAGAGGTTTTTTTCAACTCTGATCTTCTCTGGGCCTTTTCCACTCTTCCTTTCTCATCATCAGCTAGTACCAGAATTTTCTTGAATGTAACAGAATAGATAAAGGGACTTCCTTGAACTGGGGTGATACAGACTTTCCCAATGTCCCCACTTCCACACTACATACAGGGATGGTGACCATGGCCAGCCCGGAACCATGCAACTACCTGTCAAGACCACAAAGAAGAATTAGATGTGAAGTCCAGTGGGTGCAGTAGGTGATGGACAGCAGGTGCAAGGTTGGGCACAGACTGTGGTGTAGCTCAGGCAGGGACCAAGGCTGAGTATCTGGTTGCAGACGCAGTTCCCAAGAAAATGGGAACTGTGAAGTTGCCTCAGTGAATTCCTGATTCTTTCTGTTCCAGGTATTGCCCAGCAGTGTGACGCTAAGTTGCCCAGCCAGGCTGCAGCAGTGCTGGCTGGAGCAGGGGCAGTCTGCCTCCAAGGAGCAGGGAAGGATGGCACTCAGAGCCTGGCAGCACAGAAGCAGGGTGTCCTCCTTCCCACATATTCACTAAAGAACTCCATCCTTTGCCACATTTTGTGTACCGTCCAAGTAGGAACAGTCTGGCTTATGGATACAAGAGTGCCCTTTGGACTGCAGTCCTGTTGTCTGGTATCCTTACTTGGGAGTGGGAGAGAGATGTCATCCAGCTCAGCACTTCAAAGCCAGAAATGCTGCTGAGTAGCCAAGGAAACAAAACTCTGGGTGCTTGAACAACATAAAGCAACAACCCGCAGTCCTTGCAAACTTCAAGTACTTTAGGGGTTTGTGAGAGGCTGAGCTGGGATTTTCAGGACAGCAAATCTTTATGTCAGTGTTATTTTTAAGCACCTGTCTGGGACTTTATGCTCATATGGCACTGTAGATATTGTCTTGACAACGACACAGAACTTACTCTGTTGTATTTTTTCCACTTCTCTCCATCAGGGAATGACAGACAAGGATACTGCCAGTTCCACAGTATTGGACTGAAAGATGCAGATTGTTGTTTTAGGCTCTCAGCAATGAACCATGAAAAATACAATGATTTGAACAGCTATCCAAGGCATATAGCTTGGAAATGACAAACATCTGTCCAAATATATAAGCAAAATACAAACCTGTTGTATGATAATTGTGTCTGTGGGCCATAACCCACTAATTCTAACTGAACTCACACACTATACTGATGCTGTGTGTTTCTTATTTTATACATAAAAAAGAAGTTACGTTTATTAACACAGGTGAAGTCTGTAACCACATTTGTTTTAAATAGCAAATTAGGATGTTATTAGGTCTTGATAACATCTCATGGTTGGCATAACTTTCTCCTCTGCCTTTTTAAGGTTTGTTTTAAACTAAATATAGCTTACAGTGTGTTAATAAGCAACAAGAATTACTCTGGTTTGGCTGAGATTTTTGTTGCGGGAAGTGACTGTCCTCTGGTCTCCCTTTCAGCTATTTCTTAGCATCTTAGAGTTTATGTGGAAGTATCTTCCATGGAAAGTAATAGCATATTAAAAAAATAATACTTCCACATTGGCCAATGTCCATAATTTTTTATTCCACTGTTTTGACATAAATGAACAAGTTATTCACTTTAGGCAATATCGTATGTGAAAGAGAAAGCAGAGCATAAGTCTGCAATTCAGTTATATATTACTCCTACACACATCTATTCATCAGGCTCTGAAGGTATTCAGGAAGTTCAGAGATTCTTCTGTCCTTAATAAAGTCTTCTCTACTATGTGAAGCCCATTGCAGAGTACAATAACTCACTGGGAATATCCAGGCAACCTGATTCTTGGGCAGGTTCATATTGTCATGAGGTAAGATGGTCACCTAAAATGTCCCTGGTTTCTGAAAAACCCTTGATATTTCTTTATGAAGTTAAAAATAAACTTGTTTCTATAAATTGTAATCCTAAGTTTTATTGTGTCCTGAGAGGTGGGCTAAACCCATTTGCCTTAAGCAGATACTATAAGAAACCGCTTAAGTTCTGTTTCTGGCATATTTCACCACAGGAATAGTTTCTAGTCTGTTCACTCTTAGTTTTTTCATCAGTTGTCACACCTCATTGTATTTAATCATCACAACATCAGGACTTGTTTGTCCATTGCCTCTTTCTGCTTGATTTGAGATCTTTTTTTCTTTTTTCTTTTCTTTCTTTCTTTCTTTTTTTTCTTTTTTTTTTTTTTTTTTTGGAAGTGACATAAACTGAAACTTACAACGGCATGTTGCTTTTGAGTCCAAAGTATAAACCAAAGCACAGAGTATCACTCTGTTCTTACTTTAGTTCTTGTACTCTGCTCTAAATCTCAGCTACTGACAGGATTGTCATACTTTGCTGTGACCCAGTATGACATTTCTTACAGCTGGTATTTATAATTCTTATTTTCTTTTGTTTAATTAAGGTTAAATAAACAGAATAGATGTTGTTGCTCATAGTTAACTTTACTGTTAGCAGTCTCAACTACTATTTCCTAAATAATTTTCTAATGCCAAATGATCTTTAAGTTGTAGTTAGAGATACAAAAAGTCACAGCCTTTCTATTCATTTTCATATTTTTGTACCTGGCTCAAAATAAAAGATATTTCATTTTAGAATTATTTGTATTATCAAATACAATAATTGCAGAAGACAAGCTCATCTGATGGCTTTTAAAATTTTTTTTGCAATGCTTCAGCATTCTGCATTGTTTGCAAGTGTATTGTGCTTCTAAGAAGTGCACAGGAGACAGCCTTTGTTCTCACTAGTGAGGAAAAAGAGGGTTTAAGTACCAGGCACTGCCTTCAGAAAATAGTGTCAATTACATGAAATTTTTTTACAGCATGATCTCCCTCCCCAAAAACAGGCTGCTAAGTCAGGAGGTATGTCTTCCAGAATTTTCTGTGAGAGCAGTTAAAAACTATCATCATAAAGTGCTTTTTGGGTGTATCCTTCAGACACTGAGTGACTCCTTACCCAGAGAAGATACTCTGTGCCCCTCAAGGCCTGCTGGCTGGGAGAGAGTTTGGGATGGGAAGCAGAGAATAGCTGTTTATCCAGCAGCAGGTTTCAAGCCAGAGCAAATTAACTCTTGTAAGAAGGTGCCATTTTTCACCTCTAGTTGCTTTCATGCCATTTCCTTCTGTGTTCATAGCTGTACATAAAAGGGAAGGAGAAGCTCATCCCCCTGGCTATAATTACGGGCCCACTGCTGAGAGATGATGAGAGGGTAAATCAAGCTGACTCTGCAAATGCACAGGGGAAATGCAGAAAATCGGGAGCTGTGTGCACTGACAGTACCACAGGTGTTTATATTTCCTCACCTCTCCCTCAGCCTTTGGTTGTTGTTTAAGCATGTGTGGCTTCAGAATAAGAAACAACAGGGAAAAGTGTACAAGGAAATGAGTAGACACATGATGGGATATTGCCCTAAGCAGTTTTGTTCAATCTCTATCTTTATCTATCTAATCTCTATCAGATCCCTGAGAGAATATATGTTAAATTAGTTTACATTTTAAAAGAAACACACTTTATGTCAACACCACTGACATGAACTAAAGTGAAATAGATCTTTTGTTCGCTAACTGAAACTTCTGCAATTTTTCAGAGCAAGATTGAAATGTTGTATGTTTCATTTGTTGTTCATTAGAACATATTCTGACTTGCAATGAATAATAATAATAGATACTTATTTTCAGCAAGTAATTCTGATTTTGACTTTATATAATGCAAATATCCAAGATGTAATAGAACCACCTGATAAAAAAGAATTATCAACTAAGTCCTTTAGATAAGGTCAAGACCTCCTGTTTGCGAGACTGGCAGAAAAGAATAATTTCACTATTAGGTGGATCTACAGCTTAAATATGCAAAAGTGTGGGCAGGACAGAAGGATTAGGAAAAGAGAAAACAGAAATTAAGTAAACTGAGTGGCTTTCCCAAGGTCAAAACAATGATGGAGCAGGTGAACTCAGAATTCTGAATCCAAAATTAACACTTCACTATCTTGTTATGCCCAACTGTGCATTTCATCTCTGTACCAAATACATATTTTATTACTAAGAAAATAATCTTTTCTGAATAATTCAGATGTATTTTCACTCCTTTTATGTGCACTGTCTTTTACAGAAGTCAGTCTCTGAGCACAGTGTGTAACGTAATATTTTCTTATTGCTTAACTTGCAAGAATATAGTCTTTTGGATTCTGAGGTGAGCATTACACGTGTCACCCAAATACTAGCTGGAATTGTACAGTTGTTTACATGGCCTTCTGGGGAGATGCAGCACTAGGCACTCGGCTGTTGCCTACATATAAATATCTAGTGCTATTTAACATTCTTTAGTGTCTGCAATATCCACATATGTGGAGCCAACTGGGTATCTGCTCACAAAGTGGATGTATGATCCTTTGCACTCAACAGTGACCTCAGTAGAAAAAAGTCTCATGATCTGTTCAACACACCAGAAGTTGAACATGTGTTTGGCCAGTTGAGTAGTCATTAATACAATTTATTAAGGACAGGCTTAAGTTATCTAAATACAGATGCCATATGCCTTTTCTGAAACACCAGATTTCAGAGACATTTGCTCAGGACCTACAGGCAATCCCAGCCCTTCCAAAGAAGAATCTTGAGAACAGGTGGGTCATCCAAGGACACCTGAAATGGCACCAGAAATCTGTGAAAGGGCAACTGAATTAAGCTCTAGATCTCTACTGACTATAGTAAATCATACTTAGATCATACTCACATCCTACCAGTTACACAACCCAGTCTCTCCTCTCTAAAACTTGTTTTCTGTGTTCTGCATGCTGTCAAAATTAGCTTTGTCTCTTAACACAACCAAACTGTCCTTCAGCTGCTGATTTTGCTCTATGCTGATTACTAACAAACAGGAATGATCTTATTTAGGATAAGCTACTATATATCACAATTTTAAATTTTGGTAGAGCAGTATGGCAAAGTGTTTTCTGTCCCTTGGAACACATGAGGGACAAAATATTTACAATGGCTGCTGGACACTCATAGAAACAACTTCCCTTTTCACAAGCATGCATTTCGTTACAACCAGGAATTGTCTGCAAGCCCATCTTTTAAAGGAGGGTTTACCTAAGACAGTATATTTTAAAAACCCTTTTTTCAAGCTAATGCTGTAGAACAAATAAACTCCCAAGCAAACACTATTTGTAGCAGGAAAAATGAAGATATTCAAAATGCAAAAATGCTTGCAGACAGATTAAATGGCATAAACAAAAGTGAAATGACAAACGTACACTGTCAGTGACTTTTGTTGTCACTGTCTCCTTCCATTTCTTTTAACAGAAAAATCTGGGAAAATAGTATAGAGCTGAAGGAGCAAAGTGTATATATGAAAACTATTTTTCCTTGATGTTTAAAATTTGTGGCTTATTAAAGATCCCTGATCAATAGAAACTGAATATCACATTTTTTAAATTTCTTCCCAGACACTGAACTTGATTCAACAAATGTGGCAACCCTAGTGTGGGGTTGGCACCTCATCACAAGGAGATCTATTCAGACCACAACATACATTTTGAATACCAGCACCTACTTCTATAAAAGATATGTACTCCTGCTCCTTTTAACCACTGGGTGCCACCTAGTCTGAGTTTGTGATGCAAAAGGATTCTTTGATATAAGCAGAAATACTCAGTAATGTGGTAAGTCTGGGACTCCGCAAAACAACAAAACAGAGCTTCCAACAGGTTATGAGAAAATGCTATCAAGGCTATAACCAACACTAAGATAACCTAATCCTTTTGTGTATTACAAATGACTCAAAAGTGTATTTCTTCAAGTTTATCGTTCTCCTTGATCTCCTAGTGTACTAACCTCGAATCCCCTACACAAATGCCTGCAGTCATAATGAAATCCTGGAAAACAGTGCAAGTGGTGTTGCCTGGAATAACTCCACAATGCTGGTTTTTAGATAAGTTCGCACAATAAACTCTGAAATTAGAGCTCTTGAATTGCTTGGTTTAGATTTCCTATTCAAGGGACAGCTTTTGTACGAAAAACAAGATATAAACCCAGCTTGAGTCTTCTTTCTGATTTCCCACCAATTCCCCTCTTTGTTTCTTTTCTCTCTGCTGGATACTCCTTGTACCTGTTTAGAGAAAGATTGAAGAGTTATAGGCTTGTGGTGACAGAGTAAACACTCAGCTGGAACTTCTTTACATCATACTTTATTCTCTAAAAAATGTGGATTTAGACAACACAAAAATATCTGTAAGTTTCAATCAAGTTTTCTGAATACATTCAACCGAGCAGTGCTTGGCCAAAGGGGCCTAGGCTGATAGAGCAGAAGATGCACACCTGCTTGGACCACTGGGTCTGCTGCACAGTACTAAAAGGCCAGAATAGGATATCTCAGGGTTGTCAGTGTCTCTAACATAGAATTTATTTCCTGCAACATTGCTTCTGGGATACCAGATGTCTTCAGGCAAATTCCCATGAGGTTTTCCTGTATTGTTTTCTTCAGAAATTTTAAAATTAACAACATCCCTTCCAGTTCAGAAAGCAGAGGTTTGTCGAGGTTTAAAATTGTTTTTTATAAGTCAGACCTGCAGGAAAACTCTCACTCTGGCATTTTTTTCCCAGCATAAATGTTACTAGGACACTATCTGAGGAAGAGTTATGATGGACTCTTGACCTACATGGTAGATATTCTATGAATACTTGGAACAGTGGGACTTGTATCGCTGAAGACATAGTATGTTATACAGCAATGTCTATCGGTTTGTTCATGCTGGGGAGAAAACAGTGACACAAAGACTTGGGAAATCCCCTCCATTTCCAAAAGAAATATTTTCTTCTAGCAACAGAAATGATGTGAAGACCTGGGGAGAGACTTCTTGCAAAACATAGCATTGCAGAGAAGCATTCATCATTTAAAATCCTGACTGGCCTCCAAAACTCCTCATTTTAAATATTTAGATTTCACTAGATTAGCCCAGATTTAACCAGAGAATAAATGCATATGATGTCAACCAGGACAAAGCTTTCAGTTAGACATCTGTCATGAGAACTTCTCTGGATATAAGTTACTGTTTGATCCTTCTAAAGATATGTTGCCAAACACACGTTATTGCTAAAATGTCAGCAACATTTGTGCCAAGTGTGGGGGAAGTGAGGAATGTGGCCTTTAGACTGTAGTAATTTGTCTTCCCCAAAACAACTGTAAATGAATCAAAATTAATATTTTATTACAAATTGGAAAGTGATGACAGTCACCAGCTTATCTTAGATTGAGGGGGAATTTATAGCTATTAATTACGCATGGTATTGTGTAATCTGCTTTGAATGAGAAAGAAAAATGTTCCCTTAAATTAAAATTGCTATTAAATGACCAGAATAACTTGCTTCATACTGTTTAGCTATTCTTTGCTTGATCTTGACTTCCTCTCTCTCCAAAACAGTAATTAATTAGTCTTTGTGTGAAAGAGAAAGTGGGAAAAAATTAACATTAAAATTAAAGGGAATAATCAGATTGCAGAAAATACTTAGCTCTCCAAACCCTGTTTAATTTGATCATTTAGATATATTAATAGACTTAAAATTCTCCACTTTTGAGGAAGAAATGGTGTTTATATTCTGAATAGAATAAAACAAAATAAAATAGTAATTTAAAAAAAATCCCCTATCAGAAATCTCTTCTGATCTCTTGCTTCTCTGCATCTGGTCTGCTAGAAGTTAGTAAGAAATTAGAGTATGTAGTCTCACATTTAGAAGCAATTAAACAGTATGCAGTACATGTGGGGTTTTTTTTTTTCAGAGATTGTATGACATAGAAAACAGTCTCTCTGCTAGCTTTAAGATTCACTAAATTAACCTAGTCATTAGTCTTGACCAAATATGTAAAAAAGGACTTGAAGAAGTAGTGGAAAAATACTGCCATTTTATCTTCAGTTCTCTTATTAAGCTTGCATTAAATATATTAATTGTAGTATAAACTTGACTATTTTGCAATTATTTTTCTATTCTTTGTTTTAAAAGTGATATCATGAAGTACCATAAACAAATAAAATCACTCTCCATGGAATAAATTTTATGCCATACTCTAAGAGGCATCTTATCAGGAGTGAAGCAAACTTACTGATAGCATAATCACAGATTTATTTATGATAGATTATGTATTTGCATATATATACGTGCAAGTTCATAATAATATTGGTTTTAAACACATTAGACAGATCTCAGAAGTGGGCCAAGCTGTCTTGGAGGGGAGATCAAAGCAATCCCAGAGGAGATGCCTAACCATCCCAGAAATGAGATGACAGACTGAAATGATCCCAGGGCTTGGTCCAGAGGGGTCCAACAGAGTAAAAGACAGACATCCACTTCAAAGATGATCCATCACACAAAGTCCAGACTCAGCCAGAACTGTCCCCATTGAGGGTCTAAGATCTCATAGGAAGTTCATGTGGAGAGTTTGGGAAAGTGTGTGCAGCATAGGAAGTTCTCAAAGAGAGAAGCTCCATTTTGGATAAAAATTAAATCATTTTTATGATACAAGAGGACATAGGACACCACCACTGTGAACAGCCAGCAGGTGCCATTGATTTCTATTTTTCACTTGAGTCAGCCAAACAACAGTGATGTTTTCTGTTCTTTCAGGACAATTTTTACTTTTCCAGACTGTTTTTCTGTTCTTGCTGTTAGGAGAGCTCATGACAGTTATGAATTCCTACTTTCTTAGAATGTTTTCCCTTTCTTCCAGACTATTTTTCACCTCTTTGGAGGGCAAGTTGTGTTGGCAGTTTGTTGCTTTCTAACTTATTGATGGTGTCTCAGGACGTCATCAGCTTCTAGATACCCAGACACACTTCAAAGATGCCAGCTACGATACTCAAGGATGCTTCTGGTTCGTGGGTTTAGTTCCCAGGCTCTCAGCTTCCAGGCTGGCAAAAGTTCTTTTCTGTCAGTATTTCCACAGATATCTTCTGTTTGGTAATTTTCCTCTTCTAATCAGGTTACCTCTCTGGCTGCTCACATTATCACCTCATTCAGAATGGGAAGGGGAAGTAAAGCTCATCCAGCTGGAGCTTCTGTATTTGACAGATACTTCTGGTCTGCAATATTCAAGTTTCATTTTCAGAGTGTGACATGGGAAAGCACAACAGTGTTGCACACACATGTTTATAACACCTTGCTTGCTATGGCAAAATTAATTTTAAGGTCTCCTTTCAGGCTTCCACCTGACTAGCTGAATATATACTATTGCAGGTATTCATAGTCCATGCTGAGACATACAAGATGTTAGCACAATCTCCAATGTACTGTCACTATGATTTAAAGCAAAGCTTATATGTTTTAGTATAAGTACATGTCTTCTATGTCTGTATGTGTACAGTTAACAACATCAACATTAGGAAATATTTGCATGTCTCATCTCTTTTGCTCTTTGTTCAGCTGGACACCGGAGGAAGTTTAACAATCTTATGGGAACTTCCTTCCAGCTTCATTCCCCATTCAGAGCCCAGGAAGGTTTGTTCCATGTTGGGGTCAGGTTTCTAATATTTAAAAAATCTGCAGGAGACTGAAGATAATAGAGTAGGATTTCCTGTTCCAGTTGCAATAGATGCTTTGTTTGAAGCATAAGTTCTCCTTCACTGTAACTCAGAAGAGTATATATACTCTGCTTTTAGATAAAAGGCTAACTAGCCATCTGGAAACAAAAATCTCTAATACAATGCTGTGAATGTCAATAAGCACAAGTACCAGGTTTCAAACTGGCAATGAAACTTTTACACTTTTAAATATGTTGAATTCCAGCGGAAGCATTAATTTCATCTGAATTGATTTTACTTCGCAAGGACAGCGCTTCTTGTTCTCTGCTACCTGCTGTTTGACTGCATGTCCACTGGAAAGCTTTCAGTATTCATTTTCATTTTAGTACATGGGTGTCATTTTTCATTAAGTATGAAACAGACTGTTCCAAGTTTTTGTGAAACAGTAAATTGTTCTACCAACTGGTTTCTATATCTTTGCATAAAAAGTAATTGGTATATGAGAAGCCAGTATTCTAGCTCACTACATATTTTGGGTTTGACACTTAATTTTCAAAACCCAGCAGTACTGATTTTGTTTCTCATACTGGGAAAAAGAAAGAAAGAAAGAAAGAAAGAAAGAAAGAAAGAAAGAAAGAAAGAAAGAAAGAAAGAAAGAAAGAAAGAA
>JAWWEU010000001.1:96005660-96016973 GCA_035583155.1 Acropternis orthonyx | reverse complement strand
TATATATATATATATATGTGTGTGTGTGTGTGTGTGTGTGTGTGTGTGTGTGTGTTTCAAAGAAGGTCTCCCTAGAAAATGACATCTATGCAAATTAGCAGTGAACTGTAAGCTGTCAAAAATCAAATCCTGTAATCAATAGGACAACAAATAAAAATTTCAACAGGTAATCATATAACAGGAAAAAACAGCAGAATATGAGTCAGATTGTACATACTGTTAGGATGGCAACTTTGAAACTCTCCAGTGTCTTGAAAAAATGGTAACAAAAAGAAAGAGAGTTATAGACCCGGAAAGCTTTCATAAAAAAAGATATTGAAAAATAAAAAGGGATTTGTGGGCTTCTCAGAGGTGGTTGGTTGTTTTTCTTAATTAGTCCCTGCTGATACTGTAAAAGTAGAAAAAATTAGACCCACTGAAGACTACCATGAAAGAAAAGAAAACATTTAATCTGCGACCAAAAAAATTGAAGACTTTGCTTTTTTAAAAAAAGATTTTCTCTATAACTTTAGAAAGTGTTTTCTCTCCTGTATCTTACTTCAAGTGAGCTTTGGGCTGCAGACATCTATCAGCTGAGTCAGTGTTAATTGGCAAAAAGGAGTCTACACATTGTCTCTCTTTACCAACTGGTAATTTGAGCTGCCTCAGAACTTACGGATGACATAATAGAGTGAATTTATTTTGTTTTGTATTATTGGTGTATTTGTGGAGGGTATTCATTTTTTATTGTAGTAGATGCTTGAGACACAGTTTCAAAGAGAAGTACAAGTTCAAAGTTCGAGTAAAGAGTAAACTTTCCTTTTTAAATATATTTGAAGGAAAAGTGTAATATTGGCCTTGTATGATTTAACTATTTTTCTAATGTTAAAATCAGCAAACAGAAGAACAAAAGGAGAACAAAACCCATTATTTCATCATGAAAATGCCAAATGCAAAAACTAAAAAATGCAAACTTTGGCAATTGCATATATGACATCAAACCAGAAACAAGATGTCTGCTTTATAACATAAAGGTAAAACATTTTTTTTTTACTACAATCATAAATAGCATAAGAAATTTGTGTATGCTTTGGGGCTAAAAAATAAGAGACAAGCACTATGCTAGTACAGTTATGAATGCAGTATTTGGTAGAGCCTTTTTGGTACACAGCATGTGGTACCCATTTGATACTAAACAAATGAAACTGAAATTATCAAGTGGTACATGAGAAAGAATAGAGCTCAATTAGTCCCAAATATAATTCTGATGGCTCGTTTCTTCCACCATGGCTTTTGGTTTCTCTCTCTTATATGATGTCCTAAGATTTCCCCATTGTTCCTGCCTATTTTGTTTCACTGTGGTTTTTCTCTTCTTCAGGGCCATCTGACCTCATTAAATACTGTCTCATAAATCACTTACAAGAAGAGGGTGAACTGTCTCTGATCTAGTTATTGTTGGCAATCTTTCAGAAAGCAGTCATCTACCCTTATTTTCAAAAATGGCATCACTGCATTCAGCTATATAAATCTCCCCTTCCCTCTCTGCAAAGAAAACAAACATTGACATGCATAAGAAATAAGGGATGAATTCCATTCAAAATTGCAATTGAATACAAGTAGGAAATACTGAATTTCTTTTGTTGAAGGAGCACTTATTTACTAGGTGCCTTATGAATTAAATGATAGCTGATGCCTGCAAAAAGTAATAAACTTTCTGGTCTTTATCACACAATTAAAACAGTACTGACCAAAGATTACAGCTCTAGGTGTCTTACAGATCCTTGTGCAGTGCCTGTGCTCACCTGTCTTACCAGTCTTGATTCAACACACATTTTTAGCTTAAGGAAAATAGGAAATCATACCTTACTTGACCCAAACAGGATAACAGCTGCTATCATGGGTAAAGATTGCTTGGCTTAGACACTAACCAGACATAATGATGAAATCTGACCCAGCAAATGCTCTGGGGTAGCTTTGTTTGCCAAAACTTGAACAAAGGTAAGACAATACAGGCAGTGATGTGAAGTGTTGGAGTGTTTATATGAGCATTGAATTGTCTAGACACTTTAAAGCAATGGTAAAATCAGCTCTAATTGCAACAAATTAAAATTGAAGGGAGAGGGTGGGAAGGGGTAGCTGGACATAGTGGCAAAACAGAGGTGAGTTTTAGCAAGACTGAGTTGCTGGGACACTTCTGTGTAATGTCTTAGCAAAAAGCCAACAATCAGTATATTCAGCTGCTACCAAAGAAGACACTTCTTGTGGGCTTGGATGAAAATTGTAAACTTTTTCCTTGTAGTAAAATAATTCCATATACGATTACCAGGTTATTGGAGAGTCATCATGCCCAGTTGGCTTTTAAAGAAGGTATGACAGTGTGCAGTGTAATTTGTGGAAATAAGGTCAGACAAGATCACAGACAAGTCTACTGTCTGCCTTCACCAGCACACAGGCTTGTGATGCCCCAGGGAGTGAAAAGAAATCCACCTAAAGTAGATACAGCAGCCAAAAACTAAAAATATTAAGAAAAGGATTTTTTTTTCCTGTAGGTTTTGCTCTTCCTTAAAGAAAGGGTAAAAGCTATACTGGTAAAGGGACCTTTTACTAGTGTAACTTCTAGGCCTCCTTCCAGCACAGCTCAATCAGCAAAATATATCACTTAACTAACAGATTGACGTGAGCCAGTAAAACTTCTAAGTCTAGACCAGTACTTAGCGTTCAATTCCAATCCAATCTGGGGACATGCTATGTGTTCATATTAAAACCCTAATTGGCCATGACTAAGTAATAATAATAATTATAAACATAATGTATCTAGACAGCATAAAACCCAGGCTTATGTTTTGCATTCTGATATTATACCAGTACAGCCAAGAAAAATTTCTGTGAGATATCTTCTTTGTGAAAGTTATTTATAAATCAGTTTTAAAAAATAAACTGGAAGATGAAGGCTACTGGACTATCCCCAAAGCCAAAACCCAGAACCTGGTCAGCATTTTTTGACTCAGGAAACTCATGATAAGTTGGTTACCAACCACATGTGGAAAAGATGAATGGTGGGATGCATAGAAAACAGATAATAGCTAGTTGTTTCATCACACCTCTTTGTAGAGCAGAGACTTCTGTCAGCAGATGAGAGTTTTGCCCTTCAAGCATGTTTAACCTCATAGAGTGAAAATCTTTCTATGGTATTTCAGCTCTGGAGATTTAAAATTACCATGCTCCTCCAGATGTGACTTTCCCTTCTCCACACCCAACAAAGGCAGCTGGTGAAAGGACTGGATGGCTCTTCCCTATCATAAATTCCATAGAAAAGGTCTGGGGAAAAGGGAAATTCCCTGAGATTACTTTATCAAAGTTTATACAATTTTTACTTTCCCTGTGGAATGGCAGGGGATAAAGCGTGGAGCCAAAAAGAAAACCAAAACAGCTCAACATTAAACAGGAGAAAAGGAATGAAGACTGTTAGAGTTTTGGGTTTTTTTTCCAAATTATTTAAAAAACAAGGTCTGTTTTCTTAAAAGAAAAGAAAGAAAATTATTAAGAGTGTGCCTCATAAGAATGAGAAATTGTTAATGGGGTTCAAACCCAGAAATTTAACAAGGTGATTTAAGTCCATCTGAGAGAAAGAAAGCAACAAACATACACTATAGAAATTGACTGCACTAAAGGAAATAAGATAAAATTTTTAGACCAGGAAACATTCATTAAACAAAATAAAATATTAAGAGAAGAAATTTGACATGTTGCTCTAAACACTTTGCAGAAGGATTTAGGCAAGGTTTTGGAAGGAAAATAACCTATTCTGGTATGCTGGTTAGAGAACAAATGTTAAGAAATAAATGTGTGCCTTTTTTTCTCAGAATGTCTTATTATCTTTCATAGAAAGAATTGCAATTGACTCTGTAAATAATTTTTCAAACATATTTTTGACTCAGAACTAGCTCAGAATTAATTCTTTCATGGTCACTAGGCTTCATCTGGCAAATACCGTGCACATTTTCTAAACTCAAGATGCTCAGCAGATAAATGCAATATGTCATACTTACACATTAGTGATATACCAGAAAAAAAAATTCACCCCATTAAAAGCTGGTTATGAACACAATTTTAACTGTGATTTACATGTCAAAACCATAAAAAGAGAAATTTTGGAGTCTACTTAAATGTCTGTGTATGAAAAATACTGATACTGTGGAGATTTTCAGATTTTGTGAGAAAGGCTTAATACAGGCGATAGCTGGGAACTGAACCCAGTCACACAGAGCTAGAATTTAGGATGCATGATAATGGCTAGCCAGATAGTGCAGGTGTAAAAGTGTCATTGCAGGTTTGAAACCTACTAGGTGTACTGAGGCAGTGCACAAGAATGGTCCCTTTGCATATGAAATCTAACTCACAGAAAGGCCATAACATTAAATAGTACATACACCTGAGAAAAAACAGCAAGAGCGATATTTACAATAGAAAATGAATAGAAAATGAAAGGCAGCTATTAGATGCCTTGATTTTTCACTTTCATCCTCCCACTCCATTGTTTTGTGAAACGTTTCTACACTGCATCTTTAGAAAGAACATATAAAGTATTCACAAGCAAAACTGTCCATCTAGTTTGGATTTGACCCCTAAATCATTAACCAGACCAACTGCATTCCTTTTTTCTTTGTTTTTGTATGCATATGTGACTGTGTACATGAATGATATATATATACAGTATAAGTGTAGGTAGATGTAGATGGATACACATAATTATTCTCTTCTGTGACATGTTTATGTTCTTCCCTAAAACACAGTATTCTGTAATATATGATTTCATGTCAGACTGACTTGGCACTCCAAAGATAAAAACCCTCCATTTATTTTTAGAAATACACAAGTATAGCAGAAGAAGGTTAATTTTTTTACCTTCACTTAGACAGCAATGAGAATGCATCATTGTAGAATGCATGGTTAAATTCCATATCTCATCCAGTCCCAGATCTTCTGCCTGAGGAACTGACTATGTAATACAGAAACTAAAATGAACAGTAATGTAACATATAGGTAAATCGTTCCTGTAGTAGCATAGGTGGTAGTAATTTAAATTCACTTTATAGGCCATCCTAGAATTAATGGCAATGAATGATGCAGATGCAGCTAGAGTCTAGACTGAGACAACAGTGAAGTTTGCTAGAAGATACACCAAACAGAAATCAAATTGCAGCAGCGAGGCCCTGCTGGAAGTTGAACAAAACTGAGCAAATGAAGCCAGTCTTCCTTGCTAGCATTCATCAGAGTCCAACAATCCTATTGTAATTGTTCTTAATTTTTAGAAAAAAAATTTATTTTGAAGAAGAAGGAAGAGCACTGGTTTGTCAACAACTGGTATTGCAGTTTCCACCAGTAAAACCAAGCAAAGACCTAAGCCTCCTGAAGAAGATACAGATGTTGAATGTGCTCCTTTAATGGCTTTTAAAAACGAGGCAGCAAATCCAACAAGTATCAGTGAAATAATCTGTATTCACAACACTGTCCTAGTTGTGACTGTTTGTCCACTATTCATTTGGCATTACCTCTATGTTTTCTTCTTTTTAATCTGCATTTGTTTCCCTGTTGTCTTCCCAGTGAGTGGCAGGCTAGCAAGAAGCACACACTTGCAGTGTATTTGCATAATGTGACATGAACTCGTTCCTTTCCAATGCCAGGGATACAAGGCAAGGTGCTCAGTCCATCCCTTGATGGTCCCTATTCTCCTTTGAACAAATTCTGAATTCTGTGTTGTGAGATGCTGAAAATATATATACACAGTACTTCTACTTTGTAGAGCAAAGCAAACAGTCTGGATTTCTTCTTCCCCTTGGGGAGAAGTGGTTGAAAAAGAGTATTTTTAGAAAAACAGTTCCTAAATTTAAGTCATTCACAGGCCACAATCTCTAGCTCAGCACTCTTTCCACTGACATTTTCCAGTAAACATAACTTCCTTGATTGATATGTGATGGAAAGGCCTCATAACTTGCTAAGACTCAAGAACTTTCACATGTTGACAGGCAGGTAATAAGTATAACTCTAACAAGTAGCAGGATTGATGATTGTCAGCAGGAAAGTCGAGAAACAGGAAAGCTGAAAGCTTAAGGGGAGGTATGTTAGAAAAAAAGCAAAGCCAGGTCAGTCTTCTGACAGGTACCAACAAAAGTGGAAGAAAATGGGTCTCTGGAGAAATGGGAGTAAAACAAACTTTGCTGTGGAAAACTCATGATGGTGTGGTTGCTTTTATAATACACTTGGTACTGCTGTGGTGTAGGTATAGTTTAGCTGTGAAATTTTCACACCACATTTTCTAGTGTTATACACGCTGCAAGTAATGCACAAGATCCAACCACGAGTAATGTTTGTTATGTGATGTAGACATGACTGACACTGTAAGCACTACCTTTAGGAGGCATCCAAAGGCATAGCCACTTGGGACAGAAGAAGAGGAGAAAATAGTGTTGCTTTCAGAGACTTAATGATGAAGTAGACTGCAGTTCACCATCCTGTTTTGTTATCATTGGCTTCCTGAGATGGGATGAAGTGTAAACAACCCTTTAGAGAAACTAAGCAGAAAAAATAAGGAAAATGGCAGAGATGAAACACTTGCTGCAAATAACTTCTAAGGAATTAGAACTGTAAAAGCTGAGCTAATAATAGAGAGCAAACCACCTTGTCTGATTTGCTAGGTAATTGAGTGAATTACTCAGCATAGAGGATAACAGGAGATTTTAAATCTTGAAGACCCTGAACAGAGAAGCTTGACTGAAACAGGTGTCAGGAAAAAGATGTCCACAGAAAGAGAGCTACCCAAACATTCTTTTTTCCACCCATTCAGATAACTGGGGGAGAGTGGCTGGGGAACATATCAGCTTTCTTTGTGTAGTCCAGGTCTGTTCTTTAATCGTTGTTCTAATGGCATTATTCTTTGTACTTTTCTCTAAGTACCCTGTACCTCTCAAGAAGAAATAAACTATGCATTTTTTCAGATGCTTATAGTTTGTAAGAGAGAACAAATAAAGCTCCAGAAGGGATACAGCAGGTACAGGTGCCAAAGCCACGTTAGTGTTTGCTCATTCACGCAGCTTGAGAGAGACAGCAGGGCTCCAACATGCACTTAATTTCTGAGCTGTGGCAAAGAGGCAAACAGCTGCCTCTCCCCACAAACTTTGTGAGAGGGCTTTCTCATCCCCAAAATAGATTTCTTACTGGAAACTGCTAGTTCTAAAAGCAAACACAAAAAGCTGCTGGAATTAAGCAATGGGTGCTTTTGAAATGTGTTTTCCAAATAATTTCTGCATGATACCTTTATTGCTTTTTCTAATGTTTTCCAATGAAGCTTTGTTTTAAGCACATGTTTTACATCCTTTATCACTTAGGGTAATGACATGTTGCATAAAAAAAGGTCATGAAAAGTTTTTCCACAGAAAATGAAAAGATTCTTTTGCATCACTGACTGAGTTTCTTTATTAGAGGTAAGCGCTAGCTAGTTTTTTTCACTCACTTTTTTCACACTAGCTGTATTTTCACTCAGATTGTTTAACCACACAGGGTTTTTCCCCCTCCCTTAGACCTGAAGACCTGATTCTTTAACAAATTATCTGGGACTTACAGATTTCGGGATGATTATTGTACCCTAAGCCAATTCCCAGTTCCTGGAAAAAACTCAGTGTTGTGGAAATTTCTGGTGTTTTGTGTCTTGCATATGGATTTCTTTTGCTGCTTCCCCAAAGAGAAATGGAATGAGAATAGTGCTGCTGAGTTCAGCCATCCATTGATTTAGTTTAGATCAATGAATCAAGGAAAATTTTACACAAGTAAGGTATTCGGCACTTCAAGGTACTCTTTCCTGATTTCTATGGAGAGGAAACAGGAATTTTGTACTACCTGGAGCTGTGGCATGCTTTAATAGGTTTCTGTTCTGGATTCCTGCTTCAGGAAAAATGGAAGTGGCTTATGTACTGCAAAGTATATTTACAGTCATCAAGAAGATACAAAGAATATTTTTCATTCATTAGAAGTCTAAATTATGTCTACTAGTCTCTATTCTACAGTCTCTGCAAATAGATGACTACAAGTTAGTATCATTATTTAATGGCAGAAGGAAAAAAGAGCTACTTTTCATTAAAACTGAAAGACTCTACTTTTTTACCACACTGACTTCTAAGCTAAACTAGGACCATCAAGAAGACTGTGGAAAGTATTCTACTCCCCTAAGAAGAAATGAGGGGATTTTTTCCAATCTCTTGTTATTGGTACACACCGTACTGTTAGCACTGCTCCATGCAACATTCAGGTTTAGACAGTTATGATTCACTTAGCCCCAGCAGTTTGACGTGTACGGTGGTGTGTTACAACATTTTGCAATGAGTAGTTTCCACCAGGGCTTCAGCCTTCCCACCATCTGCCCCTCAAGAGTTCAAATGAACCATAGGCCTTGCATAAGAGGTGAGACAGCTGCTATACACCTTTCCACATCTCTTATTGCAACACAGCTTCTCTCAATTTACATGGTAAGCAGAATTAATCTATAATTGTAAGTACCTGCAATTCTCACTAACCTGAATATTGCCAGTGAATTCATCACCTTTCAAATAACAAATCCCCTAAGATTACTAGACATCAGAAAGAGAAACGAATAACATGGTGAAGTGTTTCCAAGTAAATTTTATTTTTTGTAGGGTTAGAATCACACCACTGGCCCCTGACAACCCACTCTTATTACAGTGGTAATCAGATAAATCCTGAGTATGAAGAGATAGAGAAAATATGTGCTCACTGCAAGTAACAACAGGAAGACTGACTTGATCCCTCATAAGGTCAACATCCACTTCAAGCCAAGACAATTTTGTTTAAAATATCAGAGGCCAAAATATTGCTGAGATGAGATTTATATGTAATAACTGAGCCCTGAGCTGTCATCCCAAAACAAATGCATCATTTTCCTCTCATCAAAGAGCAAAAACTTTTCCCAAGTATTAAAGCTACAAGGGTGTGGGCAGAAGACTTGTCAGATAAAACTGGCTCTCTACCTGCTTCTGTTTAGCATATCAGTCTGTTGTATAACTTCAAAGGCTACATTTAAATAAACCTCTATATATTATTTGTTAACCAGCACGAGTGGATGAAGTAAAATCCAGGAGCTGGAGTTATACAGCCTGTGCCTGAAGTCATCCTAATGTAAGGGGTAGAAACTGAAAAGGGAAGTCACTCCTATAGCATCAGGTTAGCCATCTCTCTTTTGTTTATCAAAAATAGCAAGTTTCTGGTTGTTATTTAATTTTTATGAGCCTGGAGGAAGAGATAAATTTTCTAAAAGGGATTCAGATTGATATCCTTGCCAGTTTTCATTTTGTTTGCAAATCCCACAGACATCTTTTTACTACCAGATCACTGTCTGGGGAACACAATAGGTCTCAATTTGTTGATGTAGATTTACAAATATTTCCTGTTATTTTTTTCTAATTATTTTCTATGTGGTCTATAAGGTTGAAATTGTGAGAATAAATGTCCTAGGTCAAATCCTTTTAATGGAAATCCATCTATTCTAAGTATTACATTAGGATGAATGAAGACCTTTGTTTTACACTTGAAAAATCACAATATGACTGTTTAAATTATTCATTTCAAGTCAATATATTAAAAACCTCTGTCTAATAAGTCTTCTTTTTATTGGTAATTAGTTTATTCTACCTAGCATATTTTTTAAATATATATTAGCTGAGCTGTACCTGACAATTGCCTAATCACATTCTAAGAATTATGTAAATTAAATTAATTAAAAATCTGGACTTAGACAAGCAGCATAGCAAGGAAGGCAATGGAAGCACACTGACCTATGACACTTGGGGGAATCCTGCTCTAGGACTTTGTTGTAATCCTTTCTGAAAAAGACCCATTTTTTTTCTGTTTTTCTCTTCTGCATCCTGGACTACTCAGAAATTTTCAACTCATTTCCTGAGTCATTCTTCATTCTCTCTTCCATCTGGTGAAAGGAGAGAGGTATCTTCTTCTATTTACCCTCTCAAAAGAAATAGGCATCTAACAGTTTTCTAACTCCAACCCAAAACCCACACCCAGCTGGTAGCTTCATTGTTTCTCTAGTTTGTCTTTCCCTCCCCCGCCCCCCTCCCCTCTTATTAAAATGACCTAACTGCTTGGCTCTTTTCTTATTTCCAGTTAAAGAAAACTCCTCCTGCTTTCATCCAGAGAAAAGTTAGCAGCTCACCAGCACTACTCAGGCACTGTGCTTTGGAATGATTCCTGTTGCCAGAGACTATCCTGTATTTTCTTCTGTTTGCTTGTGACCACTATCAACACTGTTGGAATTTCTTGCTTATTTTTAGCAATGAACAGACTGTATGTCAAAACTGCTTATTTAGAAATGGCCATTCATCTAGAGTCCCTTTTTTATTGCAGATCTCCATACTCATGTCATTTTAACTCCCTTGAACAACTGTGAAAAACGGGAATGACCTTCCATGTCTGACAGTGAAAGGTTTAAACAAATTGATAAGCACATTTCGGAGATTTCCTTTTGCACAAGGACCATCTGAAGAACAAGAGGGTTCTTGAATTGTTGCTTACATGCCTTCCAAACACAGACTTATGGCACTCAGGAGAAGGACTGTGAATTTTCTAGGTTTTCCTTAATATTTAATACTTTTTCTCATGAAAACCTACTAGAAATATCCATCCAGTTTAATTTGGCTTAGCTGCAAACATAATGTTGTGGTTTGAAAACTGGCTAAATGATTGTAAACACTGAGTAATGATAAACAGCAACACACTGAATCACAGAGGTGTCTAATGATGATACATCTGCTCCTGTTTATCTCCTTCATTTATAATCCCCGAAAGGAAGAAATCAGCATGCAGATGATAGCAATTTACCCTAACTGGCATATTCAGAGGAACAAAACAGAGGTGTGCAAACGGAGCAGAAATACAGGCAGAAGATAACTACATGAGATCCAATTTGTAAAGATGTAATTCTGGGATGAGAGGAAGAAGGCTATAATTCAAAATATATATCTCCTCAATGGAAGGAATAAATGTAGGGAATGGTAAAGTCAAAAAAAAATCAGTAACATCCAGGATGGACTACTGAAAGATAGACACAGCGCATGTTTTTAACAAATTGCACACAGAGATGGCCACTGAAAGAGTCTTTCCTATCAGTCTCAACTAGAACAATGTTTGTCATTGTTATTGTTTTGGTTTGACTCTTGGCAAAATGCCAACCATTTTTCAATGTGACAGAGTTTCAGTTAAAAGAAGTGAGGAAAAAAAAAAACCTTAAAACTGAAACTGGTATATACACATATA